>VZSF01003411.1:262336-534699 GCA_013398295.1 Chionis minor
GGCCCGGCTCTCCCGGCCGCGGGGCCCTGCCCGCAGCGCCTGGCGCTTCCCGCCTTGCAGCGCCGTCCTCCCGCCGCCGCCTGTCCCGCGGCCGGACGAGCCGCACGGTCTCCACCGCGGGCAGCGGCCGGACTCCCGGCTGAGGAGGGGACGGGCTGTGAGGGCCCCCAGTCCCCGCCGCGGCCCAGGTGTTGCCGCTTTCAGGGCGGTGGGGTGGGCGCCCAGCGGCAGGGCGGGCCGGGCCGGGCCGTGCGGTGCGGCGGGGCCCGTCTTATCACCCAGGCCCCATGGGCGCTTTTCCCGGAGAGCTCGATAAGCACGTGCTGCCAGGGGAGAATACCCGCCTTCGCGAGGGGCTGGAGAGGTGTTGGGTCGTGTGCCGGCTGGCTCGGAGACGGACGGAGCATCCAGGAGAACGGGACCTTACGGGAACGGGCTGCGACCCAGCTGAGCTGTGGAGCTTGGCAGCCTGTGAGAGGCTGCTTTGGGTGTCAGAACACCAAATCTTACGTCGAATTGCATTTGGTGCCTTTGGCAATATTGTTATTGTAGGTTTGTAACAACAAATAAGCCTACAGATTTTGGCCAACGAAGCAAAAACATTTTATTACAGTGGATTATAATTTATGTCACTTCTTTCTCTTGCAAATGAAGTCCAGGCGTTTTTCTCTTTTTGTGTTTGTATTTAGCTAATAGATTAAGCTTCCACATGCTAAGTATTTGAACTTTTGGGGCTTTATCTTAGGGAAATGTCTTGCTTGAATGTATTGTTTACAGTGTTTTCAGCCTGCTACCATGCGTAACTTTCTCTGGAGATACAAGTTTAAAGTTTTTCTTTGGACTAGCTGACAATGTCTTTAAAAAGATTACCGTTTTCAGTTGAGCAAAGGATGTGAGGTGACCAAAGATACGTTAATCTCCTCTGGTTCTTTTTTAAATGTAGCTGTGTTATAAAGTACATGACAGATTCCTGATATAATTTCTCTTGACTGGTCTTGTTTGGCTGGTTTGTTTTTTTTTTTTAATGAAGGTTTGTTAAAGCCTGTAAATAGACTTTTTCATACCCTGCACATAGAAGTTGTAAATGTTACCATGCGTAACATGGTTCTTTCATGTGTCTGTCTTTACTGCCTGTGTCCTTTTTAAATGGGGTAGTTGAAGAAACCCATATCTTTCCTTTTTTCAGGTTGTAGAGGAGCGCAAGTTGAAGAAATATGGAGTTTGGAACCAGAGAACTTTGAAAAATTGAAGTAAGGCACTTTTTTTAATCTGCATGTTTTTAGTCAGATTTGTATGAAGTCGCTGAAAGAATCTATACTAAACTCAGTTGGGGGTTTGGGGTTTTTTTTGTGTTTGTTTTTCTTCAGTTCCTGTGGAAGTTGATTAGGATTTTGATTTGATTGAATGCCTGGCAATTGAATTACTTTATATTAACACCTTGAAACTTAATCTAGCTTATATGGTTTTGGAAAGAGATGCTAATAGCTAAAATGTGAAAATAGATTTCTAATTATTTTGTCATTGACTTGCATTATATCCTTTGACAAAGTTCTGTCCTTGTTTTATCTCTCTTCTTCGTCACACAACATAATATTGCATCTGTTGCCTTAAATAAATTAGTTTACTGTACTTACATACTTTTGTAACTCGTTTATCCTGCAGAACCACTTCCATATGTATGTGAAGGCAAATAGTCCTGTTATAACTGACGATGACTGATACCATATGGAACAGTTCTGCACTCATTAGGCAATGTTAATTCTTCCACCATTTTGTCTGTGATGCTTTGAGTGTTATCTGTGCTTACATATCACATACAAGATTGTAAGAGCAAAATGTCATCTAACCCAGACCGTACTCTATTCCTGTGCAGATGTCCTATGCTTGTATAGCTAATTTTTCAGAAGATGTAGTTTTAGAATTTTTGACAGACTGAAGATATTTGACAAGTGACACCTGGCCTGCAGAAATGTTGCTTGAATCATAGAATCACTTGGGTTGGAAGAGACCTTCAAGATCATCGAGTCCAACCATAAACCTACACTACCAAAATCACCACTAAACCATGTCCCTCAACACCATGTCCACCCGTCTTTTAAATACCTCCAGGGATGGCGATTCCACCACCTCCCTGGGCAGCCTGTTCCAATGCCTGATAACCCTTTCGATAAAGAAGTTTTTCCTAATATCCAATCTAAACCTCCCCTGGCACAACTTGAGGCCATTTCCTCTTGTCCTGTCGCTTGTTACTTGGGAGAAGAGATTGACCCCCACCTCACTACAACCTCCTTTCAGGTAGTTGAAGAGAGTGATAAGGTCTCCCCTCAACCTTCTCTTCTCCAGGCTAAACAATCCCAACTCTCTCAGCCGCTCCTCATAAGACCTGTTCTCCAGACCCCTCACCAGCTTCGTTGCCCTTCTCTGGACATGCTCCAGCACCTCAATGTCCCTCCGATACTGCAGTGCCCAAAACTGAACACAGTACTCAAGCGTACACACTTGAGTAGTGGTTTATTTGCTGCCTGCATTATGTTCTTCATATGATACTTCATCAGAAAATTACCTGTTTTGTTGTAAATTAACAGCTTTGCTTGCTTGTACTGTCAGATGTGTATTTTTCTAGTCTTGAGTGATGCCCAGCTTCCTTCCCGCACATATGTATAATATTTTAACTTAAATGCTAAGAGTTAAAGAATATAATGGCGTGTAGCATTTTTTTTTTAATTCCCTCAGTGGACCCACTATTTACAAAGACACCTCAGACTTATGGTCAGAGCTTAGGAAAAGTTTCTCATGCAGTACAGTAGTAAGCTTATCTTTTATGGATAAACCTTTTGTGGCGATGACTTCAAATTCAGGTTGATATGATGAATAAGTTTTTGCTTAACTGTAGCTCTAGATTTTGTAAGAATTATTTGCTTCACCAGTAAATTTTTGGTTTATGGGAATACTAAATACAGCGCAATGTGCAGTAAAAGCGGTTTACTGTGCAAGACATACGATCTGAAGAGCACAACACAGTTTCAGTAGAAGACAACTGGATTTCTCTTGCTTCACACAGAGAGAACTCAAAGCATGAAGTTCCACAAGAGTGCCTCTTACCTTTGAATGTTTCATTGTGCCTAAGAGGATTACCAAAACCTTAGTTCCAGCTTTTGCATATGATTGATAAATGTTTTGATAGCTATTTATCACTAACAAATTCAAAAGTCTTGTGCAACTGTGATAGCTACAGTCACCAGGAAAACTGGTCCTGACTTTTGAAAATTACTGACTAAATGCTGATTCAGATTGGTAGCGTTTAGCATATACAGAAAGAAGCCTGAAGCATGGTCTGCCTAAGTAAAGACTACATCTGAAAATTTGAGTGCGAGTTCCCTATGTTCAGAAAGAAATAATTAATTAAGAGAATTATCATACTAGCATACAGTTAAATTAGAGCAGAGATTTCTGGCTTTGGTATTTTTCATCTGTACAGGTGATTATTTTTTTCCCCTATCAAATTTTATTTTTTAGGCCGGTACATGGGCTGATTTTCCTCTTCAAGTGGCAGCCTGGAGAGGAGCCAGCAGGTTCTGTTGTTCAGGATTCCAGACTGGATACAATATTTTTTGCTAAACAGGTATGGCAAATTCAGCATTTTTCTTAGGTGTGTCAAGAAACGTGACATTTAATACCAAAAGATAAACTAGCTTTTTGTTAATACGTACACAAAAATTAACATTTTACAAGGTGAAATAACTTTAACAAATTCCATGAGACTAGGGACTGTGTATTAAAAGATGATTAACAAAGCAAATCAGATTGATCTGTCAAGTCAGACAAAAATGTATGGAAGGGTATGGAAGAGTAAAGCTCGTATTTATTTGTCAGCCTCTCCTATAAGAGTAAGAGTAAATAACTCTTCTGTGCAATAAAAAATTACTTGGTAAATGTTCTCAGCAGAATGAGCAAATTATTTTTTTGAAACCACTTTCAACAAATTCTAGGAAGAAACGTTTATTTTGGTCCAGTTTTTATTTCTTGTGTTTTTCAAATGCTCTGCAGCCAGGTCAGCATACCTCTAGGGTAATACTTTCCTTTAAAAGTTTGTTGACCATTTTGGAGTGAAGTTTTAAGTATTTAAATCTGTAAGGTGAGTTTAAATTAGAAATTACAGGAAAAATTGTTTTTGATGATGTAATCCATTGTGTTTTATTAAATATGGAGTAGCACTGGAATTCTGTGTTAGCTTTGGCAGGCTGTTGTGTGTATTGTTTGCAAGCAAGAGAAAGTAATCAGAATGAAAGTAGGAGTACTTAATAAATGTTTTTAGTTCTTTTTAAAGATCTGCTTCTCAAACTGATAAATAGAAGTCCAAACAAGAAGTATAACACTACATGTGTTAATTACAAAGCATTCATATGAAAGGGCAAATTATTAGGCTTTCTATGAAGACTGACACATAGACTGGTTGTTGTTTTGGGGGTTGTTTTTTCGTTTATGGTGGGGGTTTTTTTTTTGTGTTTTTGTTAGATCTGTTCTTCCCCCCCCCCCCCCAAAATGCAGATGTTTTGTATGTAAGTTTCAGGATATAAATAAGTCTCCACACTTCTAGCTAAAAGGATGGAAATATGGAAAACAGTGGAAAAATTAGGTTTACATAGCTATAGCTCTCCTGGCTACTGTGTATGTGTGCTTCTGTTGTGCAAATAATCATCTTTAATTTGTTTCTTTTATAATCACCTTGCTGTTTCATGCTATTGTGGATGACTTTATTCTGTAGTCATTTTTAATACTATTTTCTTCGTTCTTCCCTGGCTGCAGCTCTTGAGTCCTGCCAAGCAGTGTCCACCATTCTTATGACATAATGATCAGCAGTAGTTTGCCAAATGTCTTTGTAGGTTGATGGGTCTGATAGATGCTGATTTTAGGTTGTGATTTCTACCAAATCAAACATGCTGTTAGTGATCAGTAGGCAGTGGCTACAGAATAGCCTTGATGCAAAAAAACCTCAGGGAAAATCCTTGATATGGCTCTTGAAGGGTAGCTATGTGGCAGGAGGAAATTACTTTGGTGTGAATCTAAGATTTTTTAAGTTTTTTTAAGATGAAGACAGACTTACTCTCGTTCAAGGAATTTAGTCTTTCTTGTTTCCTGTGAGTAGATGAGGTTCTCCCAAAATTGCTGTTCTTGTAGATGCTGAAAAGTTTCAAATCATTTTTCACCTTGCTCCACTACTCTTGCTTTTTTTTCTCCCTGCTCTCCACTTCCCTTTTTGAAGCATGACACTGTGTTTAAATGCAAGTAGCTAAGAGGAGCTTTAAGTTGTGATTGTGGAATGTACATCAGAAAATTTGGGTAATGTTAGACTTGCTAACAATGAAAAGTCGTCTTAATTTTTGTAGCTTGCTTTGAAGCATTCGTATTTTACTGTTTCCTTAAGCCTGAAACCTCTTTGTGGAACTGTAGGAACTTTCTAATCTTCCCCCTCTTTCCCCTGCTGCTTTTAAGGAGGGCGTGCTGAAGTGACTCTAGGAATTCATTCATTTCAGCATGGAAAGCAATTTCTAGGAGTGTTCACTATTTTTAAAATAGTAGTATTTAGTTATGCTACCTGATGGCATGGAATATATGTTTCATAGAATCATAGAATGGTTTAGGTTGGAAGGGACCTTAAAGATCATCTAGTTTCAACCCCTCTGTCATGGCCAGGGACACCTCCCACTAGACCAGGTTGCTCAAAGCCCCATCCAACCTGGCCTTGAACACCTCCGGGGATGGGGCATCCACAACTTGTCTGGTTTCCAAAGTAACTTGCAAAGCATTTAAAATTAGAGTATGTTTTTCACGTGTTAGTATTGTCTGTTAGTCAAGTGCAGTGGCTTAGCAAAACCAAAATGTTTCATGTAGACATACATACGCTTGTGGTTTGTGTCAGTTCAGTTTTGCCTGGACTGAGGTGTTGTGACTGAACAACTAGTGAAATAGTCACAAAGAAATAAAAATTAAAAGTGAACAGGTAAATGAAATAAATTGGTTTTGATATTTTGGGAGGATTTGTAATACCGGTTTAGCTCTGTTGACTTTCACATTGGAAGAAGTTAGCCATGGTTAGAGGTTGAACTTGACAAGCTATGTTTTGAGGACTTGATAGCGTTTTTTCAAGCAAATGGCCAGTCTGATAATTTGCTGATGATTAAAGCAGGATGTCTTGGTCCTCCCAATCTGTCTCCTTTTGACTTTGCGGTTCTGTTCCTCTCTTGCAATGGCTCAGCTGCTCATTTCCTGAGCCGGTGCAGCTCATCAGCCAGCAGTTTTCTGTAGATTCTCTGTGCATATTTTCTGGGCTGGCCTCCTGCAACATTGCAAGATGTATTTGTTCAGTGAGTCTGTACAAAGCTGGTAAAAGGTAAGTGAGAGAGAACAGGAGTTTCTTCATAGTGCTACTGAGGTTATTGCATTTCCTGAAATCACAGTCTGTGGATCCTTCAGAGTCACCCAGGAGCACGAGGGAAGACAAGCATTAATATTAAATATTTCTATTGTATAATAGCAACTCCTCCCAGCTATCAGGCAACTGGGCTCCTGTGCCTTTTTTACTTTCTCTATGCATGTTTTAAGTCCAATTTTATGATGGCTTTGAGGATGGGGTTTTGTTATCTTCAAGACACTTTTTCAGATGTCAAGACTTTTTTTATTTCCTTAATTATTAAAGTGATGAGTAAAATAACCATATGTTAATTTGTAGGCTGGAACCAAAGAACAAATAGATTTGTTTTCTGGGTTAACAAAATCTTTATGACATTTAAGATTATTGGTCTGTTGATCTGTATCTTCAAAACTGACATGACACTAGAGCCCTAAAAATCTCAAGTCTTCATCTCTCTTTCCCATACATTTTCTTCTTTTAGATGTTACTATCTAAAGAGATCTGTTATGATCCTTTTTACTGCAGAGAAGTAATCTTGCTCATGCAGGATTTGGTAACTGTTCATAAGTAACAAAAATGTAGTATGGGAAATAAATGGTGCTGTTAAAGCATGGCTCTGTTTCTGTTAAATTTTAATTAACCTTGCCATCTTAAACATTGTTTCCTTTGGGGGGCGGGGTGAAACTTTAGTTAGATGTAGAAGGCTACAGCTGTCAAACTGTAGCAAAACATGTTTCAATTGCATTAGGAAATACAATTTTGTTAAGAGGCTCTTGCATGCTCACATTTTACATGTATCCGCTTTCATAGCAATGTTGCAGGTGGATTCCACATGACAGCTAGATCTTGTTCAAAGTTAAATCACAATGAGGGGGTGGGTGGTGATTTTAAAGTCTGTCTAATATGCATGCATATTAAAAGGATTTTTTTTTTTTAATGGTCACTTTTATGTGCACTCATGTTAAATTTGGCCTCCCTGTTATGCCTAGGTATGATTTGGTCCTCTATTTGAGGCCACAGAACTCTGGATGATCTTACATACCCTTTGAGCTAGGATACCTAGGCACAATGAGGTGAGTTAAGGATACAATTTCAGCCTTAACTCTGAATTTCCTGATTTCTGTGTTGTTTAAGTAGGCCCTTGCTGTTATTCTTACACACAGTGGCTACACGATTGTACCACTCCAGGTATTCAGCTGCCCTCAGCACTGTTTTGAATAGCTGTACTCTGTGCTGATCACTGCAGAAGTGGAAGTGTCTCGACAAAAGAGTTCCATTGTTGCAGACTCATGTACTAAAACTTTTTCGTTTAATAACATGTTCAGGTTTTATTGCTGAAGCATTGGTATCATGCCTTTGTTTTGTGCCATGTATTTATTTTATGCTGCATTGTGATGATAGAACATTACAATTGTGATAATAAAACGTTAACTTCCTTAATTGGGAATAAAATCTGTATACCTTCAGAAAAAGGGTCTTCTAAATGATACTGTTAATAATAAAACTGTGGTCTGTCTTTATCTTTGTGCCACTAATGGAAGCGTATTATCTGTATTTAACATTTCCAATACCTTAGTTGATTTCAAAGTCAAAATTCTTGACATTTTCAGGTTTGATAGCATTAAGAGAGACCCGATGTCTGTGTTCAAGATAAGCTTAGGGTAACAGATAACTTATAAGAAGTGAAATGAACTTGCAACACATCTAATCAAAGTCTGAGTTTTTCAGAAATTGAATATAACTGTAGGAAGATTATATCTTTATTCCAAAGGAATAAAAATAAAGAAAAAAATTAGATAGGATATTTAAACAAGAATAAGTTTTAGAACTTTGTCTCTACGCTGAACTTTTCAGGTTGAGTTTTGTAAAGCCAATTGTTTTGTAACATTGTGATGCTTAGTAATGAATCCCAGTGATTTGCTGGTTATACTGCCAATTGCAGCACAGAGTTGTCCACAGCTTTTAGAAAAACAAAATAGGTAATCCATCATATAGAGGATGCAAGTCAAGAACTTAAAGTGCTTCAGCCTTAAGGTGATCCAGAAACTTGGATTGGATCCTTAGGGAAAGGGATGAAGCTATGCATAGTAGTTGAAGAGTATGCCGGAGTAGCCTGTTCAAGTGGTTCCTTTGTTTTAAGCTAAGCTTCGCTTGGTGGTATGGCAATTTTATCAGGGTTTTTTGAGATTCTCACTAATGTGCACATATGTATCTATATATGTTATTATTTTCTTTCAAATATTACTAAACACACCTTGTAGTTTTGCTAGCAAAATCTTTGGAATAGGGGTATCTTCTTTAAGTTGGAGTCCTGAATATTGATCAAGCAAATATCTCACCAGGACTTCTTGGCCAGAAATACAGGCAAATGTTGGTATTTCTGGGCAAATACAGAAAATCCTCTTAAGTTTCCTCCAGCCAAAATAAAAATCTGGGACAACCTGTGTATGTTGTCATGCTATCCAAATGCAGAAAATGTTTTCTGGCAATGCTGAGACACCTTAAGTAAGAGATACCCACCTACCCTAACTTCGAATGTATCCTGACCCATTTCTATCTTGGAGGATTCACTAGCTTGTGTGTATAGCAGCACTGGGCTGGCTGTGTGCATTGATAGGATGCTGTGCCCCTGTAACAAATAAACCTTGCACTCATCTACATTTGGTACTACAATCACCACCTCCTCCTCACGCTGTGCTCTTCACCCTGCCCATGAGCTACTACTACTCGCTAGGTACCTCCTTCTTCTATCTTGGTCGTTCTGTCATCATCTAGATCCAGAAAGACACTTGTTTTATGTGTGTCACCTGCACTTGCTTCTTTTCCTCTGCTACAGGGCTGTTCTTGCTGCCTCTTCCCTACTTCCTGCCTCTCACTTTCTGAAAAATACTTGTTTTTCTATCATGTATTTCCACTTCAGCAGGTGGGGGCCACTGGTCCAAGACCTGCAGCTGTTGCATATTGTTTTCTACTAGTGAGACAAGATCATTTAGATTGGTCCTTACATACTTAGACAGACTCATCTCATACTGTAGTTGGAATACAAAAATATATTTATGCTAAAAGGCTTCTCATTGAATGAGACCACAGATTCCCTGTGGAGTTTAATTTTTCCTCCTATTTTTGCTTCTTTTTAAAGCTTCTGTATCCAGCTGGTCCAACACAGCTTCTGTGTTGATCTTGCATCTAGGCACAAAATCTCTCTTAATTTCCCTTTCCTTTTTTGAAGCCATCATTGAGTTAGTGGTCTGCCAGAGCAACTAATTGTTCCACCTTGATTTTTCAGTAAAAATAGTTACTGCTTAGTGCTGTCTCTCCCTGTAATGTCCTGTATTCGGTATGATTTAACAAGTACAGTTTGCTGTAGTGACCCTCCCTTCATTGTGTTAGCACTGTTCTAATAGTTCTTTACCACGGGTGTCTCTACCTTCTTTCTCCTTTCTCTGTCAGCTTAATTAAAATGTTTGTAACCACTGCTTCAGGTTAGCCCACTCTAATCTACTTAGGGTCTTCCTGCTTTCATCCTATGACTACTTTTACAATGGTGTCTGCTACCATTCTAATTGTATCTTAGAGAATCTTTAGTTCTTGGTTCATTTTTCTATGTTACAGCGTTAACTCTCTCAAATTATGTCATTCTAGTAGTCTGTGTGTTTTAATTTTTCTGCTGCTGTTCATTATTTCACTGTCCTTGATGGATTTTCCTTCTGCAACCTTTATTTTGTAATTGTGTGAACTGTAGCCTTTAGCTTGTGTACCTGCAGTTTGTTTAATTTGAGTTTCAGTTGCTGTAATCTGTTCTGTGTGTGTAATTGACTCTCTTGATTACCATTTGAGTCAGCTAGATTGTATTTTTCTTAATTTAAGAAGTGCTTTATTATTTCTTTATCATCTGCACTATGCACACATAATCTGAAATGAGGCACTCTTAAGTATAGAAAATGAATCTATATGTGGCTTATAGTATTAACACAGTAGGTTTTCTTTTCTTAGGGACTAGCTTTGATAGTAAAACAGGTTGTTTTTTGTTTTTTTTTCCTTTCTCCTTTCTTGTTGGAAGTGGTTTCACATTCACAGCCCTGAACTAATTTTCTTTTTTTTTCCATGCAAAATCAACATCCTTTCTCCAAGTTCTAAGGTTTAAGTAGTATTTTCAATTGCAAAATAGTATTATAGACTGAGGATAAGTTA
This sequence comes from Chionis minor, assembly GCA_013398295.1. Lineage (NCBI taxonomy): Eukaryota > Metazoa > Chordata > Aves > Charadriiformes > Chionidae > Chionis > Chionis minor. The sequence goes on from VZSF01003411.1 coordinate 272,940, forward strand.
TTTTTCCTAGCCTATATCTCACTGAGAAAAAACTGCTAATATGAAGTCTTTCTTGTTTGTGTTATGGCCTTATAACATTTGACTAGTGTGCTTTTAATTAAATTTCAGACTATATTTAATAATCCTTGTAGTCTCTCTCTTTCTGTTTTTTAGTTTGGGTATTACTAAGCCACTTTAAAGTGGCTGTAATATGAAGAGGTTTGTTTATATTTTCTAAAAATTGGATGGTTAATGCTTAAGTCTAAGGAACAGCATCACCCAAACTAGTAACTTATCTGTCAGGTTTAAAAGAATAGTTGTATTGTAAAGTAAGAAACAAGTGAAAAATTTCGTATGGCTTACTATTTAGCAAAAAATCTTTTAAAAATCTTTGTGTCTTGGAACACCTCTAAATTTTATTAGTTTATCCCTAGGATATTTGACTTTTCTTTTTTTGTCTAATGCAGCTTGTTTGTAAAAATTCTAAGTTCCATAATACACATTATTGCCCCCACTTAATATTTTTTTTTTGTGCTTCTACTCCTGGTAGGAAATCTGAATATTTGAAGGACATTCTCTTTGGGAGAATTGACTTTTTTTTTTTAAGACTATAGATACAATAACATCATTTGGGCACTTTGCTTTGAATAGTACTTTATTTGTTTTTCCCCTGAGATCAGAGAGTTCCTGTATTTCTTCTGTGCCCTTTATTAATTCCTTTAGGGAGGTGTTGAGGCAGTAGAATGACAGTTTTTAAGTAGAGGTGTGAAGTAACAGGTTTTTATCAAGAAATTGTATATGACAGCTATCCAGCATTCATTTTATTAGTCTCCTACAACAAAGCCTTTTCTGTGGCTACTCAGACTAGATTTGCTGCCTGTTGTAGAGTGAAGCTCTAATGTGAATTAGAGTATAGAAAATGTTTGTAACGAAAAATGTTGCCCAGCTTAAATTTAATTCTTATCACCAGTACTGAACAAATTCTCAACGCTTCTTTTTTCTAGGTAATTAATAATGCTTGTGCTACTCAAGCCATAGTAAGCGTACTATTAAATTGTGCTCATCAAGATATCCATCTAGGAGAGACTTTGTCAGAATTTAAAGAATTTTCACAAAGTTTTGATGCTGCAGTAAGTGTTTGCTATTTTTTATATTTTAAATATTATAATGTTATATATACATTGGCTTACAACTTAATTTTGTTACTTGCTTTCAGATGAAAGGTTTGGCACTAAGCAACTCAGAAGTGATTCGGCAAGTTCACAACAGTTTTGCCAGGTAACACATGTTTTAAATCTTGGCAAAAATTGAGCAAATTCTTTTTAATCTCAGATATTTTTTTTTATAATTTTCTTTGCAGACAACAGATGTTTGAATTTGATGCAAAGTCTTCAGCAAAAGAAGAAGATGCATTTCATTTTGTAAGCTATGTTCCTGTTAATGGACGGCTGTATGAACTAGACGGCTTAAGGGAAGGACCAATTGATTTAGGTAACATTTTATATTTTTTCTGAACATCCTTCATTTCAACAATAGCTTATTGCAACAAATTGGTTGTATGTTATAGGATCAAAGCAAGTTATTTATTAAAATAAAGGACACCTTTAAAGTTTTCATAACATGCTATTCAGGCTCATACTTCTTTGCAGCCATTTGTATTGTAGTCATTTATATACTAACATTTTTGTTGGTCTGAAAATGCAATTTTCTTCCTGCTTCCTCCATGTTTCCTATTATCTCCTTTCACTCAGTAATCAAATGAACAGGCCTCGCAATCCAGTGGGCTTCTAATACCTTAAGAGTTTTGTTGCAAGAGGGAAATTTACTTAACCCACTTCTCATGAATGTTTGCTCTCCTCACCTGAGGAAATATGTTGATGTTCTGAGCTGTCTCTAACAGAACCTGGTAAAACTATGTAGTCTTTTTTGCCTTCCTTACTGATGGTGTGCAATTCCTTTTGCTTATATTCTTCCTCACATGTTCCTCTTTGTGGTATTATCACCCAAAATGATTCTCATGTCGTGTTTTCAAAGCTATTTTATTTCCAGGTTGGTTACAAACTATTCATTTATTTTATAGTTTGTTTCTTCTGTGGGAGCATGTATACAGCTGACTCCATAGGCTTTTTATACATTACGTCACTGGTGTTTACACGCTACCCTCTTTATTCTTAGATGGCAAATATTTTCTCAATGGTTTAAAAAAGAATAGCTACTTTTAGCACAGTTTTATTCTCTGTAAGACTTGTTCCTGGTTTGCGTCTTGTAATCTTTCTTAACTTGCAGTATGTGTGCCGTCTTGTGTCTTGAAGAGCTTTACAGTGCCTGTCATGTGTCTGCGCTTTCGAGACTGATCTCAGTCTCAGTATGTTCCATGTTCTGTTTCCAGAGTGTTTTCTCATTTGTCTTGATAGTTGTATTTACTTTTAAGCTGAGTAATGGCTTACTGCTAAATCTAGTCTTTAGTTTGACTACAGACTGTACAGTCTTCAGACCTACCAGTGATATCAGTTAATTTTAAGGTAAAAAAGTTAATAACTAAAGGGGATTTTGGAAGTTGATAATGGCTCTTTAACAATTTTAAGACCTCAAAGCCAATGAAGAGCCTCATGATCTTGTGATCATAACAGTTATCTATCATATGTCCTTTTGTATTTTTCCTGTGTCTGACTCGTACTGCATCTACAGAGTATTAACTCTTTATCTTGTCTAAACGCAACAGCTGTAACCATACTTTTTTCTTTTGCTGTCAGCTTTTAGCTTGTCATATCAACTAATTTATTTTCTGTCATAAAAATCTTATATAGCAGACTTACTCCTCCCCCCCTTGTTGTTTCTTGTTACCAGCTAAACAAGCTAGGTGCTTATGTCCTTAAAACTTAAGGTTGCTTCATTGCTTTGGCTGGTACATTAGCTAAATATTGTTATTAAAAAAATGTCTTTCATGTCCTGAAAAAAAAATCACCTGAGTAATGTGAGACTACAGTTGCCAAGGAAAGCCTTGTTACATACTCTGAAGTTGGCTGCATAAGCCTGATTATACATGCCTTGAATTTGCAATACATTTGGTAAACAAGATTAATTTTTTTTCTTTGTTTTTTCTAGGTGCATGCAATCAAGATGACTGGATAAGTGCTGTACGACCTGTCATAGAGAAACGTATACAAAAGTAAATGGTCATGATGGTTTTAAAATATAGCACCTTGTATATGTTTAAAATTCCTTATTCTTAATTTCCTTCAATTAAAGGCTTTCAACTGAATTTCTAAGGAATGACGCTTATGCATCATTTTTATGTGCATATCACTGTGTGACTTCAGAACCTATTGCCCAACATGACCCAAATGTGATGATAGATAAATCTCAAATACGCTGTGTTCCTGTATGATTAATCAAAGTAGGCATCTGTGTAGTGAAGAGAGATCCTACCAGTACTTTGAAAGAGGAAGAGCAAGGTTATTAACTCTGTTAAACAGCTGTGGGTCTTTGCCAGTGAAAAATGAGTGCCATTACTATGGAAAAAGTTTGGGCGTGCACTTATAATTAAAAATACCAGAAAATAACTATATCCATACAGCTGGTATTTACAGAGAACAAGTTTTCCTTCGGTATGTGGCTTGTTTTAGAAATTGAAGCTGGAAAAACATACTATAGAAATCTTCCTACTTTTCAGCTCTGAGCTCAAACTGCAGCTGCAAACATGTTGGAAATAAAGTTTATGCCATTTTTAGAAAATAACTTTCAAAGTCTTTTACTTGAAAACTTTTTTGATAACCAAAATACAACTATCAAATCGCATTTGGAGAATTTAAACTGTGAAAGGCCTGCTAGTCTAATTGTTGAATGTACTTTTCACATTGTATGAAGAAATCTCCAATGTTTTCTAACAAGTAACAGTAACAAGAAAGTAAAAACTATTGTGTGCAGCAGTCTTGTGCCAGTTTTGTTGTCAACTATATCATGTTTTGCTTTGGTTTGTTTTTTTTTGAACAGTTTCAATACTTATTTTTTGTGACCACAGACAGGAATAGTAATATCTTAGGAGAGGAGGTTATTAGGAGTTACATATTGGGTAGTGCTCATCTGAAGTCTGATTTTATTTTGTGGCAAGAATTGATCTGTAGCACAGTTTAAATTAATAGATCCATTTGGATTTTTTTTCCACAAAATGCATTCCCTTATAATGAAATTGTGGGGGAGGTTTTTGAGTTGTCATGTTAATGATTAATTCTGAAAGGTGGTTTTTTTTTTCCTCATTTAGATACAGTGAAGGTGAGATAAGGTTTAACTTGATGGCTATTGTATCTGACAGAAAGATGATATATGAGCAGAGGATTGCAGAGTTACAGCAGCAACTTGCAGAGGTAGGACGTAGTATTTAAGTTACTGGAGTAGTTCTCTGATAACAGCTCTGTGTCTTTGGGTTATTATTCACCTGCTTCTTTCCTTGCCTCTAATGGAGTATGGCTAAAAAAAGCAGAGAACAATTACTACATATCAGTCCAGCACAGCGCAATGCTGTGTGGATACACTGCTGCAGCTCTGGTTAGTTCTAAGTGAGCTTATTTGAGCACTCGGTACAGTATGACCATGTCATTGTGGCTCTGTCTTGATTAATTTGCTGTGGTAGTGGAACTATTCTTTTCCTAGTACCTGAGCTAATCTGCTCATAACTAACTGCAGAAATTCCTTAAATGTTCATATAACTGTAAGCAAAACCAAATCTTTCTGTGACAGAAATACTCTTAAGACATATTTTAATTAAAAAAAATAAAATCAAAAATGCAGTAGCATCATCCATTTAACTTTTTCTGTTTTATGGAAGGAGGAGCCTATGGATACAGATCAAAGTAGTAACATGTTAAGTTCTATACAATCCGAAGTTGCAAAATACCAGATGTTAATTGAAGAAGAGAACCAAAAATTAAAAAGATATAAGGTATGTAGCCTTTGCTTTTCTGATGAAGCTATTGGAAGAGTTGTAAGAAAAAGCCAGCTTTTCTGTCTATGGGAGGCTGTTCCAATTAATCTGAAGGAATTGGATGGGTACTAGAAAGAATGTTATGTAAATTCATGTTGCATGCCTGAAAATACAGGTTAATTACCAGTTTGCTTCGTTTTAGCATAAGGCTTACAAGTCAATTTGTAATGGTCTCTGTAGCGCCCTTTGTTTTGCTACTACTTTGTATCTTTCTCACTTTAAAGTACTTTTTAAGCACAATGAGTTCAAGAACTCCTACAAAGAAATTGCTCTCTGTGGCCCAGAAGGCTGATCAGCCTTTTCTTGCTGGAGTTGCTAATTACACCACTCCATGTAACACTGACCTCTTACTAAGTAGGATTTTTTGTTTGTTTGTTTTTACTAGGACTTTGATGTGTTACTCATAACTTTTTTCTACAGTGTTCATGTAAGCTCTTCCAGCACTTATTGTCAGCCATGAACAATGTTGATGCATGATTTGATAATAAACGTTAATTGGGAGATTCTGTGAGCTTCATATATAGATTCATTCCATGTTTGCATGTACATCTCCTAATCAGACCTATAGGTGCTTGCATAGCTTTTAGCGAAGAAGCTCTCCTAGGGTACTTGAATTGTTCTTATGTTACAGTTCACCTGCTGTCTCTTCCTCTGTGAGCAGCAGTGAAGATAGAATTGACATGTTCAGCATTTTCCTAAAGAAGTACTTTATGTGTGTGTGCTGAAATACCATTCATTGAAATTAAATGTGGTATTTATGAAAGTGATATACGGGAAAGTTTCTCAGAGATCATCACTTGCAACTTTTTTGATAATCCCCTAATATTTTTTAAGGAAAATGCTGGGTAACTGGGGTAACCAAATTTTTTTTCTCTTTTTTTTTTTTTCTTTTGATCTCATAACCTATCTTGGGGGGGTATAGAAAGTGGCTAGATAAAAACAATTTTTAAAATAGAAGTTGTATGTATCAAAGAAACAAAGTGTTTTCACTAGATTTTGTGGTTTTTCACTAAAAGTGAAAGCAATGTTTTCATTAGTTTCTGGAAGGTATAGACTAAGACTTTAGTAAGTCTAATGATAACTTCAAATGTATTTCTACGGTACATTGGTTAATTTGTGAAGTGTTACTGTTATCTGTCTCTAAAGCAGTGTCACTACCTTCTGTTCCACAGCATCAGGATGCGACTTCAGAAACTATTAAAAAAAAGAAAAAACAAACAAATAAACCCCAACCCAAAACATGTGTTTTAGCAAGCATGAAATTAAGCAAACAGAAGAAATTGGGGGGCAAAAAACCTTAAAGTTCCTGTTGTATGAATAAATATTGTGGAAACTGCCTAAAAGTCCACATTTTTTTTACAGTAGGGTATCTGCTTGGGGTCTATGGACATCATTCCTCTCAGGTGAAAAACCAGACAATCGCCTAACTTTTTGAAGGACTGAACCATTGTAGAAGTGGCAAAGTGTTTAGTATAACAAAAATAGTTATGCTTTTGTGTTGCAGAAATGTTGTAAGTCTTCAGCCCAGGCTGAGGTCACAACTATGCAAGGGGCTGTGAAACTACGTAGGTCAAACTGCAGTTTAATTTAGGGGGGGAGGGGGGAAGTGAATAGTTTAGATAACAGTGTTACGGCAGTGTCTGAACCCTATAAACTATTTAATCATCGAGGGGTTTTCAGCTAGTATGACAAAAGACCGTAACAAGAATTTGTGCCTTAAGCAGTAAATTCATCTGGCCTATACTTTCTCACCATGTGCTCAGAATTGTATTGCTTCAGCTTTATTTTTATCTGGCTGAAATTTAAAAAAGAACTCCAGTTCTTGGGAGTGGGGGAAGAGGCAACAATGGGAATGGGAAAAATCCCCATATAGCTGTATAATAATTCTGTTAATGATTTTCATTTATTTTTAGATCGAAAATATTAGAAGAAAACATAACTACCTGCCTTTCATCATGGAATTATTAAAGACTCTAGCAGAGCATCAACAGTTAATACCATTAGTAGAAAAAGTGAGTATTTCCTAGCTGACTTCTAAGAAATAATATATTAATGTAATTCTTCATACCTTCTACGTAAAATTAAAAATGCAGTCAAATATCTTGGAAGCATAAATGGCATGGGTTTGTTTATTTAAACAGCTACGTTCTGATATATTGCTAGTTTACCTGATAGTCCCTTGCAGTTCTCAAGAGGCGCAATTCCAATGGAGATGGGAGATTGTGGTACCGACTGACTTTGCACTGTTAGGCAAAGACAAACTGTATCTCCCCCTTGATAATCTAAATAATTTTTTCTAATGGTGATATAGGAAGAGGCAATTCAATATCAGCTAAATGATCTGGAAAGCTGCCTGGCGGAAAATGACCTGGGGGTGTTGGTCGAATATGAGCCAGCAGTCTGCCCAGGTGGGCAAGAAGGCAATTAGCATCTTGGCTTGTATCAGAAATAGTGTGGCCAGCAGGACTAGGGAGGTGATGGGTCCCCCTGTAGTCAGCACTGGTGAGGCCACACCTTGAGTACTGTGCTCAGTTTTAGGCCCCTCAATACAAGAAAATCTTATGCGGAGCAGTTGAGGGAACTGGGATTGTTTAGCCTGGAGAAAAGGAGGCTGAGGGGAGACCTTATCATTCTCTGCAACTGCCTGCAAGGAAGTTGTAGCGAGGTGGGTGTTGGCCTTTTCTCCCAAGCAACAACGTCTGTTCCAACCTAAACGATTCTATGATTCTGTGATCACATTACAGGGCATAAGATGCTACAATACAAGAAATGCATGATTTGGACTTTTGTTCAGGGGAAATTAAAAGGCCTGTTAAAATGGTACTGTGTAGCTTCAGTTAGTGTGTGGTATAGTTTCCCCATGCTATCCTGATATCCCTTTTTGAACTGAAAATTATTTAAATGTGCACATACACAGATGTGTATGTACAAGATTGATCCCTTTTGCCAACCTCGGCTCTTAACACTCAGTTTTGCTGATAAAAGTTTTTGCTAGGTAAATCTAGCTGTCAACACTAGATGGCAACCTTTGCACAGAGGTTCTGCTAATTTAGGTAGCTTGAAATTTGTTCGTATTCTCTGTTCTTATACTGATTTACTGGCTCATTGTTTTCCACTTTTTTAGTTTTCTAGATATTAACATTAACTTACTATTGAGGTTTATATTAAGGCTTGTTTATTAGTGTGTTGTCACTCTGATGGGGTTATTAAACTGTATGGCTAGTCAAGCGCTTGAATTGCAGTAAGATGAGTGCTGGCTTGCATATCTACTCAGGTAGCATAGACACTATCCCTAGTTTTGAACTCACACTGAAAAAGGATCGCTTTATTATTATAATGAAAAAAGGAGCTAAATATTATTTAACAAGTACATTTCTTAGCTGAGTTTAGTTAGGAAAGTATGTTTTGAAGCCAGTAATTTATGACAGTAACTTGTAGATTCAGTTTTTAATCTCTTTTGACTTTGAGTAACTTGTGGACTTTTAATCCAGTTTCATGTTAACAGGAATTACTTACAACACTGTCAAGCTGCTTTTACAAGTACATTTCCAGTGGGCCCAAGTAGCTGGTGATAACAGATCCTAATTCTAAACCACTGAATTAGATCCTGTTCTGTTCAATAGTTAGTGATAAGCAGCAGCAGTCTGATTCAGAATAGACAAGTGTTTTGACAGAAAGGTGGCTAGTATTGTGTCTGAATTGTCCCCTCTTCCTGCCTAATTTTTTTTTCTCACTAAATTCATAAGGAAGAAAATGCTAGTTCCCTGACAATTTGAACTATCTATCAGTTGACACAAGTTATATGAGAGTCTGTTCACAAATATCTTGGTAGGAACTCTTGTGGGTTTTTTTCTGCTCTGCTCTTTTGAAAGATCTAAAAAACTAAGATCTTGGTTGCTTCAGAGTTGAATTTGTGATAATCAATATATCTGAATGCAGTGTTTTCATGTGCCATAAAATGTTTTCATTAGGAAGAGTTATTTCTGTGTTAAATGAAATGAATATGGAGGTATGAAAAATGAAGGTTAAATTATGTTTTAAAAATAGTGGGTTTTTTCCACCTCTCCTTTTCCCCTATGGAAGTTACCTAATCTTATAGTTTCTTTGGTATTACATATTTAATCTTATGCGTATTCCTTAAAGGATTTATATATGAACCTAGTAAAATAGTAGTTGGGTACTTCTGAAGGGTCTAAATTTACATTTTAAGGTGTCTCTTTCTACAACATATTTTGTTGATTGTTTAAGAATATTATAAGTAGTTATTCAGAACTCCAAAAAGAAGATCTTTGTCTTATGAAAGCTTAACATCATCTCCCTTTGTTTTCTAGGCGAAAGAAAAACAGAATGCCAAGAAAGTTCAGGAGGCCAAGTGAAGATGACTTTGCAAAATACATACAATTATGTGCTTCTGAAACTATTTTCATGACAACAAATAAAACTTTTCATGAACTTTAAATTTTGTCCAGCGCACGTTTGACAATTGTAAGAGTTTGTCTTGTACTGTATGCACGGGTCTAATTTTCTTCCTTCACCTGCATCTTGTGCATGTAGTACTGATAAGTAATGTTTAGGTTCTCTTGGTCAAATTCAATATTTAACAGTCTGATTTCTGAGAGCTTGAGAAGTGGACCTAAAAATGTGCAAGGAAAATGTACCCATTTTGTCCCACATAATATATGATAATGATACAAATGCCAGAGTTTAAGTATAAGCATGAGCTTCCTTTGCTCATCCCTACTAACAATTATAATGCTAGCCAATTGTTCAGTGACATACCCTGTATCTTTGTTTTTATGAAGTATGTGTCTAATTTTTTTACAAAATCGAAAAGTATGAATTAGCTGTAGAAACATTTGCAAAGACTGATGTATAATCTCAAAAGATTGGCATTGCTTTAGTAGAAAAGATAATAAATATTCCCATTTTTATTTTGGCAAACTTTCTTCTGTGGTATTTTATTATTGGATAAGACGATTAGGATATGTATTGGAGATCATCAGCCCTGTGACTTGGAGTATGTGCGTTCTAAATTTGGGTTAGAAAGAAGGCTCACTATTGTTTTGGGGAGTTAATACTCTTGGATATAAGATAGTACTGATTTAGAGTATGTTAAATTTAAGTCTTTAAAACAATGCTTCTTAATTGACCTTGGGAGGTAATTTAATATAAGAAAAAACACGTATAGCAGATTCTTGTTGATAACATTGTAATGGAAGATGGTTGAACTGTCTTCCATGGACCAAAGGGAGTATCTGGGGAGTGGAGCTCACACGGTGTCCTGCCTTAGTGCTGCTTGTGTGGGAACTATGAATAGGCAAATTGTTTTGGTAAGGATAGTAACAGGTCATTGTAACAATACATAATATTTGAATCACTGAAACACTGTTAGTGTATAGCATATATAAATTAGTTTAGAAAACTTCAGTTTTTTCCTAAAAGACTCAGGCAAGAAATAGAAAGAAAAACAAGCAAAAGAGCTTTGGTTGTTTGGAAGACATTTAAAACCAGTAAAAGATGTTTGGTTTGCTTGCTTTGCCTATAGGCATACTTAGTTGAACTGTGAGGTCTTGTAGGCTTGTATGATGAGTATATACTATATTTAGAGAACTTTTTTGAAACCCCAATATGAAAGAAATTCTGTTGGCACTTCATATATATTGCGTATATATTGACAGGATAAAATTTTGGCTGAAGAAGTAAAACACACGCTGTGCTCTCCTACTGCTGAAAGGATTCACTCAAGTCCTTGGTGTGGCTGGAAGGGTAAGATCTGTTTCTGAAAAGAACATGAGATCCATGCCTGTGTTTTATACAAAACTGATCAGGTTGAAAACATACACTGTGTGAGAGTTCCCTATTTTAGTAATTCATTGCAGCAGTATTGTTTAGGGGAAGAAAAGGACTCTCTTCCTCTGTAAGAGGCGTTTCTCATATTAAAATTATACTCTAAACTCCATTTCAACCTGTTGAAAAGATTTGTCTGTCTCTTTAAGTGGTAGTCTGATGATTCCTGCTGCACCTTGGAGAATTCTTGGAGAATTATGATACTTTCTACAATAAAATATTGCTATTCCATAATAGATGTCAACTTAAATTCTACTGAAGTTGTTCCATTTTCCTGTTATTTGCATGCCTGGTCAAATACAAAAGAAGGAATTGTGCTAAAGCAGCAAATTATTTTGCAATTTGCAACAAAGTTCAATAGCAATTTTTTTTTTTTTTTTAGAAATTAGAATAACATCACAAGCAAACTTTCTGGATTTGTGCAATAAAAAAGATGTAAAGATCAAACTTTACCGAAATGTTAGATGTGTGAGTGAAAAATTTTGTGTATTTTTTTAAAAAGAGTATTTAATGCCGAAGTAGAACAACTCAAAACTAGTGTTCTTTATGATAGAATTATTTTTTTTACTGATCAAAACCTGCATGCTAATTTTTGACCATTTTTTACCAAGTTCATAAAATCATTTTTTGTAACGTGTATCTTGGTTTTAAAGGCAATGATTTGTATGTTGGCTGCTTTTAGGACAGCGTTACATGAATGTAAAGCTGTGTATGAAACTGATGAATGACCAAATTAAAGGTGCCAAAAAAACCCACCCCAAAATAGACATTTTGGGCCTTAATCCATTTTACAGGTTTAAGATACTGTATTTTACTCTATATAGAATGGTGAAAGGTTTGTGTTTTGATTTATTTCAAGGGCTGCTGCTTTCCGCTAGTATAAACATATGGTGTGGTGTAGCTGTCAGAACTGAAATTTGGGTATAATGAGAACAAACAATAAGTTCAGTTTCTGTGAAGAATTCTGGCATATAGCTGCTGTTTCCTGTTGCCCAAAAGAGGTCAGTGTGCTGCCATTTGCTGAAAGTTTGTTAATATAAAATCCCGATGTAAAACTTCAGTGTGATCTTACAGTGTTCTCTGGCTGCCAGTCTTAACATAGTGCGTAAAAATTTAAGAATCCTGCTGCAGCCTGATTTCTTTCTGAACTCGGTAACATTTTAGGTTTTGTACATTAATTATTTTAAAATACAAATTTAGTATACAGATACGAATTTGAAATACAAGTTTGCATGTTCAACAGTTTTTTTTGATTTATGAGTGAATAGCTGCCCCAATAAACACATTAAAAGGCAGTAGTCTGGGTTTTGGCTAAAAGGGTGAGAAGAAAGAAGTAAGACATACCACTAGACTTGTTAAGTGTTTGCTTCAGAGAAAATTTCCCCCCCCCCCCCGCCCCCCCCATCCCTGTCNCCCAATCTATTACTCCAAATAAAATTTATTTTGCTCACAGAAAAGTCAGATAGAATGAGCTTGCACCAGGAGAGTTTATTACCACTGAGCAAAGCATTAGAGGAAAGATTGGGTTGGGATGGTTGAGGTGCTGGTGATAGTCTTTTGCTCAGAAAGGAACAAAAGGGAGATTTTGTGAAAGTGAATGGAGACAGGGAGATTTTGAAAAATAAAAATCGGCAGGCATATACAAAGCCAGTGGTTTTGTATCTTTAGAATAGGTGTTTATACTTGTTTACGTCTGCTCATGAAAATAACCTGTTGCTGGTATTTCTGCCGTATGAATTGCAACAGACTAAAACTTCCACAGAAATAATTATTTACTGTCTGTTTCATTGAGTAGTGCAAATGAGCTTATCTGGGCTTTCTTNNNNGCTTTCTTGAAAGTTCATGACTTCGCTTTTAGTAAATGGGTGTTGCAGGAAAAACGGTCATGCTATCTGTATATATGTATATCAGCTTTTTAAATGTCAGATCAAATAGCAGATTTATTTATTCTCATGATAAATGTTTTATCCATGAAAAGATAGAGAAAAATGATCCCCCTGACAAACAAAGAGAACTGTAAAAAAAAAAAAAAAAAAAAGTAATAAAAAGATAAAAAGCACTCCAAGTACAAAATTGATCACTTGAAGTACAAAATTCTTCTTTTCAATGTATTTTCTGGAGTGTTTTCTGAAACTGACTTTAACTTGGAAAATTTCAACAAATCTTTAATGATATTTGAAATTTTTCAGTTTCATTGACAAATTCTTATTTTTAAGCTACATTTTTAAGATAATGTTCCTAAGCCCTCTCTATGCTTCCTCAAACCTGTTCCTTTAGGAAGCTATCCTTTCCCTCCTATGTCTTATGCTATGTGTGTGCTACCTCACTACTTTGCAGGGTAATAGTGAAGGTCATTGATTAGTTAACAATGGATTTATCCTTGAGTTCCCAGGTATTAAAGTGCTAAAGTCCTTATCTTTGCAAGCCTTTTAGTCCCAGTGACTTAATTAAATCTGCAGTGTTGATATACTCTTAAAAGTTAATGTGCAATGGATAAAATAAGTTTTTCATTTGTTTCAGTTGTGCTATTGGTATATATTCCAAAGACCTGATCTTTGGACAGTGACATCATGAAAGCTACACAAATGGAGAGTAAAAGTAGAAAAACACTACAGAAGGGGTGACTAGATAGTGTGTATTTATTTCAACCATCTGGGACTAAGTAATTTTTTTATCCCTAAGATTGTAAAAGTATTTTTCTCTTAATAAGATGTTGGTTTTGGCAGTTTTGTCATAGCACTACATAAAAAGGGTGATCATCAGAAGTGAAGGAGTTGTCTGAAATGTCTTGTAAGAAGATTTGTACAACTGACAATGTGATAAATTCAAGTTGGTGTTTTACCTGCAGCCAGTAATGAAATCTTCAAGCATAGTTATGTTTGTCACTCTGAAGGAAAGTTGTAAAAATGTGTTACCTTGTGTTTGTTCCAGGCTAAGGAAAATATACTTAAAAAATTATATTAGCTCACATTATTCATAATAGGCTGTGAACCTGAGGTTTAAGAGAACTTACTGTGGTTTGTGTAGTGCATCCAGAGAAACTGCAGACCTGTATTTATTTCTAGATGACTGCCTGAGAAGAAGCAGTTCTCAGCAGCAGAGGTTGTGAATTTTGAGATATTCTCTCTTGTTCCCTAAGAAATAGAATTGTCACAAAAACTTCAAAATACCAAATCACCTGTTGCTTTCAGATTGTACTCACTTGGCAGAGAACAAAAATTCTGTCTTTTTTAGCCAGTTATATAGGACTTACTAGTGTGATGATTAACAATATTTACCTGTCCAAGATGGGACATGTGTTAGTGTACGTAATGTTTGTCAGATTTCAGGTGTGATCTTGCAGCGTGGGCTGAGCTCTTGATGTCCTGTATCCCAACATCATACAAGTAAATCAAAGTTTCATGTTAACTCTTATGTGGTTTCTGTGATTAGACCTGATGAACATAAAGAAATAATTCTTACACTTTCCGTCAAATTATTGCTGTGATGGCTGAAATCTTTTCATTTGATTATCCTGCAGCTTCCTTAAAAGTTGGCTTACTACTGGGTTTGAAGGGAGAAAATTGTAAGTATTTCCAAAAGCTTGTGTGGTGCCTACCTAACCAAGTAGGTACTAAACCTTTCATATTTCATCTTAAATTCAGCCATGCTGTGTATTTCTGTTACTAAATAAGTGACTGATCAACCTCTTTTTAAGTTAAAGCATGTTTTAGTTTGGCAATGGTAGGATCTGGCCTTACTGGATTTGTAAGGCAGCTATGAGGAACATTCCGGCTTCTGATGAACATCAAACATGGAATGTTTTAGTTGCCTTCAGAGTTGGAAGTCCTCCTTCAATCCTGTCTTGAGAAAGCTGAAGCTCTTCATTTCACTACTCAATGAAAATAACGCTTGCTTAGTCAGCCTGAATAGCTTGAAGGCAAGGAGATCTCTGCAAGAATTAGACTTGATGCTGAAGGACATTCTGTCAGCTCTGAGTCTTGCATATGAAGAAGTCCCTTCAAAATTAGCAGGTATGTGTAGGATGGCTAACTTGCATCAAACTGACAATGCAGTTACTCCTGGAGTAAAATAAACGTGCCTAACAAAGAGCACTTGTTGGAACCTTGATCACCTTCTTTATTTGTGTTCAACCTCAAAAGCATAATAGGAAAGTTCCGTGAAGAAGTGTCAAGTTTACAGCCTGTGTTCACTAAATTCCTTTGTGAAAGAATCCTGGTGTTTCCACAGCATTTAAACATGATTTGCTACCCAAGAGGCTTTATCCGAGTGCTCAGAAAAGTTTGAATAATTACAGCAACAAAAGTTTATTAATAGTGGAAGTATGTTACAGATACTAGTGTTTGTAGAGGAGGAGCAAAAAGTTATGTTAAAGAAAAAAAATCAGTCAGATGTATGGGGCGTGATCACTTTCTTCCTTGCTAGTGAAACTTCTTTCTCTTAAAGTTTATGCATTTCTGAGGTGGGAACTAGGCAGGATTATAAAATACAGATTTTCTCTGAAGACTCTGAGCATTCTTGTGAAATATAAGTTAAATAGAAATACATCCTTAGAGAAACAGCTATGGAGGAAATAGATTTATATGTTACAGTTATCTTTCTTTTTTTTGTTGGTGAACACCTGATAGGGATATTTACATCAGTCATCTGTATGTGGTGGGTTTTTTAGTTTTTCCATTTAATGTGTTTTTATCCCTTATGATCAAAAATAGCAATATAGTGAGTTCTGCTAGTTCTCGATCTTTTATGTTCAAGAAACCTCTTATTTAGTGAAAGTGGAGATAATGCAGAGTTGTTCCCTCAGAGTTACAAGGTCAAGTGAAATTGAGGTAGGTTTCTCTGTTTTGCGTAATAGCCTCATATGCTGCAAAAAAAAGTTTAGTCATGGAGCCTTTTTGTCTGATCTGGATAATCTCACTTCCCTGTATGAATAAGATCTAATAGAGTTTGTTATATTGAAGGCACTTCGCAAGTCTAGTTAAATGTTTTGCCATGATAAGCAAGTATTTTCCATATTTTGTACAGTTTGTTTATGCTTTAGTTGCATCAGTTGAAGATTGTGTTAATATTTGACTTCTTTTTTTAACTACACACATTGCTAATTGCTAGGGTTACGTCTCTGACAATAACTAAGCAATCATCTGCAACTTTATCAGTATCTGATATTTACAGTTCAGTGAATGAAAAATAAAGTGTGCTTTTAAGCAAATATTTTTATTAATTTCTGCTTATATTGTTGATGGCAGTCTGGTACCAGGATAATTGCTGTATCCCAATTTAAACAAGAAAATATGAAATAACTGTAAGATATCTCATAAAAATAATTTCTGACTGAACATCCAGTAGCACCTTTTATTTGAAATACTTTCCAAAAGTGCATGCACAAGCGTGTATGTGAATTACCATTTCCTCACAGCAAATGCTGAAAAATATTTGTTTATAGTAACAAGTCAGATTTCCTTGTCCTTAGTGGAGGATATTGTACTACGTAAGACCAAGCAGTTTGTGGTTCGATGTTCTTTGTCAAGTCTATTAAAATATTATTAAGCAATTGTGCTTTTATAGTTGATGGAAAAGCAAAGAGTAAGTCTTGAGGAAATAAAATGCGAGCATAATTCTTCTGATAGTATTTAAAGTAACCTTCTGAATAGTCCAGACACATTTAACTTGACTCATCTTGGATACTATGCAGTCTGCTTCAGAGTTTTGTTTCTCATTAGAAAACCTGTTTTACAAGAGTGGAAGAGGATATTATGCATTTTTTCATGTACAATATCTTTCTTGTTCCACTTTTTATTTTTTCAGTAATGCTTTGGTCATTACCCAATCACTTAGAAATCTACAGAGCATTTCAGGAAGTTTTGTGCTCAATATTTACTTTGAAGTCTAAATCTGGTAGCACGAACATGTGAAACTGAAAAGCGAAGCTTCTTCACCCACTTTAATTTATCTTTCCTCTGTTCCATCTTTTAAGCGTCACCCTGACCTCCATCTCCATATCCCCACTTAATATGAGAGCAGGGATTTGCTGTCTAAAGCGATGAAGCATCATCCGGTATGTGGGTTTTAGGTACTCCATATGTCTGTGAGGGATATTTATTTTACCCTATCCTATCAGAAGGGTGTAAGTAGCCAAACAGACTGTAACTTTATTCCTGGAAATGCTCTAGTGATGGAGGGAAAAGAGAAATGTACGTGGTTAAGATAGCCTGGGGGATGATGAAAGCATTTGTGTTATATATATCATCTTTTAACTTGAAGCTGCGGTGTGGGAAGAAGTGGTATCTTTACAGTGACTCCTGTCTTCCTCCAAACCATTATTTTCACAGTTCAGAGAACATTTATATGGTGAAAAGTTACCAGTGTTAGCTGATGTATCAGTTTTCCCTTTGACGTTTTCTACCCTCATGTAAAGTCATTTCAACTCTCTGGTGAAAGGAAAGTGAGGGATGTACTGAGTTTTCTGTCTCTGTCTCACTGCTTTACCTGCTTGATTACATGAAGGAAAAAAATCATTAGAATTGAACGTTGATACATGGAAGTGAGACAGACATTACTGTCCCACTCCACAGGAACTGGCAGAGACTGCTACTTAACATTGTCTACGTACGAGCAAGAAAGCTCCTTGCCTGCCTGACAGATGATGGCGAAAGAGCTTGTCTTAGAGACGTTTTCACACTATGCTGAGAAATGGAGAGATAAGGACAGTAGGATTATGCTGTCCCAGATACCCGAGGCTCATTATCCGGAACCCGCCTGTATGTCTCTGTACAGTATTACAGGTGCCATGGAAAAAACAGTAGGGAAAGGAGGTCTGTGCAGCTTCTTCTCTGACACGTCATTCAGTTCAGTAAGCCTATAAAAGCAAACCTAACAACTGAATGCACTGACTTCAGTTGTCCAGGTTCTTCTCTGTGTATTCACAAGTCAGAAGAAAGACAGGTTTTGCTGATGCAGCCTTACTGACCAGGGGTTAGTCCTCTGTAGTGCTATTCTTCAGAAGATGGGTAGCAGTTAGCTAAGGGTGTTGTGAGATGCTTGAAAACTTTCATTACGCTCT
Source organism: Chionis minor (assembly GCA_013398295.1). Taxonomy (NCBI): domain Eukaryota; kingdom Metazoa; phylum Chordata; class Aves; order Charadriiformes; family Chionidae; genus Chionis; species Chionis minor. The sequence continues at coordinate 290,807 of VZSF01003411.1, forward strand.
GAAGAAAAGATCTCTCCCACTACCTGTGCACCTTGAAGGGTGAAGTATTTATTGTTAAGGTCTTGAAACTATGCACTTATAATCCATACTTTTTTAAGAACTCATTTTACAATTACTACAGGACTGACTTTGGTCCCCTTTAGGACAATTTGGATTCTGTTTGGTGATTAAGGCTTTTTGAAGTTCAACAGTCATGTTTTGAAGTATGAAATTGCTTGTTAGTTCTAAGAGAAAATAAATGAGAATATATGTGCGTGCAGGGATGACTACAGGAACTTAGATGCCCTCATACAAAAACTGAGAAATTCCTATTTCTGGAAAGTTCAATTATTCTTACTGAAACTATCTCCCCTTTGTGGAAACAGCTGGTACACCAAATGCTGGTACAGCAGATTTCCAGCACGTACTTAGGCTGTGGAGTAGTCTTGCTAGGTCTCATAATCTCCAGCTTTATAACTTGGTAACTTGGCCAAAGAGTCTTGAGAAACATCACTCACCCTCTCTGCCTCAGAGTTTGTCTTGAAAAAAAGGAAGAAACATCAAACAGTTGTATAGCATTTCTTGGCTCTGGCAAAGGAGAGTGAGGGAGATTTAGAATAAGGTGGTAAAACCAAATTGGGAATAATAATGGGAAAGCCTAGTAAAGAATAGATACAGAAATCATTAGACGTTCTTTTTTTGTTGTTGGGGTTTTTTCCCCAGAAGAAGAGGAAGAGAAAGGTACTCCCTTCAGTGATCAGGAGATGATTTGTAATCATGTGGCGATCTAAGTGCAAAGTTGCAAGTGAAGTCTTTGGACGTAGGGTGTTTTGGGGTGAAGGTCTGCTGTTCTTCAGAGCTGCTAGAATGACCCTTCAATTCAATATGTGGCATATTGAAAGAACCTTGTAGACTTTTGACATGTGTGTATGCATTTATATGAGATCTTGTGTCTGAATTTCCTGAAATATTTTTGGGACAAATATTTGGTTTAGACAATCTTTTTGTTCATGGTAAACAGAAGATCTATGCAATAAATTCAACTGATTTGTAATAAAATTTACAAATGCTAATCCCCGTGATAGTAATTTTTCTTATGGAGTACAGGAGTCCTGAGTGTGTCTCTTGGGTGTAGTTAGACCTATTCACGTTCCACTACGCTGTTTCTTTGAGTAGCTTTTCAATATATACAGCCTCTTCTTAGTACTTTATTTTGAATTTTTCCACAATGTTGAGGATCTTATAACATGGATTCGAGCCCAGGGAACACTGAACCTGGCCTTTAGCTTTGACTCTTAAAAATTCATTCTTTAGTTTTATGTCAAACAGTTCCCTACCTGAAGTATGCTGTTACGTGAATGACTTCCGTTTTGTTTGAGGAAGTTAATTCTGTTGGCATTTGCTGCCATTGTTTCTGTTAAGTTCATGGTATTAGGTAAAGAATCTAAATCTTTTAGTATGTTTGAAACATGTGAGAGTCAGACACAACAATAAACACATCAGTGAATCTATAAGCAGCAAGAAATATAGCCTGAGGAAGTAACAATAGATAATGCTGTAGTATGATTCATTTTCCACTAAACCTGATTCACTTCTCGTGACTCATAGTAAATCATTGATTAAACGTAAAATGACCTTCTTCCCATTGCAAAAAGCATGGAGATGTCCAATAAAAATAACCAGGAGATTTGGTTCTGCCTGGGGAGTAGTTGCTTAACTGAAAGTGTATTCCAGTTGTTCATGAAAGTTCCCATAAGAATTTCATTATAAATTCCTGGTCATAATGAATGTTTAATACTTTGCATACCAGAAATTTTATCCACAAGTTTGATCAATTAAAGCAAGGAACAGTAGTGAAGCAAATAACTGAGAGTAGTTTAAAATAAAGATATAATGAGTGCAACTGAATTTCAATTTACGTGTAGTGTGACAAATTCTTCCTTTTCCCTCTCAAAAGTTTTATGATTACAGGAAGCATTCTGGATAAGAAATGTGTTATGCAGATGCAAACTTTATAACCGAAGTTATTTGAAAATTGAATCTTACAACTGAGAAGGAAAAAGTGAAAGGAATAAAGTTTGAGTGTATAATTTTAGTCTTTGCTTTATGCTTTAACTTACGACGGAAGTATTTTCCCTTTGAGGTCATTTCACTATACGCACTTAAATTAATGCATTTGACTTTCCGTTGTTGCATAACAAACATGAAAAATAACATGATAAATTAAGAGGGAAAATACTGCTCCTTGTGTACTGCTCTCTGCCGAGCGCTGATCACACTACAACAGTCTACTGCATTGAACTGGATCAAACTAAAACATACCAAATATTTTTTTTTTTTTAAATTGTGCTTATCAAATAAGGTCTCAAAGACTCCTTCAGGTATTTATGGGGTTTATATGTGCAATTATATTGGCCTTGCTTTCTGACAGCATTGTCCTCTGATTCTTAGCTTAATATTTTGATTCCTGGTTCAATGTTAGCTGTTTTTCATAGCAACCACAGTCATTCTAGCTCTCTGGACCTTAATGTGCTTCTAGATTTTGATATTTTTTTTTCTCTTCTTCCTTCACTTGGTGCCATATTTCTCATGCTTCAACTCAATCAGATGCAGTGACCCCAGAGGGAGCGTTCAGTGCTCACACTCTGCTGCAGATGTTGCTTTTTCTAGTTTCTGCCTTCCTCCTAGCTAGCAGTCTCAAGAAGTGGTAACGTTTTAATGTGAAAGCAATCCTTAGTAAGTTTTGTGAAGGAACTGTCCTGATGAGAAAAAAATTAACGTCAAGTTTCTAATAATTTCATGGTAGTAGTATGTTACACAGATGTCCCTTCTCTGCGTATCTCCTTTACACACTAAAACCCCTTCAATATGTGGGAAAGTCTAATTCCATGTTTTTCTTTCTTACTTTGTCAGTTACCAAATAGGATTTGAACTGCCAATGATGTTTTGTGTTGTTTATAAAACATTTCATTAACATGTAATTTTGCAGTAAAGTAGAAATACAAAAGTCAAAACCGGAAGAGAGTGTTTGGTTGACCATTTATGAAATATTTTCTGATTTATTCAATATAGGACACTGTAATCTGTGGTTGGCTTTGAAGGCCTGGCCCCTAATAGTGTTTGTGTCAGGGAAAGGAAGGGGGGGCGGGGAGGGATTGTTGTTTTCCCTGGAAATGGTGCAGAAGTGTCCAAATCCTATGCAGCTGGAATTACGGTTCAGTGCTTTGAAGTGGGATGAGACACTTCCAGTAGATTGCTATCCTTTTTATATTTCATGACTCACACAAAGCTGCACGCTGTGCCATCTGCTAACAGTTTGAAGCCACCAAAAACCTATTAACAGTATTGTCTGAATTACTTCACAATAAGTATGACTAAGTGTGCCTAGAGCTTGACATAGACTCAGGATACCAAAAATGGTAAAAGCTGTGACCACCCGAGAGGAAGCCAGGTGTAATTGAAAGGGCTTAGTGTGCTGCAGAAATTGGACGCTCTTCTGCCTTGAGGAGAAGTTAGCAATGCTTGTATACAAGATGACGCTGGAATTGAAACTACTTCGAGAGTTTACGGAAAACTGAAAACAAAGAGATGAAAAATGGAGCTCAATACCAACAAAGAGTACTCAGACTGGAAAAACAAGAAAAGTGGCCTTTTCTATCACACAGACAACTGTTTGGCATCTTCTGCAGAAGTGGGAGGGCCTTAAAAAGAAACAATGAGAAGGGCAAGAATTTATATGATGCTAGATCTACTTGTTTTTCATGTTAGATAGAGCAGTATTGTAGTAATGTTCATCAGTATTTGCATCAGGGTAATTGCATCATACGTTCTGCCATAGTTCTTTCCAAAACAAATGAGTACAACTGGATATACAGGATATACAGGAGATAAGCAAGTTAGACAGTACCATCAAATAAAATGTCCTGAGACTTTTTTTTTTTTTCTCAGAAATCTGGGGCAGGGATTGCAAAGTTTGTAACAAAGTTGGAAGGAACACTTGAAAATATGCCTTGGTTGGATGGGAGAGCGTGAGACGTGAAGTGACACATTCTTTGTGTTGTAAGGAAATAAGAAGTGTTCATAATTCTTATAACTCTCACACCAATTTTCGTTAACACTAATGTCTCGGAAATGATTGTTTTTCATTGAGCAGATCCATACGGCTGCTTTTCTGCTATGCAATACCAAGTTATCAAACTTTCTCTTCTGTCTGTATCCGTACATTTCTGTCGGTGGCAGCTGGAGGCACACACAGGTATGCAAAGCCATTCATGCATCCTTTCTGTTGATGATAGCTTCTCTTTCACCATAGAGCTAAATTCAGTGACTTCTATCAACTGCATGGTTTATTGCATACACAAACACAATGCACAGGAAATAAACTTTATAGTTCTCACCTGCTGTAAAATCTTAATGACTGTGCTCACAGCAGACACAGTGGGTACACTGTTATGCTTCAGGTTCTATTTTAGATAGCCTGAATTTACAGTCCTCGTATCTTGGTAAATATAATCTCTTCATATATGGCAAAAGGCTGGGTCTAAAGATAGTAGTCTTCACTGTGATGAAGTCAAAGTCCAGATCTTTGTTCTGGTATAAAGGCTTGCTGTATCCATATAAAATCCTTCATTTTGAAATCATACATTTACATACTTCTACCCCCCTCCCAATAAAAATATTTAATAAAAAATCAGGCAGTACATCAGATGCATCAGCCATTCCACTTTTGAGAAAAACCGATGTGGACTAACAGTTTTTTAAAGATGAGCCACGTTAGTTGGTTCTGGTTTACAGGTTTCAATGAGTTTTGGACTTAGGTCTCATATAAAACATAAGGAAGTTTTTAATTATCGCTTGCTTTGTTGTGGTGATATGGTGATCAAAAGTGGAACTGAAGAGCTTCATGACTTTTTTAGATATTGTCACAATGTATTTGAAACTTTTTTTAATATAAGAATATTTTTTTTCCCTCCCCAGCATTTGACCAGTTCCCGGTTCTGCAGATATTTATGTGCATACGAAGTGTCTTATTAAAGTCAGATTTCTTTCATAAATATTTCATGTAGACATGTAGGAAGACTTGTGCCTGCATATATAATTTCTGTACTTGATTATTTCACTCTCTTTGAGTATTGAAATACTTGCTGTATTTCTAAACAGTTTCAAATAGGAGATCCTAGTGTCTAACTGTAGCAGGCAAGAAATACCTCCAATGTTTTCTTTCACGCTGTAAGTAAAACTAAATTCAGAACAGCTCTGAGTGATGAATTAAAAATTAGATGTTTAATTTAGACTGGGCCTTAGTCCATATTGTTCTTAGCTCATTATTTATAAGAGGGTTTATGCTTTACTGTTCTCATGTGTATTTAAAAACTCGGTAAACACTCAGTGTTTGAGGTCACCATTTTTTCTGCTAAATCATGTATTGAACAATTCTACGTACTGTTCCTGTTATTCATTTTTACCTAAACTTGTCTTTGTTCTTTGTTACTCTTGTAATTCCTTTCCTGACCTTTTTTTCTTTTGCAACATGATCAAGCAAAATATAGCAACTTCGCAAATTCATGACAGAAGGAGGTTGAAGAAAAAAAGAAAGTTGAGTAATATTTATAGATGCAAAGGTTCCTTTGAAATTAGAAAATATTAAACTAGTCTGCTTTGCATGAAATACTAATTAATCAATCCATTCCTAATGTATGCTTTTGTATTTTTTATCTCTGAGGACAAAGCATACAGTAATGAATTTTTAAACTTGAAAACTCCATTTATTTGACTAGTATGTAGAAGTGGGAGACGAAGGTCATTTTTTTTCTGTGACAGTTTGATCTCTTAGTCCAACTTTTTCCATGGACTTTGGAAATGTTGGGAGTATTAAGACATATTTTTACTTTCAAGTGTGTGTTGTACCACATACATGGTTAGTTAATGAAGCATAAACACTAATTAGGTTTCTATTTGTATTTCGTTAGGAGGTTAAAGCTACCTCAGGATTTATCAAGTAGTCTACCTCTTCTCATAGCTCAAGGATATAATGTGTAAAACCAAGCCAAGATTGGACATGCCGTTCTTTGGGAGCTCAGTTAGTGTCGATAGATGCCAGCTAGTTTTACTGACTGATTCTTTTTATCTTTTAGGCCACATCACAGGCTTAATGATGACTGACATGTCCAGAAAGGCTTGTGACACTGATGGGGTAAGAACTAGTCAGCTGGGATATTTTATTTTCTAAAGATAATGCATGTCAGGAACTTGGGAGAATGAGCTTTTTGCAGAGATGACTCTTCTTTCTGCCTAAGCCAGGCAGGGGGAGCACCAAGTCTGGATATCCTCCTGCAGTGGGGCCACTCTCTTTCACAGGTGCCTTCAGAATACCCTGTCCTCACTGAATATTTTGTCCTAAATTCCAAGAGACCAGAGTTGATACAGAGTGGAATCCCCTCTAGCTGTTCGCTCTTCGTGTTTTCAGGCTGTATCTGCATAGCCCAAGTCGGCTACAGTATAACTGTAATTTATTATGGTTAATTGGAGTAAAAATGTGGAAAATGCAGCCAGCAGAGACTGATGTAGAAAGCTCTTTGCTGCTTACCAGAGTGGGCAGTGTTTCTGAGGTTTTATTGTATTCTTATTTTCTGACTTTATCTAGATGCACATCTGCCCCTACTGTTATGCTACACGCAGTGGCCTCACTGTGGGAAAAGGAGAGGATTGCTGCTTTCTTCCTTAAGGAATGCCTTAAGCACAAGGGGGTTATGGAGCAGGTATGCATTATCACTGCTCTTTTCCTCTGTGCATCTTTAAAAGAAAAGTGTGAATCCTGCTCTTCCTTAGAAAGGAGAGTTGTGGGACCGTGTTCATCAGGTGTGCACTGGAGTCTCTGCACACAACGTCACCCTGGTGTTCTCCCAAGCTTCAAATCCTGTGCTGGCAGAGGAGGGAGGGGGAGGATTTACAACAGCATTTCATTTGGTGTGGGCCACTTATAGGAGTCTCCATCTTTCTGGCTGTTTTGGACACTACATTCCCCCTCAGTGTTGTAGTAGCGAACAGCACTTTACTGGAGTTTAGAGACCCTCTGACTGAAAGATGCAGACTTACATCCCCAGATTCTTTAACGTGGTTGGGTGCCAAGAGTTTCTGTGAAAATCGTTGCCCTCGGCCACTTAGCATATCTTCTTTGGCAATATATATTTTACATGGCACGTTACTTTTGGAACTGTATCACTGCATTAGCGGCAGCAAGGAGAATCGATGTGCACAGCATGTCAACAAACAACTGGATGTGTGTAATGCAGGGACTACGCTCAATTACTGCTCAGTCTCTGATGGCTTCTTGGCTTGATATTTTCATACCCAGTCGCTACAAAGCACTGCTGTTGCATGTTGGATTTGCCTATTCTGTGCTGACTCCTTTAGCAGGAAGTCTAAGTAGGCTAGATGAGACTGAACAGTGTTTATAATGGGATTATAATTTCCAGACTCTAACAAGATTTGGCTTCAAGCATGCAAAGAAAAATTAGCTTTTTAATACAATTCAAGCAAATCGTAATAAGCAAGTTGCTGGCAATAGTCCTTCTGGTGTAGAGAAGTCTTAAATCTTAACTGACTAAGAGTGTACGTTAAATTAATCACAAGCTCCTAGAAGTTAATATTAACTCAATTAGACTGAAATCACCGTATACTGTTCTTTGGAAATTCATAAATAAGGAAGTTTGCGCTTATGTTCCGTTGCGTCAATTCTCTTATGATCCATTTTGTTTGCATCTTTATCTTTTCTTCAAGTCCTTGGCAGTTACTAATTATTAAAGAGAGCCCTCGTGCCTATAGTTAAAACAGTCTAAATTGTTAACAGGACCGAAAAAAACCTGTAGTAACATCCCATTTTACCTCAAGACTTGGAACTAATGACTTTCTGGGTTGTTTTTTTGTTTTGTTTTGGTTCGGTTTTTTAGTGCAATTTTGTCTCTTTGTTTGGGTGTTTTTATTTAAAAAAATAAACCTGGGGTGTGTTGTGGGGGTTTTTTCGGGTGGGTTTTTTTTGGGGTTTTTTTTGGTTTTTTTTTTAAAGAAAGACTTGTGTGTAGTCTCCTAGGAAGGTAAGACACCCACTGTTGCAGAAAAACATTCTTACTTGTCAATCACTACATGAAGTTTCTCACAATCTGTCCTGGTTTTGGGCACTTGTATGCCCAAAAACATGAAGAACTTTCATTATTTCATATCTCTCTTGAACAGAATAATGTCTTATAGTGGAATTTCAAGTGTAGTATCCTATTTGTATTGGTACGCATAGCGCACAGGGTATTTTGTTATAGTTTCTTGTGCAAAATTATACTCCTTTTCTAAAGTTTGGCTGTGGAGACAGAGAGCTACAAAAGTTTGCAATGCTATTCGTGGTCTTCACACAAACATCTGCCCTAGAGCTGTGGAGTAACAGAAAACAAAGTTTAGCCACAAGAGCCTGAGGTACGGATGTTGTTGCTGAAACGGAGGTTCTTGCTTGCTTAATCCTTAGTGTATCCACTGAAAAGCTGTTATGAGAATTTCTGATTGTTTTTTTAAATTTTATTTCAGCAGAAAAAAATGCATCAGAGACATGAATATATACAATATTTTTATTTGGAAGTATTACTTAACCCCTTTCTGAAAAGAAGATTCTGGAAAAAACTGCTTTTTAAAGTTTAACTTGAATAGGCATATTCAAAAGGAATCCTTAGACTCTAGCTGATGGTGCAGTGGGACTTCTGAAAGGCTCCAAATATGCTATAATAGATATGGTAAAAAAGATATGGTATAAAGCAAAAAAAAAAAAAAAAAAGTTGACGACAGGGTGCAAGAATCTCAGATGGCAGTAGCTAGCTTGTTGCTTCTGCAATCAGTGACGCAAAATCAGTTTGCGGCAGCACTAGTTCCCATATATTTATGTAATTGCAGGAATAAAATCTAATCAGGCTCCTGAAAGCAAAATGTTTTAGTGTTTGTTGTTGTTTTTTGTTTCCTCCTATGCTGTTTTGGATTAACAAATTCAGACAGAAGAAGAGCAGAAGCAGTTCTAGCATGAATGTGAGTATTTCATATTCCTACATGCATATGGAGGTGTGAGGGATATATTTTTTTTTTAAACAGTTTTGACTGTTACATGTGCTTGCACGTCAATGTTGGTTTGCATAAATTAAACCTCAGTTGCATAGAGACAATGACAGAACTGCAAAGAGATGCTCCCTTCTCTTTTTCTACTCTTAGTTTTGAACTTAAAATAAAAAAAATCCTGGAAGTTAAAACTCAATCTTTTAATTATGGTATAAAATGTCAGGAAGAAGAAACAAATAAAAGAAGAAGAGATCTCCTTGTGCCTCTTCCTTTCATCCCAAATCTTGTCTAAAAACCTGAAAGCAGTACTCATATTGTTCCCAAGTTATCCTACTTCAAAGTGATGCTCAGGATTTGTAGTATTAGTTCCCTAAAAGCCTAGGCTGTGTTTGATTTTTTTTTTTTTTTTTTTTTAGATGCTGGCTTTATTCAATTACTGAGGATCTTTTCTATTTATACAGTACATGTTAGATAAAGAAACTATATGCTTATATTAGGCATACTTCCCATTCTGCTACAACTGGATTAATTTTTTTTTTTTTAGTACAGCTAGAGCAGACCTTCAAAAGCAGTCAGTGTCTTATTCTCGTTCTTCTAGTGATTCATTCTTAGAAACGGCATCTAACTCGAAAATACCCATCCTCAGCCTGCCCTTTCAGAGCTGTCCATAACAGGACATGGTTTTGTCAGTTCCTCATTTTAGAAGGAAATGTTATATCTCCTGTTAAATCTCTTGCATGAGACTCACCGCACCATGGCCTGAAGCAAGTGATTGTCTCTTATTTCATAATATGGGCTGGCCAGTGGGAGAAAGCAAACCTGAGCAAGTGGAGAAGATGTATGTGTTTTGCAAAAATAACTGTAACCTATTTTTTTCAGGGTCCAATCTTTTTCCTGCTGTAAACCTGTATAAATAGGGCCTGCACAGGTTCTGACATAGAGACATTACCTACAATATGGCTATCAGAACTTTTGTCCATTGCTCCAAAATTGACTTTACTGAATTTCACAGAACTGAGTAAACTGGCTGAATTCAACAACTCCTGAAAAAAAAAATTGTGTAGAGCATCTTTTTATGCATGAGGACAGGAAACATTTTTGTGAGTCGGTACCTTTGCCTTTCAGGTGGCTGCAGTATTGCACCTAGGGCATCTCTGGGAAACGTAGATCTTGCTGTTGCCAGAGATGGTGTGTTGGCTGCTCAGCAGCAAACTAAGTGAGATCGAGTCCTGGCATAAATAATAACGGCAGTCCTGGTTATATAGGGGATGAAGTTAACGAACGCTGTTTTGTCTTCGACATCAGTTTCTGGCCTGCCCTTGTTGCATCAAATGTGGAGTCTTTCAAATACAGACCTCCAGGTTGGGTTTTGCAGCATGGGACTTCCATGGCCCCTGGTGACAGTGGGGAGGTGAGCAATTTCTCAGTTTTCTTGGACTGTCTGGTCAGCTTTTCACTGTGCTTTCTGACACAGCTCAAATGCACTGTGTTGTGGGTGTGTCTGCTTCTGTCCTGAGACTTCTCTCAGGAAATAGCTAAGCTAATTTTAGAAGCAAAAACAGTTGAAAGAGGCCCATTGCAAATGCAGCCAGAGTATCTCCCGTCTAATCAGTTACGAAATCTGATTGATGCTAAAGCTTTTTCTTAGCAGAATGTTTATTAATCTTGAAGGGGGTGGGGAGAAAAACAACACAAGAGATCTTGTACGAGGCAGACATAAATGAACAGAAGCTCTTTAAAAATGAACTTGTGGGAACTGGGAGATTGATGCAATACATCACAGGGACTGAAAGGCCAGATGACAGCTTTCCGAGTACATGTTGGCATAAAATCAGATAGAGAGAAAAGAAACTATGGTACTTTTTGCCTGACATGACCTGAGGAAAAATACTGGCTGTTGTGCAGCTCTTGCATGCTTATCTTGGGCATATCATGTTCTATAGTGATTAAAATACAATTTCTGGTGGCAGCAGGAACCCAAATGCCCTTCTGAATTGTGTGCAAAGTGCGACAGTTGTTCCTTCCACCCAGGTCATGTTTCAGTGTATGTTTTAGCAACAGCTTTTTATTGCATTCGATTCCTATATTGTTGCTCTGAATAAAAATACAGGAAACACGAAGTCTTACAGCAGTATTCTGTTTATAAGGGGTAAGGTAACCTGTTGTCAGGGTCTATGAATGTTGTATGGATTCACGCTGTGCCAGGAAGGCAGGGAAGACAAAAATGAAATGACTCTTCTATTTTAACATCTTCCATCTAAATTCTTTCACTTTTTTTTTTTTAAAGTTGTGCTGCAGAATGAACAGCAGCTGTTCTCTTGCTTTTTGCACCATGAGTAGAATTACTGTTATTTTTATAGCAGGACTACTGTTGAGGGCACCTCTCTTCTCAGGCTGTCTACAAAAGACTGGGAGACAAAGACAGTGCTGAAGAGGGTGTACAAGCTTCTTCACTTGTGTTCTGTCATGTGTCTCATCCATTTTATGGTGTTTGCTCCTGAATAAATCTTTACTGTGCTCCAATTCACTCACCTGGGTTGGTTGGGGCTTTTTGAACATAATGAGGATTTTGTCTTATTTGAGTCTTAAATAACTATTAGTAGACTTGAAAATGTTACTGGGCTACAGGCATGACAAACAGACTTTACCCTAAGTACACTAGGCCTGAAACTTAAAAGTTTGAGCCTGGCTTTAAATATTCACCAATTTTTGGCTGCATATTATAGCCCAAGCTACAAGGTGCCACGTTATTTGGAACTGTACATACGTTTCTCCTCTGATTGCTGCATGCGAAACAACCAATTTCCTTTCATTTTCAGTAAGATGATGCTTCCCAGTCTTCCTTGTAATCAGCTTCAGAAAAGGGGTATTTTGTACTGAGAAGAACGAGCTGTCATAAACCTAGTGTCATTCTAGAACACTTTGTTGCAACTGATTGTGCCTCAAATGTCATCTTTGGGAAGACTTTTTTTATCTCTTCAGTCTGGGCCAAAATGAACACTGATGAGCTATTTCTTGTGTGATTGAAGTTCTCAGAGCACAACTGATAACAGCAGTAACAGTCATGTAACGTACAACTCGTTATAACTCTCTGCTGTAGAGCTCTTGCCACAAAGTTCAGTGGGAACAGATGAGTCTGTGCTGAAAGCTCTTCACAAATCCTACCCAGAGCATTTTTTGAGAACTGTAGGACCTATTCAAGGATGTATGTAAAGACCCAGCATGAGGCATGCAGTGAGAGCCCTAAGGCAAGGAAGCAGTTCCACTATTCATGTGCTTAAAATTGTTTTGGTGCTCCAGCCACTTCTAAGCCAAAAACATTCAGATACTAGACTTCAGCAAACTTATGAATGTCAGAATTATTTTGGGAAATTGGGATCCTTCATTATAACCACATATTTTGCCAAGATATGATGTGTGGCCCCAATTCAAAGAAACTGTGAATACTGCAGTTTACCCAAATTATTGTTCCCTTGCTATGCCTAAACTTCAAAGAAAAACATTTTCATAATAGTTGGTATGATGCTATAAATATTTTTTTTTAATTGCATACTGAGAAAAGAATAGCATTTCATGAGTCATACTTATTGTGGGGTCTGTGGACAGAGCTTTCAAGGCCTGATGTGTTCCCACAATGTGCAAAAGCCTTAAGGTTCGACGGTCTTGCTTCTTCCAACAATAAATCAAAGACAGATTCTTAAAATACTTTGACATGAATAGCCTAACCTACTTCAAGAAACACCTTGGTAACTAAGATGCTATCAGCTCTGAGCACAGGAAGGGAACTATATACAAAGCCTCATTAAGGGTCAGATGAAGAAAAATGTTTTTCCAGAAATTTCTTGGGTTTGCTTAGTGTCATCAGACAGTGTGTTGGAGGTAATTTGTTTACTGAATGCTTTAATGCGTAACTGCCAGGATTGGTTGGGAGGGGAGGTTGAGTGGTTTTGTTGTTGGTTTTTTTTTTTTTTCAAATCATTTACTTGAAATGAAGTCTGCTTAAAAGAAGTGATACTTTTCCATAATTTATTGCAAGTGGCATAAATCCTGTTACGTTAGAACTCTCTGAGCCTGCAACATGACAAGTCCATGGCAACATAGAGAAGAATTTGGCCTTCATTATTATAGTCTAAAACTTTGAGCCAAATTGCAAGATAAGCGGTCTCTATACCATTTTGGTCAAAGATTTTAATGTATCTCTTCTATGAGAATTACTGAATGTGGAAATTCCAATTTGTGTATTTTATGCAAAATGACGAAAACAAAATTTGAAAAGACAGCACTTTTCCAGGTGTCTAGTTCCTTGCCTACATAAATATCTTCTTCAAATAAGTACCTTTCTAAGTAACCTGAAATAGTGCTTGATGCTTTCAGTACTGCAGACATTTTGCTGACCTATGCAAGTATCAAAAGATGTGAAGTTCAGTGGATGCATCTAGATGTCTAACCAGGTCTTGCTTAGCTTGAAGTTTAGTGACAGTATCATTCATTTTGTCTTAACAACAGCTGAAATAATAAACTACATTCCACCATTTGACACAGTTTTATCTTCTATACCTATCTGACAGAAAAGAGAAGCGATCGGAGCTGCAATGAGGACAGGGATGCTGATGACTGCTGGAAGTCATCCTTTGAAAAAATGCACTGTGTCTTCAAATATTTCATCCAGAAACATCTATCCATTTTGCAGTGAATCTGGGGAAAAAAAATATGATACACTGAATCAAACTGAATGATCTTCTGACTGACCAAATCTATCCCATAACATTGTCAAGGAGCCCAGTAGATACATATGGGAATAATTTCCATTTGTGTGCAAAAGCAAATATAACTGACCTTGTAATGCATTTTTGCAGACAGTCACGTCTATGAACTTTGCATCTGCAGAGATTACATTCAGATTGCCTCAGATGTTTTGCCCAAACACAGAATGCTAAAATGAAACTCTCAGTTTAACTGTTCTTCACCCTTTCAAGAATGAGGTTCTCTTGAAAAGCTGAGATTTGTTGATTTTGCCCCTACTTGGGAGCAGAAGTCTCTTCGTCCCACTATGCTTCCATTTTCTGCTTTGCTAAAATGTAGTAATCTGTCATTCCTTTCAATTTGGAAACTAGAGAGAAAGATACCATATTACCATAGAGGTTCAGGGTTTTTTTCTTTTTTTTTTTTTGAATCATATTTTTAAAGATGGCACAAAAGTACTATAAAACTAGTAATTGATCCTATATGATACATTCATTATGGAAATGTACGATTTAAGATTTCTAGATGTGAGCACTGAGATGAGGGATCATGCTACTAATCTTCTAGTAACTACCAAGACATGGTAAACACTATGTGAGAACAGATTGCTGCAAATGATAGTAACTGTGTTTTGTCAGGTTGCAAGTTATAGGTTACTCCAAAGACACTTTGATTTTACCTGAAAATGTGACTTTTAGAAATCCTGCACATGGCTGAAGGTAAGAAACCTTTACGTTAATTCAATTATTGTAGAATTTTCCTATTGAGTTGTCATGTTGCAATAGGCTGTGTGGGGAGCATGTTAGGGTCAGCACAGGCTTCTTCAGTGGTTTGCAAGCAGCAGCCAGCCCTGAGTCACCCGCTGCGCCGGGAGGGAGCTCAGCGCCTGCAGAGGGAGCAGCTCTTGCACCCTCTCCCGCTCTGCTCGCCCATTCGCAGAATTAGCAACGTTTTTTGCAGAACTTCTTGAAGTATCTTCCCATTATATTCTTTTTACTGTCCCTAAGTATGATTTTGCTCCACTTGATAAATGTCAAATAAACTACAGCGAAATACTTGACTGCATAGAAAACTTGCTTTTAGCGTTGGTGGTTTTTTGTTTAACTGTACTGTCAGTTCCGTGAAACAGCAAGATACTCAAGCATGGACCTGGCGGATGTTCAGCTTGTTTACAAATAGTAAGTGGCTGCTTCCTTGGTATCTCACCTAATACACAAGTGTTAATACTTATAGGGGGTTTTCAGTATGTCACGGGGTACTAATAGCATTTCCACGTAAGGGATCATGAGTCTCCACCATTGAGAAATTAAAAGCTTTTTATTGTTTTTTGTTTGGTTTTATTTTAATTGTTGTGGGGTAGAAGATACTATCAGCAACTACGAATAATGCTAGAACAAGAAAACAAAGGTTGATTTTCTATACCTTTCACAGTCATTCATACAAACCAAACCATTTCAGGTTCAGCCTGAAAAAACAGGTTGAAATAGCTGAAAGCAGACACAGAGATGTTACCTAAGGACAAGATTAAGTAATGAGTAAGTCAGTTTTCTGTATCTGTCCTTCCCTAAAAGACCAACTCAGCTCTTTGGGAACCACTGTGAAAATTCAGATTAACCTCAGCAGGAGATGAATGTAAACATTAGCATGCCTTGAGTAATACCAACCCGATCCCTGTGGATCAGCGCCCTCTATGTTTTCCCTAGCTGGTGTCCCAGTTTATCCAATGCAAATTTAGCTTCAATAAGAATTATTAGGTAGGGAAAGCTGGGTCTCATGTCTATACCACTGGTCTATGAGTCTAGGACCCTGTTTTGAGTTTTTAGGAGACCAGATCTCCACACTTTGCAAACTTCAGCGTTTTCAATCTTGCTAGCGAAATTCTCTCCCAGTAGTCTCAACTGGACAGACATACCTTACAGCTCATAAGTTAATCAGGTTGAACCAATCAAAATCCATCTTGGAATTTTTTAGGAGTTTCTTCTTGTCCTAAGCCTCTCCTTCTGAGACGTTCTTTCAGGATCTCACAGTTATACCAGTCAGGTACATTTCTCGTAATTCCCAATGCAGCCCATCCCCAGGCCACAGGTGTTCTTTTGGTATTAACTTGAAGAAATAGCTGCAGTAAGCGCTCACTGTTTCTTCTCAATACTTCTTCCAACAGTTGTTAGTCTTCATTATTGAAAACACCTTCTCATTTCTGATTTAAATGTACCTAGCCTTTGTTTCTTTTTTGGCTTTTTATAGTAAACAAGCAAGCCTTTCCCTCAAAGGGCTGCTTTTGGCCTCTTTATTCATGTCCAGCTGCTAACTTGTGTTCCAGCTTTTCACCAAATCCTTAGATTTGTGCAGAAAACCTGACAAAAGTTAAATTTTTTTTCCCTGTGCAGTATCTGTGCAGAGCAATTTTCTGTGTTCCATAAAGGGAAAATAAGGATTTTTATTTATTTATCTATTAGATTCATGTGAATGCTATTCAAATACAAAATACATACAGTGGTGGGACATACTGAAATCTTGAATTGTCAGGCTTAAAATGAGTAGATGTTTAATGGCCAACAATTTCTCAATACTATTTCCTAAATGAGGCTGAAGAATTAGTGATGATTTCTTCACTAAAATTCTCTGCTACATTGTAGGATATTTATTGATTAACTTGTTTATTGAAGATTATTGGTCAGTGGATATTTTAAGACGAGGTTGCTGAGACAATCAGCTCCACTCACCTGCAAAAGCTTTAGCACTTTTGAAGTTATGACTTTAGAAATGGAAGCTCTGGATTCTCTTAAAGTTTAATAACTAAAACCTGCCTATATTTCTGGGAGACAAAACAAGGGCTGTTTGCTTTTCATTGAAATGTTATGAGTTCGTACAAAGTGCAATTTTCTGTTTCTCTTGGTCAACGATACGCCAGTTGATGAGAAAGAAAGTACGAAGAAAACCCTCTGTAGTTTTCATATCTTGTATTATTTACATTAAATCAGTGTGAAAGTTAATCCTGTAGCACAACAGAAAGATCTCATTGCAAAACCTTTACTCGGACAAAACCTTTACTCTGGTTTCTTACCGGACTTTGTATGATGAGATCGAATAGACCTTTCAATTGGTTGAGATATTTTTATTTCTTGCCTGGAGGAGAGCAGAGGGAGAAGGAGAAGCAAAGGAGAATGAAGACAAGAATTTGTCAGTATATTTAAATAGCTCGGTCATAGAAATCACATGTGCATCAAACGCATCTGGTCCTGGTCTTTTAGGTTGAAGATCAGGATAAAATACTGAATCACTGGGGTCAGAAAAGAGCAAAGGCAAAGGGAAGCCAAATCCATTGTCAGCAAGTATGTTTCCAAATATAGTATAGTTTAATTGTCTTTCCTTGTTAGGCCTGTTTTCTAGGATTTAAAAATAGCTGTGAACACTCTTTAATCACGACTTGCAAATGATGATCTGGCAGTGACCTGTGTTGAGCATCCTGCTGCAGGTCTGTGCTGTCTGGGTGGTCATAGTGGGGACAGATTTATGAGTTTTCCTGAATGCCTCCTGGACAGCCGGGAGGCCGCTGTTCTTTTTGGCATATAAATGAGTGCCAGTTGTGGAAGTGACAAAAGTTAAAGTTGGGCCATGCCCTTTGCCTCCGGACAACTACCTCCAGTGAAAAACAAAGAGGTGGGATTTATCTCGCCCACTTTTTGATGTATAGGTGCTGTTACTGAGCCGCTTGCCTAGCACTGCACTAACAGAGCAGAGAAATAGGTTCACCTGGACTAGCATTCACCTGCCCTATTTTAAACATATTGCCATTTAAAGCAGAGTAAACAACTTTAAAATGTCTATTTCTCTTCATTAATCTTAAAGGAAAGCTAGGGAGTGAGTCCAAACGTAGAATTTTTTTTATTCAGCAGTATCAAGTTGGGCAAAATCCCCTCCCCCTCAAAAGAGGCTGTTGATAGAGTCTCCTTTCTGCTTATTGTATTCATCAGAGCCCAGGTAAGGATGTTAATTTTGAAGCACTGAGTTAAGATCCAGAAGAGGCCTATATGTCCTCTGGGGACCCGCTGGAGGAGCTGCTATAGTGGCAGGTAAATCAAATTCTCCCACCCCAGGTGCTTCTTGGGGGTCCCTCACTCAGTGGGGACGGAAGGCCAGAGTGCAAACTAGCACCTACTGCCTTTACCTCTTCTCTCCCTTCATGTCTAGATAGAGGGGAAATTACCACAATATATACTCTGCTTTATTAAAATACTTCAAACGGATGTTTACCAAACTCTCAGATTTAGACCACGCTGGCCTAAGAGGTTTATGTCCTGTCCTCCACTGTTCTGTGGGAAAAGAGTGATTTTTGGGGAGGAAACCGCCTAGTGATTCACAAGCATTTTCAAAATGCATGTGTCAAAAACATGGTCAAAAAGAATTCTGCCTACCACTTTAATTTAGTGTATTCACATATGTGATTATTTTTCAGTGCTCTTCCTATTTATACTGTCCTTAAAATGTTCTAAAAAATCAAATGATTTATTGTTTCTCCAAATGTTTAAAAATAATTTCTTGCTACAAGCATTAGCTTAGTTATGCGATTGGGCCAAATCTTAACTGAATGTATATCTGTATCATTCCACTAATTTCAGTGAGAAAGAACTGATTAGAACTGGTAACGGAACTGGAATTATGCTGATTAAAAGCAGCTGATGGTATGACCCACAAACAGCAGAAATGTCATTATACATGTTTATAATATCCTCTGAAATGGAATATGAAAATTATTGAGAAAACTTCGGGAGGGAGAAAAATATTGCATTATCTCTGCATGTTGCATTGTCTTCTTCAGAAATGAATCTGAAGCAAGAATGACTCATTTTGGAAAACAGAAAATGTAATAAAATATCCATGAAAGGGCTGAAAACTGGATGGTTACAGTAGCTACTATAAATAGATTTCCATAAGCTTTAATAGAGGATTTCAGTGAAATATGCAGGTGCTGACTTGGGCAAGTCATTAAATGTAGTGGGAGGTGGGATTGCCCGAGTATGATCTAGTGAAATAACTAAGAATTCGTCAGTCACAAGAAGTATTACAGCAGTCCATTTTAGTTCCCATTGCTCCTGCCCCCTCTACCCCCTCCCCCCCCTCCCCTGCACCTCTCTTCTTTCTTGCATTGCCTTGTTTATAACTTTTCCTTATGTGTCGTGGGGTAATAGTAAGTGTCTGCAAACGTCATTAACTTGGTGCTTGATTAAAGTAAATGAGAATGGGGTGGGAGTGCAGTCAGAGGAATGCTTTTATAATCTGGTAAAATACATTCTCAAGAAGAGAAAAAGTAATCCCTGTGAAATGAACTCTGTTCCAAAATGGTCAACAGCGTATTAGACTCTGGACTGGTTCTTCTCAAAGACAAGCTGGTCATGGAGCTCATCATCAGTCATTTCTAACAACACCAAGGCAACTAGAGTTGTGGAAAGTTAACTGCTGCAGATATTTCTTCTTTTGCTTGAGACTCAAGTCAAACTCTTTTTTTCTTCTTTTTTTTCTTCCCCTCCATCCCTGAAATATTATTGCATTTGAGATCTCCCTCTATTGTACAATCATTCTGAAAACTGTCTTAACTAAGCTCTTCAGCACCTTTATCCCTTCAGCCTCACTAGAAATACTTAATTACATGTTCTCTGGTCTTACCCTGTGGCTTTATGCCAATAGCCCTGATATTAGGTGAAGTTTTTCTTAAGCTCTGGCCTTTCGAGCTCTGATATGCAATGAGAGGGACACTCATAAACACTGATGAGGAAAAAAAGTAGTGTCCCACTCACAGTGTCCCAGCTGCACACAAAACTTTGAGACTTTCATTTCTTTCAACTAAGTTTCATTTCTTTCCTCTCCCTCGGTTTGAAAAGTTCTGCTATTTCTTGTTCCCTATTGTTCCATACTATTTATAACCCCTAGCTACCCAGGTCACCCTCACTGTAGCTCCCCTGCTAGTTTAGAAGAATGCTATTGTCTGCTTTCTGTCTAAAATTACTCTAGTGTGCTTTATCTTCTCCGTTTCCTCTTATTATTCTTCCTCATATCATTGTTCTTGATGTTATTTCTAAAATGAGTGTATTGATTTCCTGTCTCTCTCCCTGTCTTTTGTTTATTAAGATGATAAATGTTTTAAGAAAGTCTGTCGTTTATTACATATATTGGATCTCTCTTTGATCTTACAAGAAAATTGCTACGCCGAATTTGAGCTGAATCACAAGTGCAATAACTCTAGAAGACACATCGAACACCTCTGTCTTCTTTGTTTCATTACTTCATTTCCAGGCTGCTGGTAACAAAGGACTGTTTGTTTTCCAGGAACAGTGATATGATGGTTTGCATTTACACCTCTGAAACGAACTCCCAGTCAGCTTCTGTCAAACAAACTGCTTCTAAAAAGATGCTGCTGTAACCAAAGAAATGAAGATATTAATCTTTAATTTTCTTTAGCTTATAAATTGGATACATGCAAAACCTAAAATTTGCAGGTCCATAAATATACTACTTCTTGACCATTCAAGCTTCAGAGTTAAATGATTCAAAGCCAAAAGTCAACTGCAGCTTGTGAGCTGCTGCTGCTTTGGGTTTGAAAGCTATAAGCATGGGAAACCAAAGTTTTGTTTTCCTACCTGGAAACCCAGGCCAGCCTAGGTTTCTTCAATCTGGTAAACTGTTAAATGCCTTGATTTAAAAGTAAATGTTTTCCTGATAGTTCTGCACTTCTGCTTGCTTAAAGCCAAGTCTTAGATGGTGTAAACTTGTGTAGCTCTGCTACTGAAGGAATCTCCTGCCTCAAGGTGCAATGCCCTCACTGCAATGCATAAACTTGGTCTTTAAATCAGAAACTTAGTATCTCCTGTCTGTCTGCATCTGCTGATGTGCTGCAGTTAGATTTCTCCAGAGAAAGGCAGTTGAGATTTGTCCTGCAGAACTGAATGGTCCTTGGGTGCAAAGGGAGGAAAAGGGGCATGTGAGCAAATCAAAGCCCGTATGAATCTGGGGAGGAGACAGGAAACGAGCTACGAAAAAGAAGACTGGATGAAGGGCGTGGACCCACAAGAGTGGGGAAAAGTGGAAATGGAGAGGTGGACACTGCTCCTTGCTTGTTTGCTTAGAAACATCAGGAGGACATGTCGTGGTTTGGGCTGGATTGGCCCGAGCAGGCAGAGTGACAGATGTTCGCTCTGTTGGAGAGAGAGAAGAAGAGAGACTTAAGAGTTTAGAAGGAACTAAACTACTTTATTGAAATATAAAGAATAAAATAATAAAAATGAAATATATGCAAAACCATATGAAGTTCCCAGGATGACAATCATGTCACCAGCAGGCACTGGAGAAGTCCCAGACTGGATTTCGTGATGGACTGGAACTGGATTCTGGATCTTGATTAAGGAATGCACGGATCAGGATCAAAGGCAGACAGAGTCCTCCTCGGACACCGGCCATTGAAGAAAGAGGGCTGACCCTTTGATCCCTCAGCTTTTATACTGAGCATGATGCAGATGGGATGGTGTATGCTGTTGGTCAGTTTTGGGTCACCTGTCCTGTCTGCTCCTCCCCGCAGGTGTGACCCCTCTATGCTTTTCCACTTCCAACCCTCCAACAGGGCAAGTGACAAAGTTGGCTGCCCTTGGTTGTTATAGCAATAAGTATAGACAAGAGCCTCTCTGCATCCCATGCCTTGGCACCAACTATAAACATGGGTCTTAGCACTCTAAGACCGAACAGTTTCTGCACAACATACTGGTAACTGCAGCAGTTAGAAGAGGCCTAGTTAGAAAGTAGAGTTACTGAACAAAATTGGTCCTTTTTTACCTCAAACCAGGACAGGATGGTATCCCAAAGCATCCTCATGGAAGCAGAGGCTGGACTGCCCGGACCCTGTGTCCGAAGGGCAGTGTTGGACTTCAGTGCAGCTATGGCACCACTAAAGGATGTGATCTAAATAGTCAAAACAAAAGATAACCCAGCCCACGTGTTAGAACACGGCTGGATACCATTGACTTGAGTGGAATTTCACTCCAGCAGAGGTTTACTCCGGTCGTGATACTATATTCGGAAAGACAAACATAAATGTATGCTTATATCCTGAATGCAAGTTAATCAAGTTAGATAAGAGAAGAGAAAGTAAATACAAGTTATACTGTAGACCAGGATGCCAGCTGATCTTGGCATTTGACAGGTCACTTCTCAATATTTGTTCTGCTAAAAGGAACACTTTTGTATTTCTTTTTAATGTTTGTGAAAGGATTCATGTATTTGTGCTTTTCTGCTACAGTGCCATAAACGAGATAATAAGTGACTAATGTGGCCTGCTAACAACATGAGCGCTGAGTGACACACCAACTGCTCCCACTGAAGCCCAGCGATGAATATAGCAAGAGGAAGATGTGTTGTGTGTACAGTATGTAAAGGGATCTGTGGGGAGTTGAGGATGTTTACTCAGCCATAAAGAGAACAGGTGTGAGTGCGACTCCAAAGAAAACCCAACATCCTGTTTATCAAAGGAAGTCTCCTGGTTTTTTCGTGGAACGAGTTGTCCTTGTGTTTGCATCTCTGGACAAGAGAAATAGGCAGCAATAGTAAAAATAGCAGCAGTGTCAAACCTTCTTCCTGCAAGCTGCTTTGCATGGGGGGAGTTTGAATGGCTCGGCTCAGGCAGAGAGAGGTAGTTGTGCAGTCAGCTCCTGGGTGGGAGTCCTGCTTTATCTCAATGCAATAGAATCATTTCCATCTGCTTGGTTAGAGCAGAAACCCTCTCTGTTTCTGACAATACTTGGCATAGCATTGACACCAGAACTACAATTTTCCATTGTTGTTTTGACCCTCGGGTAACTTCTTTTATGGACAAAAGCTTACTAGCATGCAACTAGAAAACATGCAGTTTTCTATTTAATGTAACTGACATTCTGTCATGTTTTCTGCTGCATTTTTTGTAGCAGAAGGAAACTGCAAGGCAGCGGCTGTACGTAGGTGACTTCACTCATTTCTAGTCAGGCCTTGCTGAGTGGCACCAAAGGGAGATGTCCTGGACATGGGAGCTGTAAGCTGTAGAGTTAACTCTACATCTCAGTGACTTCCAGATCCAAATTAGAGATGGAAACCCTTTTTTTGTCTTTTTCAGGCCAGCGAAAGTCATCTGAGGCTCCCAAGAGTCAAAGAGCATTTTTTCCATCTTGTATAGCATGACAAACAATAAATATTCTGTTAGTCCCTACCAGGGCTGTAGCAATGGCAACACAGAGGCTGTGATGCGTGTGTGCAGCTTTGCAAATGGTTTTATTCATGATGTTCAAGATGGAATAAAGCCACATTCCCTCTTGCCCGAGAGAGCTTGGAGTGGAAACTCCGTGGGAGACAGACACCGGCTGACTACCGCAATGTCTCCCTGGTGTTGTAAGGCATCGGGAGCCTGAGCGGGAACAGGGGGTTACGGGGAGTGGGAATGCAGGCTCCAGCTGGGGGATCAGCAGAGCTGGGAGAGAAGAAGGAGCTGCAGATGCCCAGTCACTCTTCTCAAGGAAGAAGCAGCATACTTGGGCAGTCACTTGGCAGGAACAAAATTTGCAGGTTTAAGTTCTATCAGCCATAAAGCATTTACAAAAAAAAAAAAAAATTAAGGGAAAAAAAGAGAAAAGAAAAAAAACCTTCATAATTTTGTTAGTTTTAAGCATGCACTATTATTGATGTATGGTGAGCCTGATACCTTTTTTTTTTCCTGAATAATAGTAATAATAAACTATCTATAAAAAGAAAATGCACACCTTTATATATGGTGCAAAGCTATTTAAGCTGTATTTGCAAAGTGTAACCCCTGATTGAACTTTGAAATGTCTGCTTCTAGAAATACAAGCCAATGCCTTTTTATAGCAGCATACTGACAAGGATAATTTATGTATTTCACAGTATAGAAAATCCTGGAGGCAGTGTTATTTTAACTGTGTAACCTTTAAGCATATTTGCCTATATACTAGTAAATTAGTTTTTAACAGGTGAATGACTTAATATAGCAAGGCAGATGAATTACAGATGTGGCTAATGTCTGTCCAAATTGCTTTTTTTCCTGGCTCTAAATTATTCATCTGGGATGGCCAGAAGCCAGCTATGGGGATTATTGATAAAAGTGAGTTAAGAATAGATGAGAACATTTCTCTTGTGAAGTATAATGTTTCTCTGTTGACTGCCTTATTTTTCCATCCTCCATTAAGTGCTACAAGCCAGACTTTTTTAACCCAATTTTAAACTATTCATGCTCTGCTTAAATTATATTATTAGAAATGCTTGAGTTCCTTGTTTATAGGATGAGGCATGTTCTTTTAAAGGAA
The DNA here is from genome assembly GCA_013398295.1 of Chionis minor. Lineage (NCBI taxonomy): Eukaryota > Metazoa > Chordata > Aves > Charadriiformes > Chionidae > Chionis > Chionis minor. Next base: position 314,947 of record VZSF01003411.1, read on the forward strand.
ATAATGTTGTAAGCAAGAAGACAAACATTTCAGCATTTTGCTTAGGGTTAGATTTTTGTGAAGAAGTAAAACTCTGCTCTTCTAAGGCCTTGCCAGCTATCTGAGCTGAGGGGCTGAAATGTGCAGTACCCATAAATTTTAGTCAGCACTGCAAATGCAGTCAGTATTCTTCTGTGAGTATCAAAGTTATAGACCAGCTGTGGTGCTGTGTAGTTTTTTGCTCTCTGACTCTTTTTTCACTATTGTTCTTTGTTTTTAATAAATCCTGATTTCTGAGAAGATTAAAAAAGTCTTTGGCCTGTAAAAAATGAAGGGATGGGGTTACATATGGGGAATTCATTTGAAATGTGTCAGTGAAAAGAGCATAATTCATTCTAAAGCATAAAATAAGTGAGGCTGTCATCTACAAGATGTGCACGAAAGCTCTAATAACTATGAAAAATAAATGAAGACAGTACAGTGGTGTAATAAATATGAAGCGACTCTGTCCCTGTGAAGGTCATAGGGAGTTTTTTCTACTGTAATGCAGTGAGATTGACTACTTTGTCGCATCTGAGATTTATTTGGGCTCCCAGCTGCCACACACAGGCTGAAACCGAAATCAAGAAAACAGGCCAAAAAGGTTAAAAAAGAAAAAGATTCACTAATGAGGAAACAAAAAGGTAGAGAAACATTGAGTTGTCCAAAATCCTGAGGCTTCTTATGGAACAGAATTAGAATATTTGACTTCTTGGCCACCTTTCTCGCCTATGTTGTGGTGAATAGGTGTGAGGAAGGAGTGGTAAAAACAGCAACATTGAATAATTCTGGTGTTCTGTACCAGAATTGTGGACAAAGGACAACAGACAATAACTACGTAAGCACTAGGGCTTAAAGATTAATCTCTAAACTCTGACCTTGTCTTCTTTGTGTCAGCAGCATATATTTTCTTGGTCATTTTTCCCCTATGTGTAATGAATATAATTCTTTCTCTCATGTGTATTGTCAGAATTATTTTATTTGCTTCCATTAATACTTTTTTGCAGTCATGAGATGAACATTTGCTTTTGTGTACTACATTTCCATGTGACTTCAAACTGTAAGGTAACTGTAAAACAAACTGCAATTCATCAGCTGTGCTGGTAAAACACGAGAAAGCGTCATCCTAAGCATGTTTCCTGGCAGCCTCCCTGTTTCTGATCTTTCTCCAGTTCTAGACTTTGGGGCTGTTGGATATGGTAGGTAACTTGATAATGGGAGTAAAGAAAGTTTGTCTTTAGATAAGCAGAGGTTATCTGAGGTGCAGGTTCCATATATGAAGATACTGTATTTTAAATGTCCAGCCTTCTTATTTTCATCTCTCCTGTCTTTAAATTTGTGTGTAACTGGTAGAAAAGGAGACTTGGTAAGAAATAGCGAGTGGGGTCTGTGTGGGAAATGGAAGCTGAATGATAAAATGATCTAACATACATAACCTTTTTAGAGGCCATGCAATAAATTATCAGAGTTAACAAAGTATAAGTGCAGAAATTTGGAAGTAGAAGATAGCTCTGGTGCGGTTTAATGCTGATACTGTCTCTCAGAAGATTATTTTTTTCCATTTGTTTAAGTGCCAACTAATGATATGTATCATATTGTTAGACACTTGCAGCTTTTTAAGATTATTTTTGTTATTCCGCCAAGTCTCACTACTTCCTTATATTCCCTTGTGTTATTCTTCCTGTTCCAGCCAAGGTATATCTTGATGGCCAGGATGAAATTTTTTAGGTATTCGGTGTTGTTTGCCGTGGCAGTCTAGCTAATGCAACAGCTTGTTTCGCTGCTTTTTCTTCTTCCCTGCCCTACCTCTTCCTTCCCCAGCGCTTTCTGCTTGCTCTTGGCTCTGCAGTCCTTGCCCCATCCTTGAACTAGTTCCGAACCATAACTGAGCTAATTTATCTTTCTAACATAATATAAAACATATTAACCTTTTTTCCGGATCATTTTCTGCAGTTTCAATGAGTTAAAACGGAAAAAGCCTGATGGGTGCTGGAGCAGATCCTGGGCAAGCTGGCTGAGAGCAGGGGGGTGGCTAGAAAATAATGACCTGTGCAGAGGGGTGTCATGAGAGTCGGGGCTTACTGGCATCGCATGTTTATATGTGTTCTGCTGACAGCCTGCAGAGGAACTGTAGATCTGCATGGAAACACTTGGCCAAAACACACCAGTTTGGTGAAAACGTGTGGTTTAGAGAGTACATATCAGAAAGAACGCAGCCAGAACTGGGGCACAAGTCCTGCATGGCACAATGGAAAATAATTCCCTGGTTAACCTTGTCACTGTCATTTCCTTTCTGACTGTACAAGAAATTTTCTCTTCCTAGACTTGGCATTGTGTTTCCCTGAAACGTTTGAGTCTCCCTCATGGAAATTATGCAAATGTCAGTGTGCACACCTAAAAAAAACCTGACAATGGCACAAAAAGTACAGGACTAAAATAGGTTTTGCTAAAAAAAATAAATAAATCATTCTATGTAGCAATGGGAAACCTAATTTGCCTGTTACATATTTAAATCATTAGGGGATAATTCTGTTTAACAGTCTGCAAGTGTCATTCGAAAAATGAACTATAAATTTTAAGGAACTGGGTGCACAGATTTTGTGACAACGATGAAGTAAAAAACCCCTTGGATCTAAAAGTGAATTCATTTGCTGCCCCACATCCTTAACAAATGCAAGAGTTTTGTTCGTGTTTCAAAACAAGCTGACCTTCTAGCAGAGGCCAGGCATGGAGCTTTTCACCAAAGGTGAATGGTTTGGAAAACTGAGCGTGTGTGAAAAGGGAAACAGTGGAAACTATTCTGTGTTTGGAGCGCGCTTGGGCGCTGGAAAGCAGCTATGCAAAAACATCAGCCTCTGACTAAATAGGTCTGTTTTCTACTTGCGTATAATCAGCCTCAGCTTGCTCCCTGTTTCATGTCCTGTGTACAGGTCGTTACGATCGCTGCAGTCAATATACAGGGGTTAGTGGTTTAGTCGCTTAGCGCTTCCCAGCCGACGGCGAATGAAGTAGGTGCTCTCCCAACCCTGGCCATAAGTGGAATTGCTCTGCGACGAGGGGAAGGCTGCAGTTCCCTAATTCAAAGAAGGAAACCTAGATGGAGATAGTGCGTATACAACCCAAAAATTTAGGCATAGAGAAGCATTTTCTTTGCAGACCTCGTCTTGCTTCACCCTTCCAGCTGCTCGCAATGCCACTGGTCCCAGCAGAGTGCCTGTTGGGGGCGTTTGCAGGAAGCTGGGGCTCTGCAATACGGAGCTGCCAAGTGTGCTAGAGGCCACCCTGCCGTGTGAAATGTAGATGCTCCTTTGCCAGAGAGTCTGATGGGCAAGGATCAGGTCTGTCTTCCATGAATGTCCCTCCAAAACTTCCTGAAAGGAAGCACTGAGATCTTACGTCTAGCAAAGCACATGAGTAATGCCACTAAAGTCAATATAGCTTTTCCTTGTGTTTTGTTGATGGTGACTTAAGGTCCTAAATTGTGACAGGAGTCATCCACAAATGCCTATTTTGACGTAAATACATGTATTACACATTGCTATGTTCATACTTCAGCTTTCCATCAGATTTTAAGTTCATCTAAGAACTCCTGAGGTGTAAGAAGCAGGTATAAATGACCTGAAATTGAGTGTCATTTGACAGGGGAAGTTAATAACGTTGGTCTTTGAGGGAACTATAGCAAGAAACATAAATAGGAGCAGAACACTGTGTTCTTTGTTCGGTGTCTTGCACTAATCCTGACACGTGAGCCATCTACCAACACAAATAATGTTATCAGATCAAGATCTCCAGCCAATAATAAATCACTCCTGGCGTTTGCAAGGCTCTCGCTGTACAACAATGTGACCTGCAGTCAGGAAGAGACTTTATATTTTGTCAGAGATCTGCTTGCATTTGGCGAGAAGCAAGTTGCACCAGTACTTGGGAGGTGTGCAGCACAGGTCAGGGAAAACCAATAGAGAAGTGGGAAGGTGTAAATTTATACAGAATATGTATCGATGAGATTCTCTTCCAGCTACCCAGAATAGCTGCAGAGGCTGGTGTTTACAAAACACAGCAGAAGTGGGTGGACAGCAGATGCTCGGTGCCATATGGGTTATACCTCAGAATTGGATGTTATTGATTGCAAATAGCTCACTACTAGCTTACAATGGGAAAGGTAAACCTTTCCAGACAAACATGTGTAATACTTAAATAACTGATTATAGGTAGATAATGAAACTGGCTTTCAAAGTTACTGGCATTTCCATCTACAGAAAAAATCGTCTTTTCATCTTAAAAGCTATTTGAGAATAACACTCAGTGTAGAAACACCAGTATAATACATGAGACTATCATTTGCCCCCTTTGAAATAAGCTGGATGTGGAAGAGCAAAGTTCAGTAGTATTTTATTTATAGACATCTCGGAGGCAGTGGGTGTTTTATTGTAACTGAGTGTCTACATGCTATCAGCATCCATCCATGCATTTCAGACAGATCCCAAACCAGGAGCTCTAGGGTTTTTCCATTCCCTCCCCTACATTTTCCAAGCCTTTATAATCGCAATCACAGACTGTATCAAGAGTCACAATGGGTGGATAAAGTATTAGCAAGAATATCAAGATACACTGTTTCTATCAGAAAAATAAGAAGTATTTGGTTCAAAATTATTGGCCAGGGTTAAACTCTTTTGAAGTCAATAGCGAGAATGTACTGACCCTACTGCAAGACGAATTATTCCAAGAGCGCCGGCACAAACATTTGGAGCTGCTTAGCTAGAAATAGCAGGCTATCTCAAAACCAGAGGCAAAATACCACATCAAACACATTATTTACCATTTGTGTACTAAGTAGAAAAAGAAGGGCATACAGCACACCAGGAGAAAGAGAGAGAGAGATAAGGTAATCTCTATGTTATGCCATGAAATTGCGTCTGACAACACGGTTCATTTTTTTGTGAATACTGCCAGTGAACCTGAACCGCATGGGGAGGTAAGTAAGAAGGGATCTGCGCTGTTAGATGTACAGCTGACGGCAGAGGACATTCCCTGTACTTTGCACCGTACGGAGGAGGGGGAAGGAAGGGAAGGTTGCACGAAGGCAGCACCACGCGGTCAGGATTTCCTCCCTGAGAATTTCTGGTGAATGTCACAGGGCGTTGTGTGTTACACAAGTAGATATTGCATCAGTGCATTAATTCTACATGTACATCTGTGTCAAAAGAACGTAATCATGGGTGCAAAACTGGGCACGCAAAAGAAATTCTTGAATTATGGTTGCTTGTAAAGTTTTGCTTAGTCTTCCCTGAGCATATGCATCAAGACATGGTCTTTAAATCTGGAATTCAAGTACTGCTTTGATTTCCAAAGACACGCTAAATGCATACTGTTGTCCTGGTTTGGACACGGCTGCGGCCAGCTCGTACCCCCATCTCTGTGCAGATAATTCACAGGTAGGTGGCATACGAAATCCGCATGGAACTGGTATTTTTTGGTGCCCTTCTGCATTCTCTAGTTTCTGCACTGCTTTGCTGTTGCACAGTACGTCTATAAACATAACCCGCAGTCACCTTTTGTACTTTCTCATTTTCTCCCCAAACAAGAATGGTCTGGTCTGGACTTTGCAGTAATCCCTGATGTACAAGCAGTCTATCTCCCGTGGTGCAGGAAAGGAGTCGCAACCTCTCTCAGCGATCCGGGCTTGCTGGTAGGAGGAGGTGCGGGGACTCTGCCTTAAATTTGAAGGCAAAACACATGCATAAATGTTCTGTGGCTGCGGGGTGGTGTCAGGTGGAGCCAGAGAACCCAAAACAAAACCTGGGTTTCCCTACCTACAGTAGGGGTTGGCCGGTAATGGAAATGCCTTCCCATCTTTCCGTACAGTGGCTTGCAGCGCTGCTCTCTGTGTGCACGGCTCAGAGGCACAAACTCTTTCAGCTGCCCTCAAACCTTTCTCTCGCTTTGAAATTTATCCACAGGCAAGTTCCTCTGCAGAGCCCACCGACAGCAGCAAGGAGCTGGCTGCCTTTGGAGACCTTCACTTCCTAGCACTTTGCTAAACTATCTCCGAGATTTGTATGTGACACTGGCAGTTTCTCTGAAAGAATAATCAGAAGTCCTCGAAGTGTTTAAGGAAAATATGGCAAGAATTTAAGTCTTGTGTTAAAAAAGTTGTTTGTATCATTCCTCCAGGAATTTATTTATAAATAATGTTGTCTTACATTAACTTCTTGTGTACCCAGCCCTACTCCGTCCTCTTTCTGGGTCTTGAAATGTTTAGATAGAATGTACAAATATGTCTTATGCTTTCTTATTTTCTGCCTCTTGCATTTACAAAGATGCAACACAGTTTGGAGCTAAACTACAGCACTTGTTTAAAAATGTGCAGTTTCAGGGACTCTTGCGTAAAATGTTTGAGTTCTGGGTTCTGCTTGCACTTTATTTTTTTCTTTCTCTAAATTTTTCTTCTCGGTGTCATCCACATGGAGGAGAGCTTTCATGTGATTAAAAAGTGATGTAAACCCGCTATGTTTAGGCCAGTTGCATCCCTGTGCTCAGATCCTAAAGCCATGTAGATGCAGGTGTAAGGTCTGGATGGTACAGTTCAGGAAAAAAACCTGCTTTTATCCTGGGATTGACTCTGCATCTGTAACAGCTCCCTCTCCGGCTCCACAGGTTGTCCCTAAATGCGATTAATGCTATTTGTATCCAGCTTGTGGTAACAAAAAAAGAAAAAAAAACCCACACAAGAAAACACCCCACCCAAACCCCCCTGAAAATCTTCAGGCCCTTTCATACTACCACTGATTACATCTAGGATTACACAAAAAAAGCCCTTATTTGTGAGATGTCACGCAAGGTACTCCGAGTTGAGTACAAGGTGTCGCAGCGAGAAGTGCGAGGGGCTGGTGCCCGGCGAGGGATGCGCAGGAGTTACGACAGCCCCTGGAGAAGTGACGAACGTGGCAGCCTGTTTCGTTTCTGCGCTCGTTGTGAAATCGCTTCTTTGTCCTCTTCGAGGCAACGCTCGCCTGCTCTTGCAGTAGTCTGCCCTAGTCCCCTCGCACTTTGTGCGTGACCTTGCGGCAACCACGGGATGCCGTGGGACCTGCTGTCCCTGCTGCTGATGGCAGGGTCCCCCCCCGAGGGACACTAACAAAGACCAGGGGTTGCTTCACCCCTTGTGCTCGGGCACTGGTAGAAGTTAAACCAACAGCGATGCAGTGCCTGTTTCTGGGTTTGCATGCAGCTCCGCACTCATACGCATCACCTCTGATGTCTGCCTGCAGGTTTTTCCATGATGTGCCTTTACTTTGGCAGTTTTGTTTGATTGTCTCGGTCTGAAGCATGAGGTTCATACATCAAAAGGGGATCCCACCCCCATCTGTGGGGTTGTGTCCATAAATGGTATTTAGATTTATAAACCGAGTAAAACAGTTGCTATTTTAAGAAGCTGCTGCTGAAAGTCTGGCTCTGACCCTCTGCAACTAGGTCTAAATAATCATTTTTAAATGTTCCACAGCGGGAGAGCCTGTCATCTTCCAGCAGACCCCTGCGCTGCAGCAGCAGGGGCTGCAAACAAAGGCAGTGACGTTGCACTATTTTATGTTAGTCCTAAACGCTTGTAATAAGGATTAAAAAATAAAGATGCGCTTTTCAATAACAAGAAAAAGAGGATTTGGGCTGGGGGAGGCTGGGGGGGTTGTTGGACTTGTAGGCTTTTGTGCTTCTGGAAGTTGTATTTCAGCCTTTTGCTCTGTAACCACAAAGGCTATAAACATGTTTTAAAAAGAAAATTGAATTTGTCATGTTAAACCCCAACTCCAAGAACCGAGGGCTCTCCTAAAAGCAAAAGAGATCCCAGAAATTAGAAATGCTGCCTGAGGACAATGTGCCTTTAATCTACATCTGAATCTACGTCTTAAACTTTCACTTTCCTTTTTCCCTTGCCCAAACCATGTCAAATAATCTCGCTACAGTGTATTACTAAATACGCACTTAATTAACGTGCTATGGTTGTTTTCTGCCGCTGCCCTGGTAGCAGAAGGGCAGCGAGGGGTTATTTCCTCACCATCCTACTTTTACTGCTCCACTCAGGAAACTGTGTCACAAGGACATGTCAGTGCCACCGCGCTGACACCCGTTGCTGTGTGCAATGACATCTCTGCATGAATCAAAGAGGGAAGGGCACATTTCTATATGTGTAACCTGGTGTGCTGCGGTGACTGATACGGAAAATATTAAGAGGCAGCGTAATGAGTAGCGCATGTGGGAGTGCTGGGTGTACCTGGGGCTTCATTAAAAAAAGCCTCACGCCGTCTGACAGCTGTTTGAATAAGTCCTAAACCTACAGAGCGAGAACAAAAAGACTGCACCTAAGCTTTCCCGGCTGCCTTACGTGCACAGCAAATCAAACAAAACAGAGAGTATCGTGTTTTCTATCCTTAAACCGAACGTTTCTTTCTGCTTTTGTGCAGGACGATGTGCGAGCAGGGAAGGGCGCAGCTTTCTGTGGTACAGGTGGGATGATGGGGAGTCGATGTGAGTTGCTGTCGTCCCCGTCCCCCCCGCTTCTCCTGCTGGCTGGCAGCGTGGGAATGCGTGCAGGCACTGCAGTGTAAATACCACCTTCACGCTCGCTGGCACGTGCGTGTAAAGCGCAGTTGGCTGTGGGGCTGTTACTAGCCCTGCTGTGGCTCGCCGCACCAGAGGTTATTAAAGCCCACTCTGTGGCTCAGGCTGGGGTGCAGTGCAAGCACCTCCTATGAGAACTATGCACGTAGGTTTAATGCCGTGCGCTATCAAGTATTTGAGAGCTCTGAGTCACTTCTTAACATTCTCTCAACCGCCTAAGTAGTTGGAAGCCACAAAGAGTTGTGCCACCAAACCCTGCCTCGGCCACGCGCTCTTGCCCCAACCCGAGAGCCGATTCTTGCGACACTGACGTGGAAGGGGATGTGTAGGGAGCCAGCTCGCTTTCTCCTCCAGAAATGCCAGAGCTGGCATCCCGCTGAGGGTGAGAATGTGTGGGTGAGAGGGTAGGATTGCAACACCCTAAATATAGATGGGAAGTCCCCAGCTACACTGCTGTGGGACGACATTCCAGTCTCTGACAATAGCATGTGATTTTCAGACGGCATTTTTGCAGCACAGTGCTGGTTTTACCTTTTTCTCAAGTGCCTTGCGCTATGCTATTCAAGCCCTGTGCATGCAGCAACTCTGGCATAATACAGAAACACATCCCTGACATAAAGCTAGGCGAGTACTTTTGCGTTGGAGAGTATGTGCCTGTCTGTGATGTTAAATAAGTTTGTCCTGAGCTTTTGCAGTGGGCGTGCAGAAAGGGACCTTTTAATCACACAGATTTTTACTGTTTGTGAACGGCTGCATTTTTGCCCCTTTCTTAGCTGCACAATTCAGCAACTGCCAGCACTGGGAGAGTGTGCGTCCAGGGCTGTACAGGAGGGACAGATACAACGTGCAGCTCCTTATTACAACCTCAGCAAAAGCCTGGAGAAGCTTTTTCAGCTTTGCTTTAACCCATTCTCAGATCTGCACATCTGCTGAACCACCTAGTTTTTAAGGGTGCTCTGCACAACGTCCCAAATCTCTCCTTGCTGCCTTACTCAGCGTGTGGAAGGGGGCAAATACAAGCCGATCCCTCCCCTTTTGTGCCCTGGCTGCCAACCTCCGCTTGAAGAGTTCTCGCAAGCAGACCATCAGCTCTAATAATCACTCCGACCAATTATTTTTTTTTTATTATTTTTACTCTAGCTCGTCATATATTAAAGCTGTTGATACTTTCGGCCTCTGGATGATCCAGAGGGTAATTACAGAGTACGCGAGGACGTGCTCCCGCTTGTTTGTTTTAGATCTGCCTTCTAGCAGATGCAGTTGGGTGCCAGATGCTTCCCGTATGAAGCAAGGAGGGTTTGTTTTGGTTTTTTTTTTTTTAACTTCTCTGCTCTTTGAAAAGCTATAAACAAGCCCCTCTGTCACCTTTATTTCTCAGCTTAAAGTATTAAACCCCCTTCAAAACAAGGTGTGAAATCCTTCCCGAGAACGGACCCTCCACCAGCTCCCGGTCCGGCAGGGAGATGTGCATGGATCCAATTTCCCAATCCGGGTCTTTCTGCTTGTTGTCTTGTTCCCATGGGTTTTTCTGTGGGAAGCAAATCTCTGAAAGGGAAAGTTGTCCGAGGCAGTAACAGAATTTCTCTTCAGCACTCGCTACTGAAGGCAGCGGGAGCTCAGGGAGGCCAAAATTGCTTTTGAAAGCTGTTCTGGGGATTTTGTACGTCTCATAATTTTCCATCTCCTCCCAGTAACGTATGGCAATAAAATAAGGCCTAGTGTTAGGAAATTGCTCTGGAGTTAGCTCAGGTTTGTTTAAAATTTAAAGCAATTCCTGCACGTCTCTGTTCCTGGAACCTTAATGCAAATGAAAGTCCGTTTTAGTTTAACGTAATTTCCTGAATGGGCTAAACTAAGTAAGGAAAAGACAACTGGGTACCAGCATCTGAATATTTCTATCCTGGACTGCGTACTGTGGAATATTTTGTTCCACATTAACTATTCCAGCAAATTCTCCTGTGAAGAAAATGTTTAATGGAACTGTGGAAACAAAACCCTTTTTTTCCGCCGGTAAACCAAAGCATCACTGTAACCTCACTGAATTGCTTCATATTTTCCCGGAGTAAGGAACTGAGAAGGATATTTTGGACAGAAAAGTCAAAATTTCTGTTATGCTGACATTTATAAATGCCAGTCTTTATACCAGCCATGTCTTTTTTTTTGCAAAATCTTGTACCCTGTTTAGATCAGAATCGTCTTTGGAGTTACAAGCCTCATTTTAGTTTGAGAAGCAAGAAAGATACCGCAATAACTTCCCTTTTTGTAACAAGAGTGTGCCAGCCTTGTTGTATGATGGAGCCGAGTCTAAGCCAGGATGTATTTCCTCATTTCTTTAAATGTGTCCCCAAAATCTAGGCTATTTCACAAAATGGGGTTTCTGGTCTCCAATTCCCCACACACCCGCACAGGGAAAATGAGCAATCAGGGAGGCTGGAAGAGCTTCTCATCACTCATCTGCTCCCCAAACTGTTATTATGGACCATGGTGACCATTTTTCAGGCAGCACTCCTTGGCAAATATCTTCCAGGAAGCAAAGATGGAAAACGGCAGAGCTGGAAAGCTGGTGTTAGCTGCCAACAGTGGGCAGATGAGAGAGAAAAGCTTTTTAATAACCCGAGGCTGCCCCACGGACAGGGGGAAAGGTGCAAAACAAGACCCTCGGCTGCCGGTGCTGCCCTGTCACCCTTCTCCACACCAGACCAGCTACGAAAATGCGGCAGGTTCTTCTACAAGAGTTGAAGTTGAAGTTTGACTGCAGTTTGATGTATGCCTAATTAGCTCAAAATTAATGGGCTGGAACCTAGTACAACAATTACACCCAATGATACAGAAAACCCTCTCTCTTTTAAGTTCAGGATAACACTTTTTTGCTAAAACAGCGTCGGTTAGTCTTGAAGATCAAAGAATTGTAGAGCAATGTAAGTTTAATGTATATATTTCTTTTGCTTTTGTTTCTTGTACCCATTGTCTTGGCTTTCCTAACACGCCGTATTGTATTTCTTCAATTTTCAGGTTTGAACAGTTTTAGTTTAAAAAACGTTCACGTTTGAACAGCCTTTGTTTAAAATAAATAAATAAAAAAACCACTCCTCATTTTATTTAAATGCAATCTTACAAAATCCACAGACAGATGAGGCCTCAGATGGAGCAACCAGGAAGGATAAAATTAACGCTTCTGTGGCTGGTTACTTGGTTTCAATTTCAGGCTTTTCTGAAAGCTGAACTCAAGGGGAATATCTGTTTATCCAAAACAGTTGTTTCATGTGTCTCTTATTTTAATGTTAGTATTTGTGAACTCTGATATTAGCACTAACTGATTGGTAGAAATGCATGGTCAGTCCTTGAAGTAAATGGGTTGATTTGTCTTTGTACTGGATCTAGCTATTAGTCAATAATTTTGATATATTACCTAACACCAGTCAGAAAGAAAAATGCTTTTAACCACCTACAGAACGCACAGATATCTTGTAATGTAACTCACAGTGCTTTATTTTGGGTCTAAATCAAGTGTTGTGCCAGTCAGCCCTTTGTATCAGCAGAATTGAGGGTAATATTTGAAGATGGGACCTTCAAGCAGAGCTGTAGGTCTTCGAGGTCTTGATCCTCACCCCGAAAGCAAGTGAGATGGTGTTACTGCAAGTGTGACTTGACTGAATTGGTGTTGGCTGAGCTTCCAACACCAACCTGGTTTCAGACAAACCCGTCTTCTTGTGAAAGGTTAATTGGAAATCTAAATGCTGACTGCGTGAGGAATCTTTTTGGAAAACACACACCAGACGCTCCCCTTGGGAGGAGAGCAGCTGCTGTGGAGGTTAATGGAAGAAAAGTTGTGCTGGTAGCATGCAGCTTAAGATGTGCCCACCAATAACCAGCAATCCTTCGGTGACACAGGAAAACTACATTTCGAAGGCATTTCAAACCAGAAACCTGGCTCCAAGGTCATCTCACAGTTATTTTCTGTCCCCTGGGTCCAGCTTTCAGTGAGCAAGGACAGATCTATTTCCTTCTTGCAAAAAAGATGACGGAGAAAAAAAGACATTTGACGTAGCTGACTTCATTTACTCCTGCCGAGGAGGAAATGTGGGTGAAAAGGATTCCCTGACTTTTGCAATAGTGCAGCTATCGCAGCAAATAGAAACAGCGGTTGTGGAATCAGTGAAGATTGCAAGAATAAAAATAATTATCGTCAGACATGAGGGTCTGGGAAAGGGAAATAACCTGCTGCATCAACTTAGCCAAGTCTTCCAGCGTTTCTGAAACTGCCGCAGGGTCAATCACAGTGCTTCCTCGCGTGATCCCTGTTGGCGAGTGATGTATCCCTTGCCTCATTGGGAGAGATTAAATTAGGAAGTATGGGTTATTTAGAGATGCATATGTACTGTAAATAAGTTTTCCATGAAACTTCAGCAAATTTTAGGTGAAAGTTGAAGCTGTTCAAGCAAGAACTGTTAAAGCTCTTGCTTTAATCGGAATTACTTTCTTTGGCCTTGGTCAAAGCGTAAGTCTGGTAACTGCAGAAGAGCCCAAGCAGTCAATAATAACAACAGCTTCAGCTGCTGCTGAGTTGTGCCTGTTTCCAGTAAATAATTTTCTCTGTTACTGGTAGTGCGTGAGAGGGGAGAATATTTATAAACTAAACGGTAAGAAAGATGCAGCAACCAACTAAATTAAAACTAAGCCTCATCTCAAATATACTGGATCCCTGATTAAGTCATTATGATGCTGACTAGTTTGGGAAGATATTACTGTGTGGTGGTACAGAAATACTGTAGAAAGCAGCAAATTCAGCTGGCTACCTTAATTGCTTGTAAAACTGACTCCTGGCAGTGGATTTTCAGTAAAGAATTATTCAATCTGATATTTGCCTTATAAAAATCCATACACTGTAGGCAGTGTTCCCTATTCCATAACAGCATGGGTTTTACTTATTCTGGAAACAGCACTTGTCACTGGAAAGTCCCTAAATACATGAAGATGTACCGCTGGAAGATATGAGTTTGCATCACTTTTCTAGCTCTGTTTGGAAATCAGGTAAGCTGCTTTTGGAAAGGGATGGTGCTGAGCTTTGTCCATTTACACTTTTGCCCATTTGCATTATGCCAATGACTCAGATCAGGTCACATTGCCAATGTGCTAAATTTATTTTCAAGCCATAATTGAACCTTGGACCTCCCAACAAGGCTGTTAAGCGTCAGTAAGTATGCAGGTGAGCTGTAATGTGAAACCATTTATTGGCTGTTAAACCAGCCAATGAGCCTTTCTCTTTCCTACTGACCAACCCAAGGTGCCCCCTCCCTGTTTGGGCACCATGTTCACAGCTTTGCCAGGGGTATCTACCATTTGAACGTTGCTCCCACAGACTCTGAATGTCTCCTGATGTGCTCCTATGTGACCGGTCTGGCTGGGTTATTGAGGAAGGAGGGGCAGAAAATCAGCAGTGCTGTTTCCAGATGAATGACATTCCTTGCGAAGAGGCCGGTGATGTGCCAGAGGAAGGTGGAGGAGTACAAAGGGAAAATATGACAAAACAGTGACGAGGGACTTGAACCTTGAGGTTGGTCAGCCCTGCCTTCCTGTATCTCAGCCCATGGGGTCCCACAGCCTGTTTCTCTCTTCCCCACCACTCTCATCTAGTGTCTGGGTGGCTTCAGGGTAAGTTGAATCAGCGATCTGATCCCATGGGAAACAAACCCACCAAAAAAAGAAAAATTTCCTGCCTGACCAGCTTGCTCATCCAGCTCCATAGAAGCTGCACAGCTGCTAAATCAGATGCAAGGGCAGTGACGGACGTGCAGGGACCGGGGAAGGGGGGGGAGCGGGGGAGTGCGACTGTCCCGCTTCCCGGTAAAGCAGCTGCTGCTGGTACGTCATACCGAAGCGTAACGTGAAAACCATATCCTCCGTTTATCTGAGCAAAATTCCCTGAATCCGTGCTGCTAGCGACATCCCGCAGAAAGCTCACTGAGGAATGCTGATGCTGTCCCAGCAAAGGCGAATCCAGTGCCCTGTCAGTCACCCAATGTGGCAGGGACCGGGAAGAATGTGACCAAACAACTGTCACCGGGCTGGTGATGTTGCTCAAAGCCCTTCAATACACATGTTAACAGCACATTGAGATTTAAAAAAACCTACCCAACTGTGTCTGGTTTTGGTAAACTGCTGTTAAAATAACCCTGTGCGTCCATTTGTGGTTATATTGGTTCTCCAGGCAGCTTGTTCCAGGAAAAAGTAATTTGGGACGTGTTAACTCCCACAGGCACAAGCTACGCTCTTGTTGTCAGTAAAGCAGCAAAGCTGCTGCATTATTTCTGTCCTTGGAGAGTGCAAGCAGTGATGCCTCTGCCAGCTCCTCTTGATCTGCGGGGGGGAATCTTTCCTATCTGTTGGCAATCTGCTATCAACTACACCCACGCTTCCTTAGTGACATCTCATCCACGCTCCTTTATTGTTCACGGCACTAAAACCTCACGCAAACCCTGCAGCTGGCATGTTCTTTGCCTGTAAAAAGTACTTTGTTCCCCTTGTATTCGTTTGTTGCTGGTGGTATCGGTTCCCGGTCCTCCCGTTGTCACCAGCAGCACCTGCCCCAGCCCAGCCTTCCCCCCCAGGACCGCTGCGGGCCCGATGCTCCACCAGCCTGTGCTTACTCAGAGGAGCTGCCGCTGTCTTCGGATGTTATTTCCTAACTTGTCGCCTTGTTAATGACTGCCATCATCATTAGTCATTTACTAATTCTTAGTGGAAAATATGTTCAACACGGACACCCCTCCGATTCCTTACTGATTCCACCTGCTCGTGTGAGAACAGGGGATGACTCTCACATCCTGCTGAAACCTTCACTTGGTGGTGACCCATATGGCTGAAGCAAATGCTTGGCAGGTTTGTTCTGGTGGCCAGCCAGTCCCTCTACAACATCCTGCTTTGACCATGCTGCCTGCCACACGTCTGTCCTGGCGGAAACGCTCTGTCTTCTCAAGGAAAGCCACTTCCCGTGCCAAGGGCGTTTCTCTTTTGTCTCTTCAATCCCCGTACTCCTGTAATTATGCCTGACTGCTGGGCTGGAGTAATACTTTTGTTCTAAAACCATATCGGGGACTGCTGAAGTGGTGTTTCAGAGACACTCACCTTACTCCGAGATTTACAGGTTTCTAGGTGCTAATTTTGGTAGCTGGCTATTACAACCTGATTATAGGCATACTCCCTGCTTTGCTGTTTCAGTTACACCACATTAGCGGAGATCTTCTGGATGCTCTGGATTGGTATAATCGCTCTGCACAAAGCTGAGGATCTCTGTTTAATGTTTCCTAATATATCATTCTGCCCCTTATATATGTCACTTAATGACCCGGTGATTTGGTTTCCCCACCTCCATCACAGAAGTGAGGCAGTGGCGATTCACCGGCTGATGGATGTAAAGCTCCATGCTCAGAAGACGCTGGAGAAGGGCTGCAGGTATGGCTGGATGCAGCACTGGGGGTTAGTAGTGCGACACCAAAGTTTCCCTGAGCTGGTTGTCTCTGTAAATTCTTCGCACTGTAGAGGGCACAGGTTCAGTGATGTACTGGGATTATTCGACACCAGATCCAATGCCTTGCTCAAACCTTTGATGGACACCATCAAAAACCAGATTTTGCTTAACAAGGCCTTACATTGATTACGATAATTACTCTGCGTTAAATATGACAGGAACGTTGCAGGGCAGGTGCATTAGCTGGGATGTGGCTTACACTGAGAGTCGCTGCTTGCTGCTCCTCTCAGTATCAGATGTTGTCATTAGGTTGTTGCCCTAATAAATGAGTGGTTTTCTCACAGGAGTGAAATTATTGAAAGAGAATAACTAACTGTTTGATGGCGGCCAGTGGAGCTGATTGAGACGTGTATTTCTTCTGATTCCAGCCATGAAAAGGGAAGGCAGTTAGGAGCCACTTTCAGAAGGTTCCCCAGCAATTGGCAGCATTGAGAAAAATATACAAAGAGATTCGCTAAAGTTCTTGTGGATGTGGTACCTTCTCCAGAAATTATAGTGCATGAACACGCCAAGAGACCAGTGACCTTTCAGTGTGGAAAGACTGCTTGTTCCAGAGCACAGCGTTTGTTATGCCATTGTCATTTTCTGTTTTTGTAAGGAAACATACAAAAGGAGAAATGGTTTACAAGTGCGTTTGTGTTTCAGAACACCATGCTTCATAAAAATTGTGTCCTCTCGTGTTTTCTCAGAGCCAAACAGCTCCAAGGCATTATTATACAAGTGTAATGTTTTAGATTGTGGGGAAGAAATACTTGGATGGGAGGAGTGAAAAGGAGAAGAGAGGTTGGCTAGAAGGGAGGGCTGGTGCTCTTCAGGCTGTTTCAGATTTTATATCTAAACACTTTGCTTAAATGTTGATCTCCAGCAAGATGATCTGTTTGTCTCTGAGGTATTAAATGTCCAGATTCTGCTGCTCTGTTCTGGATGTGAGCCTCCTAAGGCATGGTGTGAAGGCCTGTGCTGGGTGACCGCTGCTGGCATCAAGAGGGACTCTGTGGCTGAGTGAAGCCCGGTTTAGCTGGGAGCTGCCCAAGGATCCCATTTTAAAGGAGCCGTGAAGGCTGATGCCAAGTACTGTTCTCACCCTTGTATCCACCTCTTTCCAAATCTGCCTGATGTCAAACTGTGCTGCTCCAGACCTTAATTATCACAGTCCGTGATGCTGTTTTACAGCACCAACAGACCCCCCACCCTGGAATCTCTGAGGCACAGAGCACGCTTAACCTAGCGAGAGACCCACAGAGGCTGCCACACCTTTGGGAAATCACCCTGAAAAAAAAGCTCTGCCGCATGGACTCTTCCAGGTGTTGGGAACGTTTATCTTTCCAGACTGTGACTGCCAAGGGTTTGAGCTTCTTGGCCGTAATAAAGCATATGTAGAGCGGTGACTCTTGGGAGTAACCAAAGAGTTTCTTCGGCACCCCACAGTTGTGGTAGCTTCCATCGGGACTGGGAGTCCGGGCCAAATGAACAGTTAGCAGATGTTACTTTTAGGTAAACGGAGAGGGAGATGTAGTGTACTGTTGCTTCAGTGCTAGCAAAAGATGCATCCGCTGTTCCTTCCTCACTGGCTTATGGAAAGAGCCATATGGATGCCGAGCTGACTCCTGGCTTAGAGAGTTCCTCAGACTGACAGACTTGGCCCTAATTTGTAAGTGCCTCTCTAGAGACGTAAGCTAGTTGTCAAAATTTCAGCTGAAGGTGAATTTGGTCCCTTTGTGTTAGGCTAACCCAACCTCTTCCCACAGCCAGCTCTGTGGAGTACCTTGTTTTTCCCTCTAAAAAGATAAGGCCAAGGGGCTTTATCAGGAAAATTCTGTACATTTTCAATAGCTACCTATGTGTTCATACAGGCATTAGCTTGTTGGAACAAGAGTGATCTCTGTAGCATCATAAAAATGCTGCAGTTGGATCGTGTAACTGTGTCACTCCACCCTGCCCTCCATAAAGCTCTTGTGACTATCTGATCTTAAGGTCAGGGCTCATCTTCTCCTCGGCTTTCAACTGTGACCCATTTACGCTGTGCATTCATCTGGCACTTTGATCTCCAAGGGCCACTGCTGCCGAGCGAGCTAACCTCTCCTTTTGAAAACACCAGGTCCCCGCTCCGACACCCAGCATCCTGCAAGGGAGGACAAGTGGCAAAAGCGAGGTTTCAGTCTGCCAGGGGCACCAAAGGCAGCTGGAAGGGTCCTGGCCCGCCTGGCAATCGCTCCTCCCCTTGCTCGGACGCCTGGTCCCAGCTCGCAGTGGGTATCAGGGAAAGTAAACAGCAGGAACCAACGGCAGCCAAGTCAGGAGACAGCTCAACTTTGCGAACAGACGCATTCGGGCTGGGCGGGCGCCAAGGAGGGCAGCCACACACGGCAGATAATCTCTCTGACGCAGTACAGAGCCTGCTGAGAGCAGGGGAAGCCTCCAACATCTGCACATGCCACAGTTGCCATGGTCCCAGGACGGCGGGGATGTCTCCCCCCCGCAGCGCCCCTTTGCCGCCAGACCTCAGCCCCATCATCTCCAGCTGGTCCCAGCAAAAGGGTTAACCCTGTCAGCCTTTGAAAGCAGCAGCTGAAACAGGAGGGTTTCAAACCTGTGATGGGGCACAGCTCCTTGCGGGGCATGTGTCCTGCCATACTCCTGGTATTTCAATTTCCCTTGGATGGCCACATAAAGCAAGGGAAACGCACCAGCTCCATAAACAGCCCACTCAGCTCCTGAGCGCCTTTTCCATATCAGACAGCCGACTTTCCGAGCACTATAAATATTATATTAGTACCACATCCCCTGGAAGCCCAAAGTCAGGCTCCCATCCAAGAAACCAGGGAGCTGCTCTCTGGTCTAAATCCGTAACGCAGAAACACAACTTATTCCGCTCCAAGGGGGAAAACTGCCCAGAGAACATAATTACTAATTTCTGTCAATTAGATTATCTCAAATGGAATATTCAATATTTTTAATGGAACATCATTTAATTGCTGCTCATGGGTACTTTATAGCTGTCAGAAACTCGGCTCTAAATGATTATTTTAATGAAAGATTGCCAAAGAATTCACATTTTAAACTCCTATGTAGGATAACAGTGGGACTATTTTCCCTGGGTTTCTGTACTGGTTAGCCACCATTTCCCAGTTATAGCACTCAGGGTAACAGCGCTTAACACATCTACAGAACCATCCAAGGCTAATTGCTGAGGGCATTCGCCACAAATCCCACTGCAGAGCCCCCTCAAAAGTTCAGACTTCTTCAGGGTCACGAGCTGATGGGGCCACACACCTAGCACAGTAAGCCTCAGAAAAAGGCTCCTTCATATTTGTATTAGCACCCTGAGGGCACTAATGGCTAATTAGCAGCCCCACCTCAGGGCCACCCCCCATCCCCACCTGCTGCCCATCAGCTGGGGCTCCATTTAACCTCAGCCTGGTGGGCTCCATATTTCCCCTGAACTGTGCTGTGGGTGCAATGTCATATCTAGCTCACTCTCCTGGGTGGATTAAGGACCTGTATTGCAAGTACATCTGTCACCAGCCCTGTTTCTGGTGTGCCTCTGGAATGGACTTTAGGTCGGTGCAGCAACCTTACCCAGTACTTTGTTCCTGGCACACGTGTGTCAGTGGAGACACCAGGTATTGCTGTGCTGGCAAGATGAGGAGGAGACAATTGTAATGTTTTGCCACCTGATGGAAGATGCAATTGGGATGCTGTCCTAGATTCTGACCAGTTTTTCCTGCTTGAATCACAGTAAGTTAAATTTACCCCTCTTTCCTCCCAAAAAAAAACCCCCAAAATCCATGAATATCTTAAAACTACTTCTAA
Source organism: Chionis minor (assembly GCA_013398295.1). Taxonomy (NCBI): domain Eukaryota; kingdom Metazoa; phylum Chordata; class Aves; order Charadriiformes; family Chionidae; genus Chionis; species Chionis minor. The sequence continues at coordinate 334,919 of VZSF01003411.1, forward strand.
AGGTCATTTTACTGCTCCACGCAAGTTGCTGAGTTATGAAGTCTCATCCAGGAAACCTTTCTACACATACGCATGCCTATGAAGCCCATTAAACCGTCACTAGCGTTCCCTTCTCCAATGGAGGTCTGGAACTTCAAGTGGAAATGCAGATTTTATTTATAGTCTTGGTGCGTTTTTCAGCCACAACACATAAATACACAGAGCAAGAGGGCTGCATTGCCCGCTGTTTACCGAGTAGCATTGCTTTCCCATCCGACGGCAGTGGTGAGTCAGCATTGCTGCTGAGCTCACCCTGTTCTCAGAGGTCCTCTCCAGCCTTTGGGCCAGAGGGCATTTACTGAGGGTCAGCTGCTGTGGTGTCGTATTTTAGGAGATTGCTCTACATGTTGTCTTCTTGATAGCGTGGAGGACTCCCTATCAGATTGTCCTACTCCGCAGTGTCAGCGCAAGCACTTAAAAAAATAAGCTGCGGCTGGAGCCAGACGGTTGAAACTTGTGACCTAGTTCCCCAAAATTGAGATTGGCTTAGAAAATGACATTTATTTTTTTTTTAAATGACTGCCTAGTCTTTGCATTAAGTTCTGCTTTGCAGATTTACTACAGGTACTCGAGTTGCAATTTCAAAGTTTTCTTCATAACCATAAGGATGCGAAAGCTATTTTTTTTGTGACATGAAACTAGGGCATTCGCTTGCCTCTAGTAGGAAAGAAAAGCATCAAATATTGAGAGACTGGTTTAAAACCAGTGATATGTGGGCAGCTAAAAGCTGCTTTTATTGCAGATTTGTTGGTGTTTTTCAGTGATTCTAGATGCCCAGACACCAGTTATGTTAGCAGTGCATGAACTGGCATTGGCTTTCTTGGGATCAGCCAGGACTCACTGTTCAGCAGAAGGCGGTACCAGGGAAGCTGGGTGCCTTCCTCCCCACCACCCTCCGGAGATGTCCACTTCTCACTATCCTCAACAAGTCCTTTTTCTAAAACTGCTAAGCCTGTTTACAGACTTGTTCAGGACCTGCGCTCCTTTGCAGCTGTGACTCCTGGAATGTGGTTACCAGTCAGGATGCCGCCTCCTTATTTTCCTGCCTGGGCGTCTGACAACAGGGATACAGGCTAGAGCAGTTTTATAACTTGATGGAAGCTTAAAAAAAAAAAAAAAAANAAAAAAAAAAAAAAAAAAAAAAAGACCACACTCTGCCCAGCTGTTTAGCAGCGCCCTCAACTCAGCCTGCGGGACCCTACCTCTGCCACCCTCCCTTTGCCATTCCCAGATGGGTCTTTTCCCCACCACGGCGGTGGGTTTGGCTGAGTGCAGCCCCGCGGGACCAAGGTGGGAGGGTGAAATGTCCAGCCAGGCTGTGGAGGAACGAGCAGTTTATTATTTGTTGCCATTGGATACTGATAACAGAGTACCAATTTTAACTGCAGTTGTAAGGCTGCCCAGGGTACAGAACCAGCATCTCTTAAAGCAGTTGGTGGGTTTGTATTTCTCCAGGAAGCGTTCGCAGCAATCTTTCAGGGGTTGCAGCACTCCCAAAATGTGCCTGTAGTGTCCTTTTTTTCTAGTGAAGTTTACCCCTGGGAGTTGGGAAAACGGGGTTCTTATAAAAAAACTGGAGAAGTCAGGATTGGAAGGAATGCTGTGTGCGCAGATATCTTGTATTTAGCTAAAAATAAGGGGGGGTTAATTTTTTTTTTCTTTCACTATTGATACATGAAACTGTTTTGCTGCAAAGCCTAGACCTGAAACCAGGGCTCTTGGATGCTGCAGGCAGACCATGCCACAGACTTGGCATGGCTTGGTTGGTTTGCTACCTCGGTGGCATGCTCCGTGGAAGCTACGGAGCTGCCTGCACAGACTTCTTAAAGATTGTCTTAACTTCTTAACAGACTTCTTAACTTTTGCGATTCAAATTTTAAAAAAATATACAAGAACAGCCCTCAGGCAGCGATGCCCTGCCTAACGGCCCCACCTAATTTCCCCTCTGAACTACATACCACACTATAAGTAGTTCTGGCACCTGCTGAAACAAGAAATGTTTCTTTCCCTGAAACCAGACACTAGCAGTGGTTAATTACCATGTCCCAAATTGGCACAGATTAATGCAGCTTCACCGAAGCCAATGAAGCTTCATGGAATTATTCCTGCCCTGGCTCTGAGTCATTAATAGGTATAGTTATGGCTATTTTTATGCTCTTCAAATTATTTTGTTGGATTACGAAAGCAATTATCAGCCCAAATCTGTTTCTTCCTGGTTAGAAAAAAAAAAAACCACCCAAAACTTTCTCTGTTGCAGGAAATTATTGCGCTGAGTTTTTCTTGTGCTTGTTTTATGTGAGCTTAACTGATCAGCAAACTTAGCTGTATGACAGCTCACAGCCCCAGAAATGGGGCTCTACCAAATTTGTTTCTTTCTGTGTACAGAGGCAATATAATAGATATACATATCTGTGTGCATATATATGCACACTGCTCTATATCCTGAAATGTGTATATAAGCATGCAGTAGCTACTTTTGAATGCTCTTCAGCTATGTAATTGAAGTAGAAAACCTTGTAGTTAGGGTTTTCTTGATGCTTGGAGAATTGGACCATTATAGAAGCGAGTGTTGTGGCTGTAAGAGAACCAAACAAGTAAAGCTGTGACCTGAGGAGTGGAGTCAAAAATAGCTGAAGCCAGGATTTAAACAGAGCTGGAGTTCAGACAAGTCACAAAACAGGGCTTACAACTGTGGGACTGTTTTGGAAACCCTCTTTTTGACATTGTCAGTTAGAAAAATTGACATAGAACTTTCCCCTAACGAAGGGCTCACCTAGCAGGGAGTTAAATGCTGTTATTGTAATATTACTGATTTTACAGCCTGATGCTAAGGGCCTCCTACACCTGTTTTGAAGTAGAGGTCTGGAGTACCAGTGCCTGTGTTCCAAATTCCTGTGATCTCCAGCAGCAATACTGCTGCTCCTTATGGCAATATCTTTCTAGTTCATCTGTTGTCGTGCCTTGGCACTGTCTTAGAGCTCACATTCATGGGGAAGTGAGTAAGAAAGAGGATGTGAGCTGCTAAGCTTTCAAGCTCTGAAGATTTTTATTCTGTTAAAAAAACAAAACCAAAACAACAAGACCCCCACAAAACACTTGCCTGGCAGATAAAGAACTAACCGCTCTAACATTAACCCTATTAAGATCATAGGCAGGACAGGCAATCCCAGTATGCTGGAGTTTAGTGCTAGATGGTACATCTGTGTGCGCAAACCATAAAAAGCAATAAAAGCAGCTTTATCAAAATAGTTTATTAAAAACAATAAGAAGCTTCACTGAAGCTTGCCATCCTCGAGACAGAATTATGACATTATTGCAGCATTCAACACAATCATAATCCACATATAAATATAATACTATATAGCTCCTGTTCGCCTTGGCCAAGTTTTGCCCTCAGTCTGGCCTCATGCAGCTGCACCAACAGAACCCAGCCCTCACACTTCAATTGTAGAACCTGTTCCTCTGGGAAGGGAGTTAGATCCCTTCCTCACTTCATAGTTCTGTTACCCTCTGGAAGTTGCACAGAAACCCAACACATCTTCTTGCAGCTAGAGGCCATTCACAGAATGAGTGTGGACATACCAAGCAACTGACGATGGCAACACCAGTTGATGTTTAGGAAAAATAAATATGCAACTGTTTACTCAAGTTGCCAGCACTGCACAACTGCACAGAGCAGCTTCTGTTTACAAGAAGGAAGCTCCGTTCTGACCTGCTGCATCACCACCTCAGCTGTGACAGAAGGACTCTTACACCATACAGTTTGGTCTAACACATGGAATCACCTTTCACAGCAGCACTTGCGAAGTGCATTGCCACTTCTGCCATCACCTCTGAACAGCCCCCCCAGCAGCACCGCTCTTTGCCATCAGCTTTGTACCAAAGTCAGTATTTGTCCTTGCACCATGGCGAGGGGACTGAGTGCTCGGTATCTCAGTCTTTCAGGTCAGGATGCCACCATGAGCTGTGGCTTGCTTCCTCGCTAGCCAAGAGGCTTCTTCTCCATCGCTCATGTCCCCTGGGCCGCTCTGGTGATGGGCGTCTTCTTGCACAGCTCCTGATAGAATTCAGATTCCAAAAACCGTGGGTATGAGTTATTCTCCATTAAGCTGTAAACTCTCTTCTGTGCAGCGCTGAAGCAGGTACGTGTGGCTTCTTGAATATTCTGCGCAATCATGTTCTTGGTTTGGAAGTCTATGTTTATCTGAAACACAAAAAGACATTCATAAGAACTGAATTCAAGTAAGTGAAATACACCATAAAATCTCTGAAGCAAAAAAAAAAATAAGACCTTATTACTACAGGGTCAAATTAATGAAGTTTCCTTTAAGAAATTTCTTTCATACAAAAACCAAAGTAATTCAGATATACTGTCTTTCAGTGCTAAACTTAAAGATGTTACAGGCACTAAATGCAGCTGTTGACTTTTCCCAGTAAGATGGAAACTCTGAAATACTGCTTGTGCCATTTTCCAACTCAGTGAAAAAGCAGTTAGAGTTTGGTTCAGGCACAGATACTAACAGTGGGGTACGTGCAAGGCAGTTGGGCATCTGTATCTTAAAGCAAGTTCGGAGAAAGGCATAAGAACTCATAGAACAGGGCACTTATATTTAAATATAGGCTTTCTTTACCTCTTTGGGAGCTTCCTTTTCAATGAAATCATTGTAGATTTTTTTTGCTTTCGATGACAGCTTCTGGGGTGACTTGGTTTTCTTGAAGTCTTCACAGGCCAACCAGAACTCGATGTTCTCTTCACAGAACTCCGACTTCAGAAAAGCTCGGAAAGCAGCAAGACCATCTAGGGAAAGAACAACAAAATACACATCAATTAACTATTTCAGGAACCTTGAATTTATCCATTGGTCACATTTGTTTATACCAAAACATTTTGCTGTGATTCTAGTCTGGTTTTTTCAGAGATAGAGTAACAAAAAAAGTCCATACTTATGCATGCAAACAAATTAACACTAATAGCATGGCAGGCTTCATTTTGAGTTAGTCATTTTTAGGCAAACAAAAAAAATGAAAGCCATTTCTAGTCAGTATGTTCCCTTTTTTGATGCCTGCAGAGATATTAAAAAAAATAATCCCTCTCTCTAGATGGGATCTCCTGTGTTAACCTTTACACTGGAGTAAATATTTGACTGTGGCACAAACCTTTGGAGTATTTTTTGCAACGGAAAGGATGACTCAAGTTCAAAGAGCAAATGGTAATATTTCTTAGTCTTTTTGCTCTGCTGCCGAGTGCTTTTCCTTGTAGCACTACAGTAAAACCCCTAGACCATTGAACTTGTATTGCAGAATCCTTCCCAAATTACTTGAGTGCGTTTGTCTCGGTTAAGCATTGAGCTTAATGAACAAAATGCTCTTTTCACATTTGGGAAAACTAAGCTACAAGGGTTACTGAAAAAATGCCACTACATTGAAGTATTCCTGATGCTTTAATATTACTTTGCAATTTTTTTTTTTAAGGAGGACTTCTATGAATTTTGGCTTTAAACAGTTTAAAGCATTTAACTCTCAAGACCAGAATCAAAGCTATTTACACTAGAAAGCTACAATGCTGACACGCAAGGAAACAATCTCTTACAGACGTATAAACTTCACCATCCCTTTTCTCCTGAATGTTACTTTTTCAAGACAAACTTACATTTATTAGCAAGAAGTTCATCAAAGGCTTCTGACCACAGCTGGGCTTCCTCAGGGGAAGGTCTGCAAAAAAGAGGTGGAGAACATTAGATTCCACAGCTCAAGCTTCACTGTTTTTGTAGAACACTTGAGTTATTTGACCAAAGTCACTTTCTCATAACTTACCTGAAGTAGGTGCGGTGTTTCCCCGCTTTCTTAGACTTCATTTTGGTAGAATTGGACGAGTTCTGCAGGAAGTAGCTCAGTCTCGTTTTCCAATCTTTAATGCTGGAAGAATGAAGAAGACGCCTGTTAAAGGTGACGGCTCAAAAAGCTTTAGACACCAGCCCCTCTACCACCAAAAGCCGCAGAAGTTTTCCTGACGCTGCTTTTCCCGCACCTAGAGAATCTGGCTGAGGATACGAAAACTACCTTCCCCTCGCTTCAGCTGACAGATTGGCTCACTCGCCAGTGACCGGCGTTAGCCAAGAGAACAGCTGCAGGGAGCAGAGGCGGGCACGCTGCTCCGCTCCCCCTGACAGCCCAGCCGCCCGCTTTCCCTCCCCCCCCAGCTCCGGTCCCGGCTCCGCAACCGGAAGCCTCTCCCCGCAGTAATTCCCCCCACCCCGGCGGGGGCTGCGGCCCCGCTCCGCCCTCGGCTCTGCGCCAGGCGGGGGGACGACACTCACATCGTCCTCTTCATCCTGCCCTTCTCCGCCTCCTCTCCCTCGCTGCGGCGGCGGCCGCCGCGCTCCATCCGCCCGCCGTCGTGCTGCAGCGCCAGGAACAGCGCGCTCTGCATGGCTCTGCCCCGGCCTCGCCGCTGCCCGGCCCCGCGGCCGCCAGCTCTTATGGCCCGCCGGCAGGGCGGGGCCGCCCCGCCCCCACAGGCCCCGCCCCACGGCCCCGCCCCCGCGCCGGGNGGGAGGGCGGCGCAGCGGGCTGGGCCTGCGGCGTGCGCGGCAGGCGGGAGGCTGTCCTGGTTTTCCCGGGAAACCGGTATGGGACAGTTTTTCCTCCCCCCGCCAGGATTATGTCTCTTTTTTCCTTTATTTTGTTTTTCCTGTCTTTTCTTTTTTCCCCATCTTTTTTTCTTTATTTTTTTCCCTCTGTTTTTATTTTTGTCCCCCCCTCCCCTTCTCACCTCGCCCTTGCTAGCGCCTTCTTGGAAAGCTTTTAGCCGATCACACCGACGTCCCTCGGGAAGGCTGCCCAGGGAGGTGGTGGAATCACCGTCCCTGGAGGTATTTAACCTCACCACGGGCAGACGTGGTGCTGAGGGACATGGGTTAGGGGTGGTTTTGGCATAGGTTTATGGTTGGACTCGATGATCTTGAAGGTCTCTTCCAACCCGAGTGATTCTGTGATTCTGTGACTCTATGATCCCTCCGGCGCTGGCAGAGCGAGGGGGGGGCTGTTCTTTCCGTTCCGCCCGTCAGAAACGTACCCGGCGTTTCTGCAGATTATTATTTGGTTTTTTAAAGGAAACACAGACTTTTGCGTGTGGCCAGTAGACAAAAAAGGATAAGGAAGGGCTTAGCCAGGTTTCTTCCAAAAAAACGAAGTAACCGTAAATTTGAGTATGTGGTATTTTTGGTGTCCACCTCTCGGCTCACCCAGGCTGTTCATCACTTTAATGAGCCGCCTGCACGTGGCTTTTAGCTCTGTACAGTGTTGCCACCTACCAGCGAATTGCGGAAATTACTCCCGGTGCACGAAGCTGAAATTGCAGTGACTTACTCCAGCCTTCGGCTGGTTGGAAAGGCCATGTGGTCCTCACCAGCGTCCGGCTGAAGGGTATCATGTCCAAAGAATTTGGATTTCGGAATCATGTGAGTTTCTCTTTAGCCTAGCCTTTCTGCTCTTTTTCCGTGCGTGTGTCTTCCTTTCCACAGTACTCCACAGCCTGTATTTTTCTGCCGTAAAAAAGCAGCGTTCGGAGAGACTGTTTGATTGTAGCATCAAACACCTGATCCTTTTAGGTAATCGCCGTAGTCTTACAATCTCTCTGCTTGCCAAATGTGCACAAAGCTGTGCAAAGGCATTCTGCTGGAAATGAGACGTATGGAGAAAATGAACGCCATTTAGTTTGCGAAAGCTTTTAAACAAGGATGATTTTCAGTGCTGCCTGTTGTAAGTCCTTTGCAGTAGATACTGACGGCCTGATAGGAAAATAAAGGTCCAGCCTCAAAATTTTACCAAATCACTTTAAATGTGGTTTTTGGGGTTTTTTGGTTTTTTTTGTTTTTTTAGCAGGTAGCTCTTAGTCTTGTACATAGCGCGTACATCTTTTTTAAGAATAAGTTTTCATGAGGGTGTTACCATGGGAGGGAGGAAATGTGAAAACACTAACAGAGGTAAGGCTCGAAGTGCTGTAAAAGCATCAGTTCCAGAAAATTTATGAGAGGGAACTTGCCAAAGAAAAGACCATGGCAGGCAGTGCCTGTGTGATGGATGGAGCTGTGCTGACTCCCTTCCAGGCGCTTCCATCATCGCTCGCTCCCAGTGCCAGGGTCAGCCGAGCTGCGCAGCTGTGAGTGATTTGGGCAGGAGCTTGCCAGGAGCTGCTGAACGGCCTGTAACGCGCCCGAGGACGGGAACACTCTCTGCACGTGCGAAACACAGCACGCAGCCTCCCGGCTGCCTTGCCTGGGAATAACGGGTCGGAACTCAGCCCTGGGCCTTTCCCGCAGTAGAGCCGCTGTGAAGGATCAGCTGCTCTGCAAGGGGAACGGTACATCCTCGCCTTCCACCTGACTTGTAGGAGATTTCCCCGTTTTTGCTGCTGGTTTCAAGTTTCTTTCCCCTCGATTCTCAAAGTTGATTGGGGGGGTGGGAAATGTGCCCAAGAATAGCAGGAATTGAAAAAATTCCAAGTCTAGTAAGCTACAGAAAGGCTTGGTTAAACTTTTATGTTTTGGGGGCTTAGCCCTAGCACACCAGAGGTCCTTCTGATGTTTGCAGCCTGACAAAGTGTTTTCTTGATGGTCCTGGAGGAGACTTGCCTGCGATATTCCCGGCATCTGCCAAGTCTTAAAGCTGGCAGCAGTCAGAGTACGGAAAATTGCACCATGAATCACATATTTGTCTGATACTTTTTACTTTAAACTTTTTAATTGCTTCTTTCAGATACCCATAAAAATGGAAGTGCCATTTAGGAACATCGTTATAACATTTGTAATATCTTTAAACAGAGGAAAAAACAGTGTTCCAGGTAAAAAACCAAGCTGAATATGGAATTGTGAGTTTAGATGGCCTTATAAAACATACTTAATGTAACATCTGGTTTAAAAATGATTTTGATTAAAATTTAATTTTATTGGTGGCATTAAGGTATATCTTTAATTTACATTTGTACTATACTTTTAAAGCCTGGATATCCCTGGTTTTTCAGTAAAAAGAGAAACTTTACAAAATTCTTGCTGTGCAGCGTGCTTTGTGGCTATGATGCTAACCTTTGCCAGGAGGTCAATTACACATCTGCATGATAAAAGGTATTTTCCATTTGTGCTTAAGAAAACAACAATAAAAAAAAGCATCTGACCTCAAACAATGTCGTCAGTGTACTGTACAATGACCCAGTCAGGCCTGGGATGGGGGAGCTGCTGCTGGGAGGGGGACCGCTGTCTCCCCCTTCCGGCACTGCCTGGAGGGGCGTTTGGGCTCGCTGAGCTGTTTTAGATAGACACCAAACTTAACTATTACTGTGTTTTACCAGTCTCTAGTTTTTCAAAGCAAGGATGGACGCTTCGTTTTTCAAAGCAAAGACGGCTCGCTTCGTTAGCCCGCCTTTCTGAAGGTGGGTCTGGTTTCCTCCACAGATGGTGCTGTATGCTGACTTGGCAAAGGGAGATTTGGCACCTCAGCCCTGTCCTACACCATCTCTTGCAACTTTATTTTGAAAATTTCAGGAAAACTAGGTATTACCACTTTCCGGAAAAGGCCTGGACTGCAATTGCAGCACAGGTTCAGGTGTGTTAGTGTAGCACAACGCGCAAAGCTGCTGAAGAGTAAGTGCCTCCATCTCGCGATGCCTCTCGTTGGGAAGAGGGCTGTGGGGTGGGCGATCCTGCCCGTGTGGCTCAAACCAGCATCACGACCAGCACTCCGGATTTGGCTGTGTGTACGCTGACCTCCGCTCTTTCAAAACAGCGAAGCTCTTGGTAGCTGAGCACAAATACAAGCATAGCACCAAATCTTTTCCTTTACGTGTTTCTTAAAGCTTCAGTCTATTTCTGTAACACTAATCTCTTTGTCAAGGAGCAAGGCCAATGGAAAGTGATTGGGGGGGGGGAGCCTGTAGCCCAAACTTTTGCTGTTGAAGTTGGTGAGAATTTCCCTATCGCCTGCAGTGAAATCTGATGTCAGACATTTAACGACACAAGCTCTCACCCTGGAGATCAGAATTCACTTTGCAGAGGCTTTCTTGGGAATGTTCTGTTCTTTTTCTGCTTATATGATTCCTACGAGCATCGGTGATGGCTGGATGTACAGAGGACTGTAACATATGCAGTAAACACCCAGGATGGAAGATGAGGTTTTCCCCAGCTCGGTTACGTTATATGTTGCAATAGCTGTGCTGATCTTTTCCGAGTCCCTAGTGAGTAGTTGCTCTCACTGCATAATGCTTAAGTCTGCGTCTGCACTTTCTGAAACGCCAGCCCTTGCTGCTTCTTTTTATAGAGAAGACTTGGATGGTAGGAAAGAACACATGAAAAATGGTCCAGAGACTTTATAGCTGCGTTTCATAAAGCCAAGAGGGGCGAGTATGCTTTTGCAGGGTAGTTCAGACCATGCATTAGAGTTATGTGAGGGATGCTTTATTGAACCCTTGTTGTCTTTTACTAGATGAAAAATCATATTGACAAGAAGAAATAAGATGTCGAGCTAAATCTTTTTGCTTTGTGATGCATATTGGAAATTACACAGGCACACCTTCCTGTCTTTTTACGGTGTTCTTTTCTAATTTACAGCTGTGCAGTCCTGGTGCTGTGCCTGTGAGATGATTCCTGTAAGCATTGGAACAGGAGATCAGTGAAGAACATCACCGTGCCGCTTATAAATAGCATCAGCTGAGCCTCTGTTCTTACCTCTCCTTTAGGCTGCGTCTTCTCTGAGGCACAGGGGACTGATACGTATTTGTACAAAAGAGCACAGAGGTGCCCAGCTACGAATGGAAGCGATGTGCTTCTGTGCTGTGCATTGTTAAAGAATAGCAATCGTGCACGGTATGTATGGTAGGGCCCTACTTTCTAGAAGAGTATTATAATGGCCACTCTTTCTGATATTTTTGTACGAGTGAAGATGTTTACTCAAAGCCATAGTCTGATTCTAATTCTGTTCAATGCATTCTGCCTTTCCAGTCCCTTTTACTATTTCAATAGCATGTAGTGTGTGTGGGTGTTGGTTTGGGGGGGTTTGGGTTGTTTTTTTTAAAACCGCTTGAAGCTTGCTGAGGTCAAGCTGTTGCATTCTCCGCCTTTGGCCCTGCAGGCTGCGCATGACTGGCTGTAGTGCTTCCCTCAGTGCTATTTTCCAGCCATAAAGCTGAAAACATGCAAATCATAAGAAGCCATATCTGGATCTAAATTTAGCACTACTGTGGATTAACACTAAGACTGGACCAATTAAATGTTCAGTCTTTCCTAAATAGAAAATAAAATATCTCTCATTACCAATGGATCATGTTTCACTTAACAGCAAAATCTTCTGTCTGTGTAATGTATAAACTAGACAGAGCTTTCTCAGCTCATCATTCCCAGCCCTCAGCCACCTTGTTTTACATAAACACCCACATTAGTTTACAAAAGTTCTAAAAATAGAGCTGAAATTTATCAAAAAGTAGATAAACTGGGACTATATGTCTACTTGCAGTGTTGCTGTTATGTGGATACGTACGTCTCTGTTATAGTGACACTGCTAAAAGAATACGAATTTAGGCATTGAACAGTTGATTGTGATCCCACCCCTACCTGCGGGCGTTTGGAAATGTTAGTTTTTAAAGGAGAGATACTCAATAATGGCAGGCGGGAGTCGGAACAGGGGGTTCCCTGAGGACCCTGGGATAGCTGTCCTGCCCATGCAAGATCTGCTTTATCCCTTCTGCAAAGACAAGCTGAAAGGAGACCCGCTAATACTGTGTTTTAAAGGACAGGACATTCTCATATTCCTTACGTCTTTTGTCAATACAGAAAGCAAACAGCTTAGCAAGAAGCGGTGTATTTTGAACAATGCCATTTTCTTAGCAGACAGTAGCTGGGTTACACCATCTCGGGTAAAGAGATCTGATTAATCTTGTTTGAGGTTAACTAGATGATGCAGAACACTGGCTCCATGTTCTGTTCAAATTGCAGTCTATTTTCTTTCCTCTCCCAAAGGCCGTATTTGTTAAACCGGGTGTGCAGAGGGACATTAAACAATCAACTATGTTTGTTAAATCGGCATGTGGGCACCATCTTTATCATATTATCTGCATATAACAGAGTCAACACGCAGTCATTTTGATGACTGTTTAATCCATGTTAATGAAATTCTCTGTAAATGCCTAAATGGTATTAGTCAGATATTGATCTAGAAAGTCTCCGTGGGTTACAAAATCAATCCCTTTTACAACTCCTACAGGTGAATCCTGTCAGAAGCACGACAGTGAGAAAGCTGAAGACTGGAGAGGAGTACGAAAATTTTTGCACCAGCTAACAATTTCAGATTTTTGAAAATAAGTATTTCCTTTGAAATGGAGATAAAATGTCAGTCTTTCCTATTTCACGATGGGGATAAAGGTTTAAACAAAACTATTTCTTGGAACAACCTCATCTCCACGCTGGGTGGAACTAGCAGAGGTTTAATTAAGCTTTCTTAGTGGAAAATAAAAACACTAGCAAAACATCAAATTTGTCAGTGGAAACTTTCATTTTCTTAAAACTATTACAGGGTGGTATTTTGTTGTTATCGCTTTTGGTGTCGCAGTATAGGCTTTTCTGTGAAAAGTAGAAAGTAAGGAATGTCTTTCAGATGTGGTGAAGAATGCATGGTAATGTAGAGGAGAGAAAGCCCTGTCTGAGCAAATCCACTTATGAAAGTCAGAGGACATTTCATCTGAGCAAACCTTATACCCTTTCTACCTTTCATACTGACAAAAACTATTCCAAAATTTGTAAAGTTAAGCTCTCTGGAGTTAGAAAAGGCCAGGTTGAAGGTTTTCTGTGCAATATTAGTAATTGCATATTTATCCAGTGGCCCCCTGGTCTACTCCCAGAGTGAAGGCTGGGAGATTAAATGAAGGATAGGGTGCTTATGTGTCTGGCGTCATCAAACTGTGGAAATTCCCTCCTGGCTGGTTAAAGAGTACACCGAAGATGTAAGAAAGTAGCCAGGACTGGATTGGAGGCGCAGGCTGTCTTGCAGGTAGCCTGGGAGAGAGACATAGCCAAGTAGTTTGACAGATTACTCATTCCCTTAATGCCAAGTGTTGCAAAATAATGTCTCAATCTTCCAAGTGCATTAGTTGTAGGCAGGTACATTGTTCGCCCAGAACAGTTTTCTCATCAGTTATTAGTGCAGCATTCAAACAGGTCTTCAGGGCAAAGCAACTCATAGCTGATTTTAGATGAGTCATTCCACGTGGAAAATAACAGTCCAAACTTCCAAAGCATGTGTATAGGATGACAATGTCACTTCTTTTATTTAAATGTATGTTAATCAGGTAGAACTCCACAGCAATTAGCAGAGATATGCTCTGCTGTTACTCCAGCATTAGGCTTACTCAGAGCAGTTGCCGTCACAGCAGACAATGATGACAGGTAATTTTGCATTAAAGAAACATTTCGGTGATGTTTACAGTGCTAGGAAATAGCAGTGCAGGACTGTACATTGCCTTGGGTTGTACTTAGAAGTCTAAGAGGCTGCATATAACTCATCGACTACATTTTGGCAAGCTCTATTTTAAATAGATGGTAGCTGGCTCCACACGATGTCACAGCCTTCAGTTAGGAGCTGTGATGAGACCTCTACATTAATGTACTCAGTATTTTTCTGGTGGCAAGAAGACACTCCTCAAGGGTTGCTTGATGCATCATTGAGAAATGAGAACAAGAAAGTTTAATTAACAAAAGAACCAACAAACATTTAAAATTTCTTCACTGACCACAAATACTAAAATGTACCAAATAACAGATAACTTAAAATCAGCAAAGGAAGTCCTGCCAGTTCTTAAAGGATGATATAGATTAATCAGAGGTGTCAAGGAGGAGAGTTGAGTATGTCTAGAAGTTTGGTGAAGATCTAGAAAGTCTGGCAAGCTGCGGAGCTGCCCAAGGATGTTGGTCAGCTCATTTGGCACCTCAAAAGACACCATAAATCCTGACTTTTGCTATCCCCAAGCTAGGATGAAAGACGGTCCTGGGAAGAGAGTAATCTTCCAGCATGCATCTAGAGGAAAAGGGCGGCAGAATGGGAACGTGTCTCCGCAGTTGCACACGAGTGGCCAAATGTTGCCTGAGTCCGACTGTGGATGCTCCTTTTGCTTTCCCCAGGTGCCACCTTGCTGATCAGCACTTCTCTCCTGGCTGGTTGCTTCATTTCAGAGACGAACAGCTACTGCACATCGGGTGCACACTCTGTGATCTTAGCTGTGAGTTTGCCTGATCCTTTCAGTAAGCTTTTCTTAACACCAAACTCCTTTTGAAAGGAAACCGACGACTGTGTGGCGGCTTCTAAACATTCAGTACTTTTTCTGATAGGTGTTGCTCTGAGGTGTGACATGGGAACTACAGCTCAAGTTCTGGAACAGTGAACTTGTTTTACAGGTAACATAAAACTAGTGTTTAGTTGCTGTGGATTTTTTTTTTTTTTTTATCAAGTTGTTTACTTAATCTTGTTATAAATAAGTCTGTTTTTTTGGTAGTTTTCCAACAAAAACTGTTATTTGAAGACTGAGACAACATTCCTGTCAAGTCTGGAACTTAGAAAGAAATCGGGGGACAAGATGGCTTAGATGGCTTAGTTTATCTGTGGGATAAACTCAAAGGTGTTGCGAGTCATAGGAGGCATAGGTAAACTACAAGAAGGAATGGAAAGAAGAATAAAAATTATGTGGAAGAAATTACTCCCTGCCCTGCCCTACACCAATATCCACTGAATAACTAATGCCTGCTGTATTGGTTACCTTCTGCTTGCTTTGGCTACAGGAGAAGTGAGGACAATTTCTTCCACACGTTATGGCATTATTCCTCCTTCGCATTGTGTATTTTCTGTATTTCAGACAAATACCGTCATCCGTGTGCAGCAAGCCGTTAAGAGGGATTCATTTCACATCTGTGGACAAGCCTTTGAGGAGTACAGTGCACCACAGAGTAACTGGATCTGTTAGTTCTAAAGAGAGATTTCACTTTAAAATATCATATATGCCTAAAAGCCAAATTAGAACAATTGTACAAGCAGACTAAGTTACGGAAGGAAGAATAGCCACTAAAAACTCCCAGGACTTCAGCCTCTAAATTGGATTGAGGTAGATTTTTCAGTGTTGTTCAATTAAGGGTCCGTTTGAAGACACACAGATCAAGTGACTATTATTTTCTCATTCTTTCCATGTCACTCAGAAGTAGCCCCAAGTTTATTCAAGGCACTGTGTTTACTCTGATGGGAAAGAAGATTAGGCAACGAAAAAAAACCCCACAAGAGGTGCTTGAGCTTGAAATGCCCAAACTTCTGTAACTACTCCAGCAATGGTGGGACTCAACAGCAGAGAGGGCTCCCAGCGCTGCGGGTGACTGCTTGTCCCCTGGCTGTGTGGAAGCTGCTCTAATAGTAGCGAACTCCCGTTGACAATAAAGTGTGCATTTGTAATGCACAGAGGAATTTATTTCTGAGCACACGTCCCATCCTCTTCTGCTGGACGCCAGCAAATGCGCCATGTGGTTAGGGGATTTGTGTGCCTTACTATTAACTTCAGCTGAAGGGGGAACGCGTGCAGCAAACTTGAGGGTGATATCTTGATATGCGTAGGGAAAATGACAAATATTTACTGAGAAATTCAGAGATTGTTTGTATGGGGAAAATAGCAAGTGAAACAAAGATGAACATGCTTAATCTCCCTGGTTCCTAACGTGCTGCAACATTTAAGGGCCATTTTGTAATCAGAGCTGTAACCTCTCGACTATTTTTAAATGTATATTTCAAAGCATGGAAAAAAATGAGTGTAGATGTGCAGAAAATACTGTGTAAATTGAATATTAACTTTGTTATCATTGTGTTTAATAAGTAAGTGGGTTTTTTTATGTTACTGCCATTAATGACTGATGTTGACATAGCATTTTGCACCAATTTCTTAGTACCATACTTCTGTTGTTGCTGATCAGTGGTAAGAACATGGTTTCAGTCACTACTATGACTTTGCCTAGCTGACTTTATTAATGGTCTGCAATGTAAAAGCTTGAAATGTTAAAAATATGTTCATTATATCTGGTTTTCCTGACTTCCCTTTATATACAGAATGCATCTTAATCATATTTTCCTTGCCTATTTAATAGAGAAGGGATGGACATTTGGAACTGTGTGCAAAATCAACACATGAAGTGTCCTGAGACAAGAGAATATTTTTGCATTGACAGTTTCTTTGAAGGTAGTTGGCAAGTAAATAGAGAGAAAAGAAATATGTGGTGATTTCCTCTGCAGTAGTTTCTGCTTTTTGGGGGGTATACACAACTACTCTGCATGCATCATACAGGCCTACTAATTTGAATATTTTTAACTAAATCTTCTGTCTGCCCCATATTATTTAATTTGCATTTAATAAAACTAGCAAATGGGGAATTGAAACAAAAGCTTATTTTGTTACAACCCAAAACAACTGAACCAAGCTACTTTTTTTTTCTGTGCCAGTTTGCATTTACTTTTATAATGGCATTACTAGCCAGCTCATTTTCTCTTCTGATGGACTTTATTTTCAGCTATAATTACAGCTGAAAAATCAACATCTTTTTATTCAACTCCATACCCCCTTTTTTTTCCTCCCTCACGGACACAGTACTATTTTGGGGGGGAAAAAAGAAAAGGAATCTAGAAGTCTGAAGTCAGGCATATATTTCATTTGCATTCATGACATCCCTCAGCACCTTGTCAAAGCTGATGACAGGCTCAGAAGGGCAGAGATCAGCTGTCATCTACTGAACCTGTAAGTAATGATGTATGGCCCATCATGAGAAAAATTTGTTGCAGTTTGCTCAAGTTCTGCCATTGCTCCTGGCTTTAACCTCTCTCTCTCTCGTACTTGTTTTAGACTACCCAGGTTTTAATCATCAGTTCTCCAATTTTGTAGCCAGTATAATTTCTGTTGTTGGGAGATGTTTTTATTCATTTATGGAAAGACGGTTTATCACATTTATGTGGCAGGACTGTAAGCATCCAGTCTGTTAACAGATTGCAAGCTGTAAAGTTGCTTGTTTTTATTTTCTTCTTCTTTTTTCTTTTTTTTAAATGTCATATCTCTTGCAGGATATCTAACTTACCATTGCATATCTTGCTGGTCGTTAAATGCTTCTGAGTGAGCTCAGATGTGCCCAAATGGTCCCCAAACACTGTTGAGATGACGCTGAATCAAGAAGGTGGTTTCCTGCCAGAAAACTGTGGCAAGAGGAGGGAGAGGAGTCTAGTAAGACTTCTTTTTGCTTGCCTTTTAAGTTTCTGGCTGAAGAATGAACGTATGTCTGACATTATTACAGCAAGCCCTTTCTGAACTGGAGAGACCAGAGAAGGAAAGTCTGCTTGAATAAGTGTGGTCAGACCTACACGGGTTCTGCCTGTAGTTTGGGCTGGTCGTCTTGGCTGTGGATCTGTGTTAGCACGATGCTTGTCACTCTGAAAAAGAGCGTTTCTCAGCCAGAGCACAGCCTCATGCAAACATGGCGGCGTGGCTTTCCTGCTAGGTCTGGCTGACATCCACCCAGCTGGCAGCACGGGCAAAGCGACTCTAAGTCTGGCTGGACCCCTTCTGAGTAAAGCAGCCTTTAGAAGAAGACAGGTTGTTCCTTGTTCTCTGCAAGCCTCCATTTTCCCTGGCATGATTGAAAATCTACGTATTCACTTTTTGCGAATACGTGTTTAAACACATTTATGCCTGGAAAGGGAAGAGATATTATCAAGGGGTGAGAAACCAGCGTTTGCCATTCTGCGTCTGTGCTGATCGCTAGTTATCAGCTCCTGAAAAAACATTCAACTCGAGATCGCTTTTTGTGTGAAACAGCACTGTACCCATCTCCCACGTAGCTATGCTGGTTTACACCAGCAGGTGATTTGGCCCACCAGGGCACTCACGGCAGCGCTCTCTCTGGCTGCAGCTGGCTCCCACCCCTGCACAGCCTGAGACATCCTCAGCCCTGCCGGGGGAGCGCGCTTTGGACCCCGTCTCATTGCCAGACAAGTGCGCGCTGGGGCTGGGCGCTTACTCCTTGTCTTCTAGAGAAAAATCTGGCTGTGGCTTCCTTCTTTCTCCATATGAAAACCTCAGGCTCAGCTAGACCTTTAAAGTGATGCTGGCAGTTAGGAAAGTAACCCTCTGAATGACAAGGCTGAAGGTTTTCTTTTCTGTATATTTTTTTTATTGTTTTAACTTTTTCGTTCTACTCTGGGAACTGTGTATTCACTGCTGCTGTGATTGTAATTGTCTTTTCTCTTCCCCCCCCCCGCCAAATCCTCAGTGAAATAGCAATACTGATCCAATGTTTTAAGCTTTTAAAAGCAGCAGGTCATTACCATTTGCAGTTGCTCAAGTTTGAGAGCATGTTTATTTATAAATATTTACCCAAAGCATAAAGAAACAAGAAACTGGGCAAGTTTTCCCCAATCTGCTCTACTGACACGACCAGGTGGTACCATGTAGTAGATTTACAGCAATTTTCCAGCTCTGTGGCTTCTCCTAGGTAAGGAAGCTGCCAATGAGCAGCTCCATTTTCATTTGTGCCAGCAAATACACTGTGAAAAATGGGAAAGTATGAAGCATCCTGAAAATTTGTGGGTGTCTATGTTGGTTGCTCTAACCTGGATCATAGCTGACATTTATCCTTGCCTACTTTGCTCTGCATAAGGTGTGTATATGGTCCAAAGACTGGATCAGTAAGATTAATGGTAATTAAGTCTTAATTACATTAAAAAATGATACACTAATCTGTGTGGAAGACTACACTACAGGGACAACACAGCGTGAAGAGGATGTGATGAGATTTTTAGATCAGTTTAGTTGGTGTCACAAGATTTTTAAATCATAGGCAGCTGGGTACTAAATCTTGCAGCTGCATTGCCTTTCACACAAATAGATTATCACCTTTTAGTGGAGTAGCGTTTACTCTGTGTTTTGTCTCATGCCTCTGTCATTAATTAGCAAGAGTTTACATGCTCGGGGACTTCTTTTCCTTAAGCTACATGTAACTTTTGAATATTTTCAGACGTTGACATAATACATTGAGTTTTCTGCTTAATTCATTGCTGGTTTTAAATAGATATGTTCCTTAAACAAACTTCTCATGAAGCAGACTCAAATGAACATGAAATTATCCTCATCTACAGCAGAGCTCAGTTTGGACTGGAATGTTCTCAGAGTGCGATAACAGCATTTTGTGCTCTTGGAATTTAGGATAATTTTAGGGAGAGAGATTGAGAGCTCCAGTGATTCTCTTTCTGAAACCATTTTGAGGCGAGATCCTCTCTAGATAGACATCCATTTGCGTTGTTTACTCTGCCACAGTCACCTTTTGTTCAGTCATTACCAGGTTGTTTTTTCATTAGCTCCTGGATAAATGGAGCCTCTTTTGTGCTAGTTCCTTAGTTACTACAACATCATCTTTCATGACCTCACAAGGCATTCTCCATTTTCTAGGCACATATTTTGTGAAACACCTAAACATTACTTTTGCTCCTGTTTTCTTTATTAATTTTTTCTAACCAGATTTTAGTTAGCAGCTAAATGTGGATGCCCTCAAGAAATGTTGCGAGTACTCAAGATGTAAGGCAAAAAGTTTACTTAGCAATTCTCTTTTGATGCTTAATTGTTGCCCTTTTTGTAACGTCATGTTCGGAGCCATTTGAAAAATGTAGTGACGGTAAGCATTCTATGTTATTTTGTTTCTTGATGCATGGGGCCTTATGGCACAGGACGTTAGTTCTTGCTGGGAACAGGCTGGGATGTTTATGGACAGTAGGTCTGTAGATACATATGAAAGGACAGTTGGTTTGGGCCTGTCTAGCCGGAGCAAGAAGATAGTGCAAAGAAAGAAATTCGCAATGATCAAAGGGGTGAAACTAGAACTGGGGATCACAGTAGGAGACCAGTTGAAATAGAATAGAAGCAAGCGTGTCTTCAGCCAGCAGGTAGTGAATATCTGGAACCTGCTTCCACAGGAGGCTGTGGAGATGGGGCAGTTACTGGGGTCAAAAAGGCATTAAACAAATTCGTGGACAACAGATCCACAAATAGATGCTGTAAAGGATGAGGATCCTTTAACATCCCTAATGTAACAGTAGTGAATGCTGAGCAACTGTGAGGGGAACAGAGCAAGAAAGCAGTTGGTTTCTTGTGCTTTCCTTACTTAGCAACTTCTGCCACCACCGGAAACAGACTATTGAGTTAGATCAGGCATTGCTCTGACCCACGGTAGCGTTTTATATGTCCTTGTAAGTTTTATTTATTGCTCAGACCACCACACAATTAGGATTTAAAGCATTTACCCCTGAAAAGTCTGCGAGTAAGGACCTTGTATGTGCACAAGATTTTGCTAGACTCAGGCCCTCTACTTTATTTGGTTAAATAGTACCATGAACATTTACACAGCTATATAAATAATCACATGCAGTTAGTGCTGTCAGCTGAGCCCAAGTAGAGATTTTAAGTGCCAAGGACTTAGAACATCTCTTTCTAATTTTACCCTGGCTCAAAGTATGTTTAGAAGATGAGGTATAGATAACATCAGATAAGCAAAATTATTTAGTGTTCTGTCACACTGTAAAATGTTTATCAGTTAAAAATAAAAGAGGTGAGAAAAATAAGTTAATCTTTTACAAGAAACAAGCCCATATCTAATGGCTGGATTAGGAGCCTGTGTTTAATAAGCGACAAGAGACGATTACAAACACTCCACGCTGGCTGTTGACAGACATCCTGTTTTTGGCGGTTTGTGTACACTTGACAAAGAGATGCTACCTGCAGAGGTAGCAAATCTCCACATGCTGTCTTAGCTGTAGCTAATTAGCTGGAAGATGGGTAGAAAAACATGAATGACTAAACTGAGTATTGAAGCTGTTCGGAGACGTTACAGCTGACTGGTTTTCTGGTAGAAAATGCTGATTCTTCCAAATGAAAACATGTTGCTGGATTACGTAGTCTCAATGAGGCTATCATTTGTACTCCTTCCAGGCTGTTGTCCCACTTTGCCAGGCTCTTGGGCAGCCTGCCAGGCAGATGGTATAAAGGTGAGGTCTTTGCCTCTTCCTCTGCTCCATGTGCAGTGCCTCCTGGCTGATCTGGGCGCCAGGCTCACTGAGGTCTCCTATCCTGGGGACATGCAGCCAGTGACCTTATCTGTCCTTACAGTCCCGTCAGCTGACTATGTTGGCTGTCCAAGCCTACTATTCCAGATGATATTTCTTCATATGTTTGAAATATTTCACAGGTTGGATAAAAAACTGTACCTTGTTTTGGCTCTGAGGTGTACAGGTTCTCCATCAGAGAGATTTATTTTGTCCTTGGTAATTTATATCTTTGTGTCATGGATGTCAAGACTTTGCAATGTACAAGGCAGTAAAAATGTTGAGCTCAGCAAGGTGTATTCTAGGAAGAAATGTCAGACATGAACTTGTCCTTCCTGGAAGTTAAGACCAGATATTACCTCAAGGAGAAACAGAGAAATCAGTCATGTTTGTTTATCGCAGCATAAGGACTAACTTACCCTGGCGGTGGGAAGTTTGTATTCATCTTTGTCTTTTCTATACAAAACCTACTGTACTAATATGGAAGGAAAGAAGGAGAAAAATGGGGTAATTGCTAGCAATTAATTCTTGCAAAAGAGAAAAAATATGTTTACAGTACAATGTTTATGTCATGGGGCAGTACAACCATTAGTGACTTTAAACATGAGCCGTTTCAGTCTCTGTAACTCCCAGATGTTCCTGCTGGCAGAGGCCGGCTGTCCCGCAGCCCTACCACTTGTGCATCCTTAAAAGGGAAGTGGAGTGATGTGGTTTCACCTTAGAGCTGAACAGATCAAATGGTGATTTGCTTCTGCAGGCAGTGGTCTTGCTGTTTCTTCATGTGCTGGGTCCAGCACTCGTATGACCTCTGGGTACAATTCAGCTGGCTATTCTGGTGCAGAACTAGTGCTTTTCTCACTTGCCCAGTCACTATATCTGACATGAGAGAAATAACGGGAAGAGGGTGCAGGATAAAGCTCCTGTCAGTGCTTCTCTATGTGTTACGCGGCTTGGCTGCATGGCATTATACCCTAAGGAACGTGTAGATTACCCCTTTGTTCTGGAGCAAATCCCATGCCTGGAGTTCAGGACACCTGCAAGAAGATTCCCTGAAGCATAGAAATTTAGGAGGAAAAATAGGTATTTTGTAGATCAGATAACTTATCCTTTCTAGTGATAATAGGTCAAGTAAGAATGAAGCCTGGTTTTGGAAGTATGTGTTGTAACAGTGATAAAAACAGCATTGGGTTGAAAGATTGGAGATGGTCCCATGGCACAATGTTTAATCTCCATCTGGAATCATGCCTTTTCTCTTTGTTTTCCTCAGAACTCTGTAATTATTTAAAAAAAAAAAAAAAAAAAAAAAAAAAAGGCCAGCACAGCAGCTAGATGAAGCAAGACATTTAAAAAGAAATTTTTTTTCCCACTGTGAAACATTTCTTCTTAACCCTGAACTGATGGGCATTGGAGAAGCAAGTTGTTATTCCCTTCCTTTACAAGGAGAACATACCAGACTTTCTCTATTTCTGATCAGCAGTTTTCACCAAGGATACATATGCCATAAAGTACCTTTTTTTTTTTTTAACATTATACAAACTAGCAAAGTATGCTCGGCACCATTCAGAGTACTCATGAGGTGGCCAGGTTTTAATCTTCAAATAAAAATATGCCTGTGCTTTCCAATTTATTTGTCCTATTTATTGACCTCTTTTAAAAGTAACAAACTAGCTCTCAAAAATAAAGCAACACATGAGAAGTAGCATGGCAGGAATCCCAGTGCAGTGCAGCCTATACAGATGTTCAAAGAACAGCTGTCAGCCTTAAGCTAGAGTTAAAGAGAGGGCTCGGTAAAGGAAAGCTGACAGTACTTTTTAAATGGATTCCCTCTGGCCAGCAAAGCTGCAATAGCGGCAGGCGTTGGTGATGACTTATGCTGCATTTTAGTTGATAGATAGAACTGGAGGCAGTGCTGGGGTCTGTAAATATTACTGATGAACTTTTGCATGGCCCAAAAACTTGGATAACAGGGTCTGATTTTTTGCATACGTATTATATGGGCTGTCTTGATGGGCTGAACACTACAGACAAGATTGCGGACAGGTTTCTAAAAACAGGTGCTTTACCATCACGTCTTGTTCCATGGCACAAGGCTTGTGGTTGCCATTGAGGGCTGCTGTGGCCAAGTCTCGGTGACAGTGGCTTAGTTTTAGTACTGGTATGTATTATTATCGCAGGGCACAGCAAGATTGTTTGGCGGTGTTTGTTAAAAATATAAGCAGTCCACTGCTGCAGCGAAGATTCCAGTTTTGAAGTTCTCGCATTCCTTTAATCCCTGGGAAGGGACAGGCGAGGCGTGAGGTCCAAGAGGCATCTTACATTTTTAGAAGGTACTTTGGAGAACTTGTTCGCATTATTTTAGTTACATGCATTCCAAAATTAAAAGCAGTTTCACTACAGGAAGATGTTAAACTAATCCAATCTCCTCTTGAAAAAGTGAAAAATGAACTTCCCAGTATGATATGCTGTTTAGAGGGTCACTTGTATTGAATGATCCTGTCTCTTGCAGTGCAATATCAAAAGAATCAACCTCCTTAAGACCACAAGTAGGATTTAAAAAAGCAGAGAAAGAATGGCTGCCAGAGCACCTTTTCCAGCACAGGTTCTTCTTGCAAATTTTGACGGGGAAGAAGGAAGGAATAATAACAGGAGTGTTGATCTACCTTCCTGTTCTCCAAATATATTCTAAGAATGACCTAAAAAATATTCTGTCTCTAACCTTGCAATGGATGCTTTCCAGGCCCTCTCCAGCAATGAGAGAATTGCTGGAACCGGAATAAGATCAACTCCTTATCAGTATTTTTTTTTTTTTTTAACTAGAAATTGATTGTTAAAAGAACAACTCGAGACCACATTTACTCCCAAATATTTTGTAAAAATGCTAGCTTGGTAGAGTATGTGTGTGTGAAAGTGGTAAGAATATGCTCAATGCTCTAGGATTTTTGTTTACTAATTTTAAAAAGGAAAGAAGTGCCTCCAAAGGTAAATAATCCCAACAACTATTTGCAGACATTCCCAGAAGGAAAGTTTTCAGTGCCTAGGAGAATGCAAATAGTGCTATATAATTTGTTTTCTACTGACTGTATATTTTGGCTTGGCTTTGGTACTATAAACATTGCAGTTTTGGTTGGTTTGCTGGAAATAGATGCTGTGGGGATGCTGAAAATTCAAAAATGCATTCTTTCTGTCATGTGTTATTTTCTTCTCATTGAGTAGGACAGCTAACAACCAAAACTATTTTACTGTAGAGATTTGCTACTTACTTAGACTTATTACCAATTAGTGCTAAAGTTGCTTAAGGAGCCTAGAAGGAGCTCCTCCTAACAGTCTTGAGAACCGGGCTTCCCATTCTCAAAAAAGGATATCTGTTGTCTCGTTTCCAAAACGCTTGTCTTCCATTTCCCTCATAATCATGTAGTACTTTTAGGAGACATTCTGTGTCCTGAATCTCATCTTTTCTCATAACTAGATGGAAGAGGCTTTATAAAAGTATCTTTCAGTGGGATATTGTTTGAATAACAGCTCTGTAATAGTGGAAAAACTTTGGAGACTAAACATATTGTTTAGTTCAGTTTATTTTTTGGATAGTTTTTTAAGATGGTAATTTAATACACTTCTGTGCAAAATCATCATGTTCACCAGAAGAATTAGATGATTCCACTTGACATCTGTATAGTTTATGTGTAAACAGGGGAAGCAAATGAACAATTATTAGGAGGCATTGGCTTGTTTTCTTCACGCAACTCTAGGCTGAGTGCCAGAGAGGTCTTCCTACCCAAAACCTAGGAAAGGCTTCTTGGACATGAAGCACGTGATGGTGCTGTTTTGAAAGAAAAAAATCTTTGATTTTGGTATGCAAACTCAGAAATTCAGATGCGTCAGGTGGATAAGAGGAGAAGGAAACATTTTGGGGCTGCATTAAAAAAAAAATAGCAATAAGCCAGATTCAAGGAACTGGCCACCAAGGAAACTAATTTTTTTAAAAAAACCCAAATCAATAAAAGGGCACGATGATTTGCAGCAGAAGGTGGTCTTCTGTACCACAGGAGGCTGTCAAGGGTGGATGTGGTGGAAATTCTTCTTCTGCCTTAATAAGAGTAAAAAGAATCATAGAGTCATAGAATCATTTAGACTGGAAAAGACCTTTAAGATTATGTAGTCCAACCATTGACCCTATCCTACCAGGTCCAGCACTAAACCATGTCTCTAAGCGCCACAGCTAAACAACTTTTAAACACATCTAGGGATGGTGACAAGCACCTCCCTGGGCAGCCTAATCCAATGTTTGATAACTCTTTCAGTGAAGAAGTTTTTCCTAATGTCCAGCCTAAACCCCTCCCCGGCACAACTTGAACCCATTTCCTCTCGTCCCATTGCTAGTTACTTGAGAGAAGAGACCAGCGCCCACCTCACTACCATCTCCTTTCAGGTAGCTGTAGAAACCAATAAGGTCTCCCCTCAACCTTCTCCAGGCTAAACAATCCTAATTCCCTCAGCTGCTCCTCACAGGACATGTTTTCCAGACCCCTCACCAGCTTTGTTGCCCTTCACTGGACACACTCCAGCACCTCAAATAGTCACAGCTTAGCATTGTCTAAGGTGAGAATTGCTTGTAAGCCTAATGACAAATTAAAGTGCAGCAAGGAACTGGGTGGGCTTTGTCATTTCTGGAAAAACAACCTCCTTGGCAGGTCCCCGTCGCGCAGGGCAGGGCGGGCTGGGGCTCTGCCCGAGTGTGCGTGGACATGGCTGCCTACATTCCTCTCACCTCTGAGGCCATGGAGACAGGCACACAGGCCTCCTGGGCCTGGCCCCTCTCCATGGCCAACCTTACGGCCATCCTAGGCTTGCCTCCCTTGGAGGACAGGGATGGCTGAAGAGGGCAGGCCCCTGCCACCATCCCATGCAGGCGGCCAGCCCTGCTGCCCCCATAACTCCCTCTGTGGGGCCGGTGGCCTGTGGGGGAAGGCCTGCAGCAGGGGGAAGGAAAAACCTGTACTTCTATAAATATTCCGACTTCAGCCGCTTAAAAACTACAAACAACATGGGGAAGGATAAGAACGCAGGTTTTGGGCAGTGAGAAGGGCAATTTATTCCCCCCCCGAGAAGTCAGACAAAATCAGAGTGCGCGGGGTGCGGCGCAGGTACAGGCCCCGCTGCCAGGCCTGCCCGTCGGCAGAGGGGTGCCAGGCCTGCGCTGGCATGGCGAGGCTCCCCCTGACACCTCTTCAGGGACGTTATTCTTCTTTGCCAACACACATTAACGTTACCTAATGCTTGTGGATTTAACATAGCGCCCTAACGAATGGGCAATGCCATAGAGGTATTAAACCTGTTCACAGATATTTTTCATGACTGTAATGAATTTATTCTGGAGACACCATCTTACTGCAACCCCCTACTTTTTGTCTAATTGCAGTTATATTATTTGTGTAGCTGGAGAAGAAATGTGCTTTGCCTTTTAACCTTCAGAGACTGAGTCAGAGGACTTGTTTGACCCATACAACGTTTTTTTCCTGTTGTGGTTTCCTGGCTTTACCTTACTAATCACAGTGCAAACATTTGGCATGTTTCCAGGTAAACTTATCTAATAAGTCTTACATTGCATAAAATACTATTTTACGTTATTGACCAAAATATTTATTTAATCCTCCATTCACAGGAAAGAGGCTGAAAGTCTTTCATAAAAAGGCGCAGTCAGTGTTTGGGTGATTTCCCTTAGCATGAATGTTAACTTGTTAGCTGCCAACCCCTGAGCCCCTCTCAAGATTTGCAGTGCCTTGTATCAAAATAAACTAAAATTTCTGTTTTGTGCTGTGGAGTCTCAGCAGTTGTTCATTATCAGCTAAACCATTCCAGTAAGAGGAAAGGAAATCTCAAAGAATAGGGTAGATACCTGGATACAAACTGTCCCTTCCTCTAATAGGGGGAAGGTAAAAATTGGAGATAATTCCATTTGAGAACGTAACTACAAAACACAAGAATGGTAATAGAGAAATGTGTAAGTGAGAAAAAAGAAAAGAGATATTGAGAAGGTCAGGGAAGATACCGGGTATCACATTGCTTGCAGGGTGCCATGACTTCTTGTTTTCAAGTATGCATATGTTTAGAGGGGAATGGGAAATGGGAGGCAAGTTTTGGACTGTTCAATTTGGCAAGCAGTTCCTTTGAGGATGAACTGGTTAATTTTATAATGCCTATGCTTACAGCCAGGATTTGCTACATAGTACTGAAATGTACATTGTAAAAGGAGGGCTGTAGGGATTAGTGTGTTCTTGCAAAGCAAACATCTTTTTTCTCTTGACAGGAACATTTTTTCTTCTTTTTTTGTAGTGAAAATTAAACCTACAGAGTATTTGTGAATTGCACCAAATCGTACCGAAGATTGAACTAATATTGACTTACGTAGCAGATAAGCAGGAAAAGGTGTACAAAATTCTGCTTGCCCATCTTGTATGGCTTGGACAACTCACACTGTATGTGAGAGAGTTCCTCTGTGCACAATATATTGAGCTGAGCTGAAACTGCAGCTGCAGTTAGCAGCTTTCAGCATAAATCTGAAAAAGCTGCAGTACAAACTGAATGTACTGAACCACAGGATTGATGAAAAATAGTCTTATCTCATGTTCTGTTGTAGGTTCAGACTGTTTCCTAGCCTGATGCCAGAATTTAGTCAACAATATGTTTTTTAAGCACTAATAGGATTTATAAAGAAAATATTTGCATAGTCATCTTTTTTATTCACTTTTTGTTCCATCCTCTTTCTTAACCTGATATTGAGGATGTGCCACTATTACTGGAAGTTAATTACACTATTTCTGGAAAAAACTATACTACTCTTCAGCAAGACTTATAGTAGCAGTCATGTTTCAGGAGAGAATCACAGTAGCTCTTTAAAATCACTTCATTACCAGTCAGTACTAACATAGTATTGTGTACTGTGGTTAGTTAACTCCTAAACTACAATCTTTCAGCAATGGGCTTCTCTTCGTGAAATGATTTCTTATGCTACCTTGTGAGGCTAGTTATCTAGCGTATGGAAGTTTATATTTTTCACTTTACCTCCCAGATCTAAGCTTCCAGCTTTGTGTATAAGCATGCAAATAAATGGCTGGAATTTAAGAAAGGGCAGAGTGACCGAATATCAAATTAAAACCTTGCGCAGTTGTGATTCAGGCTTCTAAACCAAAGGTCGTAGGAGCTAATTAAATGCAGGTCATACAACTATGTGTATAAACACAGACAAGAACCTAAATTTTGGCACCTCGTTTTTGGAGAAGTTTGGCACAGATTTCCTGAAGTGCAATATATATAAGCCATTGCTACTTCACAGCTTCTCCAGAGTAACTCTTACAGCTGTTCTGTGATGCGCCTTCTGCTAAGAAAACAAAGACAGGCTCTGATCATCATATTTTATTCTCCTCTGACTTTCCTCTGAACTCAGAAGGAATTTGGCCAGGCCTCTCCACTGGTCCATCTTTACTGGAAATTTGTGCTGAATTAATTGGCAAACTCTGTAATGCCTTTCTACTTTTGCTGATAGCGATTACAAATCAGTGCAATAGTGACTGTTCACTTGCTTAAAATGAACAGCAGATAGCTCTCCTGGGGATATACACTGAGGCAGAAAGCTCTCTTCTTGTTAAGGATCCTTAATGGAATGGCTGTTTCAGGTTTCTCTGGTTCTCTAATCATGGTGTTGTCTCAAGGGGGCTTGCAAATTCAAGTTTAACACAATGTTTTCTTTGTATGCCAAAGATACGTACTTGCAAATAAATGTGGTGCTTCAATCTAGACAAAATGACGTTTTAGAGAACACTATAGAGAAGAACCAGGAAAAATATGCCTTACTTTTGCAGGGAGATATTCACATTGAAAATTAACCTTATCAGTAATTTGAATAAGGGTAGCCTAACTTGGACAAATAACAGTTCCTACCTCACTGCAGATAAGATTTAACAACAGGTGATGTGGTAACTGCAAATTGAGTGATTAACTGCTATTATATAGAGTTGCTAAAGTTTCAGGAGGTTTTGAGTGAAGGGGCGGCATATATTTGAGATGGAACAAAGGAATGGAGGGAGTGGTTTTGTAAATTTTAATGTGACAAGCCTATTATTTTTTTTTTTTAGGTATTACTGATGTAAAATATATAGCTGAGTGATTTAAGAAGTGAAAGCTGTGCTGAATTACCCTTCTAATTGAAATTCACTAGCAGGATACTTGCACCAAATCGTTTCAGCAGCTGAGGTTAGAACATTCCTATAGCAACCTCCTCCTCTACAGGTGGCTGGGTATACAACCTGCAGGTGAGTTTAGTGGGATTCTAGTACCATAGTTTTAAGTTTAATGTTTAATCAATTGAATAATCAGTCATATTTTATGAGAAGTTCCCTGCAACATGAGCTTGAACCCCTTCAGGGAGCAGAAAGATTAGTACTTGGGTTTTGTGCATCCTGGGTAAATGTCATCTCCCTTACCTTTAGCAGTAGCTGTATTTTAAACAAAGATTGTGAACTCTCTTCAGCCTGCTAAAGTGACGTGGTTCAAAGCAGTAAAGTCAGAATGAACATTGTGATGATGTTCTAGGTACTATAGTGCCCAGAAGCAATGTTTTTCAGAAGTTTGTACTGTTGTCTGCAGGCAGAAATCACCTTGGTCTACCTATATGCTGAACTGTTGGGAAAGGACACTACTGTAGCTGCCTCTAGCTCAGTGGTGTGCTAGAGCTGTCTGGGAGGCCATGAGTCTTACTTCAGCGTTTTTGTTGTACAACTTGTGAGCACCTTGTAGCATAGGTAAGAGCTTGTGTCTGGTTTGGTAATGAGCCACCCAAACATGGTTCTGCTTGCAAAGTACTCTAAGGACAACCTGTAGGTTCAATACAAGGCTAAGGTATGTCTGGCCAGAGCATGCAAAAGACATTGTGTCTCTTATCAGTTGTTTCCTCTTTGTATTTGCTGTTACCTTTCTCAAAAGATTTGATTGTAATACCTCCCATAACTGCTGAGAAATAAGCTTAGGGAGCAGGGACATAGGTTTGAACTGCTACCAGGAGGACAGAATGTACTTGCTGCTCAGTAACTTGTTAAAGCTCAGCAGGGCTCATAGGTCAGATGCTTAGGGTCTGACTAGAGGTATTTTCCAGCACTACACAGAGATGTGTGTATGTACTCTTCTTTTTCTCTGTTTTAAACACATCTTTGTACTTTTTCTGGGGAAAGCTTTTAGCCAAGTTCTGCATTTGTTGCCTTTCGCTATCTATGTGCCCTGCACCCAGGGTTATTTAACAGAGAGCAATGCTACCAAATCTGAGCCCAGAACTGCTCTGGTAGCTCCCATAAGCTATTTCTTTGCTCTTTGGCTCTTTGTGAGCTGCACTGGCAGGTTATCTATGAAACACCTTATGTCACTGCAGCTGTTTCCTTGGATAGGTATGTGACCCTGTAAGAAATAATAATAACAGGGGAAAAAAAAGGCAAAAAATTGGTGCTTCATTTTTTTTAATTTAATTTGCTTTTGAAATCCAGTGCAGAGCCTGAAAGTATCTCATGTAAGAGCTATAGCATTTTGATCACCTCATAGTCTGTATGAAGTGATGTCCACCGTGTAAGATGCAACACTTTCTTTGGCATGAATTAGGGTTGGTTTTGCTACTGACAATATTAAATGCATCAAAAGGAAACGGGAATATTATTTTGTCATGTGATCTGTAATTTCTGCAACTACTTTGCATAATATAGCTATGCAAGCATCTGCCTTTGTGAAGAATACTACTAATATGCCTGTTCCTTATATTTGTAGCTCTGCTTTCTGGACTTGGTTATCTTCAAATTTGAGCATCAGAACAAGTAAGCTGGTTTTTTTCCACTGAAGTGAGTCATGTTCATGTGAAAATTCTACTACCTGCAAAGTTGTACAAGTGATGTATATATCCTTTACAAACCAGTACAGTTTCTTTCTTTCCTTCCATTTAATGTTTGCATTTTGTAACTCAAAAGAGAGAGCAGGTTACATCACAGGTTTTCTTGCATAAAATTAGGCTATGAATGAGTTTAAAAATCCTATTACAAATTAAAGGATTAAAAAAGAGTCACTGGGATAAAACTTGGGCTTTTAGTAATGAAAAATCAGCAAAGAAAATGCTGAGATTTTTACTGTGTCTCTTCTTGAAGAAAGCAAATGTCAGAGCACGTTTCCTTACTTACATCTGAAATATTTTCTTGAAAGCAGTTCTAGAAAGTGGGTGTAGAGTAAATGTTTTTGATACTGCAAATGTATACAAAAGAACGTCATACATTCATTTTACATCATAAACCTACCCAGGCTTAATGAATTACCCCTTCTTGCTAACCTTTCTTGAAGTAATTTACTACTGGCTTTACTAGTTAGTTTTGCATAATTACAGTTTTTGATATATCGCTACTATGTCACAGGAGATAGTATCTGCAAAGAAAAACAGGGTGAAAAAGTGTTGCAGAGAATTATTATGCCAGTTACAAATCTGCAAGCAAATTTGAACAGTCTGTTCCAAAATATTTTGTACTTTTGGCACAGAAAGACAAAAGCTGTGTTGGTAAGCTGCAGAAAGCAATGTGTTTTTATGTATAGTGTGTGGGGGTTTTTTGTGTGCGTTTTAAATCTGGCCAGATCTTAATGTGGTCTGAATTCAGTACAGCTTTGCTGATCAGGACCTGGCTAGTGTGGAGCTAATTGTTAACTTTAATGTTGGAGATCAGGCTTGATATTTCCATCTTGTCTTGTATGTGTGAATTTGTGCAAAGCTTGTCTCATGAATTGCCTTTCATTTCTTTGTTTTCAACATAAAAACAAAATATACTTAAACTACAAGAAGTCCAGAAGGATTTAGATTACTAATGACCTTTAGTACCTTGTCCTGGGTCAAGGTGGCTAAAAGCTATACATCTCTAAACTATGTCTTTCTGAATGTCTCTTTCTAAGAGATGGGAATTTTCATCTTTTCAAACAAATCTTCCTTTTCTAAAATATCTTCAAAAATATTTTTTCAGACTTTCTTCCCAGAAGCTAGAAAGAAAACATGCAGTTTAAAATGTAACCAAAACCTAGTTGATCCAAAAAAACCCATGCCTTATTTCAGTTTTGCTATGCGTTTGCTGTACTAATAGGACACATGTTGTAGCTTGAGCATAGTGGGAAGGGACCTGAGGGTACTCCTAGGCGGGGGAAGGTAAGGGTGGCCTTTTGCTGCTCAGGCCTATGAGCAGAGTGGAGGCAGTTGTCCTGGTGGGGCATGTTGCACTGTGGAAGGTGGACAAAAGTTTTCACAGCAGAGTTTTTCCTGAGCTAGCAATGTTGGTGGAGAGCGGGGTGTAATTTTACATCGTTACTCCTGCATTGCTTACATTTTATTGCAGAAGCTTCCCTCTTGCTTGCCTGCCTTCTGGTTCCTGCCCTTGGTAAAAAGTTATCTGTTTGAACAAGGCTTTCATATCTCACCAGGTAGAAAGCGCTTCTTTCTCCTGTAGCCCAGGCTTCAGGGGAGGCCAAAAAAAAAAAAACCACCCCAAAAAAAACCCCAACAGAAAACATAAAAGATCACATAAGATCACATGGATGGTCTTCTGAAGACACCGTTGAATAAATGTTTGTGATAGAGGTAGTTCTCTAAATGTGTTGTGCTCTTTCCAAGCATACCAGGAGGAAGTATGCCTCATTGACTGGGGACATTCATGGTTCTATTGAAAGATGGAAGAATGACTAAACAGAACACTTTATTTAAACAAACAAACAAAAAAAAAAAATCATCACCTCTGGCTCCTGGGTACCAGAAGCAATACTGTTTGCCTTGATCCTTTATTTGCACAGTAGGTAGTCATTTTAATCTCTCCGATTCCAATTATAGTGGCAAGTACATGTTGCCCATTTGACTTGCGTTGTTGCGTTTTCTGTTCCAAGTATTGTAGTCCATGTAGGATTGCCTGGAAATGCTAAGTTTGTTCTTGATGTAGATTCATAGCTGTCAGTTGCTTTTGAGTAGGGTTTTGGCCTGTATCTGATGGAAGAGAAGGAACAGCACACTGGTGTGTTGTGCATGATGAGGAAATAACTAGGGCAATCTTTACATCTCATCTAAGTGTCTGGCAGAGGATTCTTGTACTTCAGCATGCCTGTCTGTTTCTTTAGACTTGCACGCTTAAGCATGGGAATGAAGTGTTTCTTTTCAATTACACCTCTAATCTGATCTGTACTGTTGGATCACTTTCTAAATGAGCATGGTAAATCTCTGTAGCAATGGTGCTCTTTTTTTCCTGCTTATGGCATCCCTTTCTCTTTATTTTCATGGAAAGACTTAATGACATATGGGCATTGAAGTTTAACATACAGCCATTCAGTAGATCCATATGATAAGTAATGGAACATTTTATGTACGGCAAATATCACTTGGAGATATGTGGCAGTTAAAGATGTAGCTGATGAGCTTCAGCTTTCTTGTCTTTCCTTCCTTTCTTGGTCCTGAACCCTGCTAATAAGCTTATAAAAACAAGCATAGTAAGTATGTTTTCCTGTCTTATTCCAATTCTCTTGCATAAACATAGCTACAAACTAACGGCAAAATTCATATGGATGTCTTAGTTTCATACTTGCATTCTCTTCAGAAATGAAAGTTTTTGTTCAGCTGAACACTTCAGTTTCCCTGGCTACAAGCACTTTGTGTATTAATGTTTTCTCCTTATCAGAACTTGTCAGTAACTTTTTATGGAAGAGGAAAATGACAATTCCACCAGTCTTTCCAGTTTTGATAAAAATCAGTGGTATCTGAGTTGCTGCTGGCAAACATTTCTCAGCTCTATGGTGAAATTATTTTCCCAAGTTGACAGAAAAACATCTTTAAAACACATTGCCTGGACGTTCAGGTGGGCTATGGGAGACTAGCTTGAAAATCCAATGTCCTCCATTTGTCTCCAGAGGTCCATCTAAAGCAGCAGACAGCTGGCTGTATAACTTTGTTCTGCTCAAACTTGTGTAACCAAACTTAACAGGACCTTTTTCTTCCATAAAGCACCTGAGGGTGCTGATCAAATCATCATTGCAGCCAGACTTTGGCAGGATGTCAAAACTCACTGTGGCATAACCTAGAGCTGTCTATTTGTAGGGACTTAGGACATCTACTTTGAATGAGGCACAGCAACAGCTGGTAGCTAGTTATCTCATGTGGTATGGCTCCTGAAAACACAAACGGGCACCCAAAATTGATGGGTGTCACTCCTCCCCTGCACTTAGCCTCAGTTAACACTGGTTAAGTCTTTGCTAACACTTTCTAATGAAACTTTTGGCAATTTGTTACTACACCTTGTGATATCACCTGGAGAGTTTGTGCTCTACAGAAGAGATCTTTGACACTGACATGTCGATTGCAGACCTCACCTCTCTCAGCAAGTATGGGTGAAACGGGGGATGTTTCTGGCAGCCTGTGGGCAAGCCCTGGAAATCATGCAGCTAAAACGAAGCACAGGAAGAGCTTCAGCCACTGCCAGGGTCCTGAGCAATGCATATGTTATATGAGTTTGGAAAAGGTGATTTCAGAGGCAACAGACACATTCTGCTTGTAAATGCTAACTTATTGGCCTGTTGCTTATGCTACTGGATCTGTGTTGGGCTAGGTCTGTGTCTTGGATTATTTCCTGATAGACCACAGCTTTGGAGCTAGTGTATTATAGCAAATTAACTGAAATATCTGCTTTTTAAGAGTCACATATTTTTTTCTTAGGTTGCTGAGCCAGCACTATACAATTGTAATTTATTGTGAGGATACATTAACATTTAGTGCTTTGTTAATTTGCCAAGTGTTAGGTGGGTGAGTTTTTCAGCAGCATTAGCACATGGAAAACTCTGGCTTTCTTGGTTTTGTTCCTTTTAACTATTATTCCATGTCACCAGCACACTGAGTCACCCGATACACTAAAGTTATTTGGTAATATTCCTGGAACACTATATAAACTGTTTTATTCTGAGAAGTTACAAACTAACACCAGCATATTCTTACTCAGCAGACTTGCTCCTCTGATTAAAACACCAGAGGCAGTACACTTTTTGCTGCTTTTTGTTCCTGGTAAATTTTTGGTCAAATGTATCATTACCCAAACCTGTGGTATCAGAGCATCTCGTAGGAGGTGCTATCAAGCACCCCTGAGCAGCTCTATGTGGAAAAAATTGCTCTCTACAGATATCTGCGTGAGGAAAGGGAGCTTTGATGACTGTGCAGCAAAGTTTAATCTTCTTCCTCTAAAACTGCAGCGTTTGTGCACACATATAGAGGCACAGATGATCAAAATGTAAGA
This sequence comes from Chionis minor, assembly GCA_013398295.1. Lineage (NCBI taxonomy): Eukaryota > Metazoa > Chordata > Aves > Charadriiformes > Chionidae > Chionis > Chionis minor. The sequence continues at coordinate 370,417 of VZSF01003411.1, forward strand.
TGAGGAGACTTACATGATTGTGGTTGTATAGTAAATCAGAGGAAAAACTATCCATTTTTAAACAAACAAAAAAAATTCATCGTATTTACTAACACAAATCCCAGCAATGGGTGGAGAGATTCATAACAAGTGCTTTTAATTTTACAAAGCTGATATTGACTAATTTTGTATTCTGTGCCCCTTTCCTGTGAACAATTTGAAACCAATTGATTATGCAAAAAGTTATGGAGTAAGAATTTCTTAGATGAGAATTGTTTGGTGGCAGCAACTGCTGCCAAAACAAACCCCTGTGCTTTATATACCCTTTAAAGAGATGTTTAAACACCTCTCTAAATCATAACCAGAAAATTGTGGTGGTGGAAGGTATTGTTTTGTGATTTGGCTTGTTCTAAGTTTGTGTGCTTTACAGAAGACATGTAACTTTTGGGAAGGAAAGGAGCACTTCTGAAAATTCCTCCAAGACTGCTATCAGTAAAGAAATGTGCTCCCTGGCTCCTTGCCAAGCCTCAGGGTTGTCTGTCCTTTTAGAGTTTGTTTGTTAACAAGCAGGAGACTCTGTACTGTTGTATGTGTTATGTCTTCTAACTGGAATCAGAGAAGTGACCTTTTGAAGGATAATTAATGGGATTTTCCTTCCTCTCTTTTGTTTGCTAGTTTCCTACTGAACCTAAACTGTAAATACCTGCTGGCTCTGTGGTTTGAACTGGACCTTCACTCCATCTCATCAAGGCCGGAAATTATAAAGTTCTAATATCTATTGATATTGCGTGAAGGTCTCAGTAGGTATTTAATATTACAAAATACATAGCCATCATACACTTGTATAGAAGTTTTGAGCAGTAGACAAACTTGTAAAAGTTGCTCAATTTCTGTACACAGTATATAGTCAGCAGATAGCAAAACTTGAAGGCTAATTTGCAGGCCACTTAAATGTGCTTTTTTTGTTTCCCCTCTCCTTTATATGGGCAACAAGGGATAGAATGGGGGAGAGGCCAGGATTTTATATTTTGTTCTATGTCCTAAATACGCTTTCCCATATGATGATGGAGCCAGCTGAAATTTGTAGCTGGTAATGAGAGCACTTAGGAAAGCACCTGGTCAGCAATTTGAGTGTTCAGCGATATTGAGAATTTAAGTTTCCTCTAACTGGGCCACCATTTGCAGTAACATCGATGAGATGAGAAGGGCTGAAATAGCTGTGTCAGAAACACAGTATATCTTCATGGCAGAGGAAAAAGGCACAACTGTCATGCAAGTAGTAGCTGGAACAATAATCCACAAAATTTTCAGCTGGCAAGTGGTCCTAATAAGAATGATGATGCTCATGTAATGAAGGTGCTAAACATCTAGAGAACTTGCATGTGAATTTTGAAAAGTTCACTTCCAGATTCCTCACTTCAGTGAGAGAGTCCTAAATTGACTTAATATGCTCATTATCTTGGGATGCTATTTCTTTTTGACACTGACATTTTCTGTATGACTGTAATCTCTTCAGAAAGTCAAATGTATCAATACTTCATGGAGGGGCAGAATTCCAATTTGTATTTATGTAAAATTCTATCAGTATGCTACTTAAACACAAACACTACTCAGGTTCTTATTTAGTTCATTTTTGAACTTAAAAAGGTGTTTTCCCTTCTTTCACACACATATATTTCAGTACTAATTCATTTATTCATGAGTAATAGCTGGCAAATTTCCAGAATTTAGAAGTCTCTGAAGAAACCTTACACAGAGCTGCATTTTGTTTTTTTTAACAGTAGCGGGAAGGCAGAAATAAGCTGCACCTCTGATAGCAACCACTTTTAAAGGAATTACTAAAAGGGAACATAAGTGATGCACCTTAATAAATATTTATTAATGTGCTAGAGAAACATGAGATGCTTGATTGGCTACTGTCCATTCTGCTACATGCATGTACCCATTACAGTTTCAGTAATGGCAGCTATTGGCTAGATCACCTTCCTCTTTTTAAGCAAAAAAAATGGCAATCTTCACAAAGTGGATGTAAATATGAATTTCACTGTAAGCAGGTTGATCAGACTGCTTTGTATGGACTAAACTGTGACAAGATCATGGACAAGTGTAGTTTTTGGCAGTTTCTTGTCTAATTTGGAATGAGGCCAAAAAAGCAGCTTTTAAGGGTTTTATTTGTTTGTGTGGATTTTGGGGGTTTTTTGATTGCTTTTTTAAGGAGTCCCTTATCAATAACAGGAGAGAACTCCTATAAGGAAGTTGTTGAGGTTTAACAAATTTCAGGTCTTTTCATAAGAGTCTGTGAATGGAAGATAGTAAAGTCTAAGAATTAGACAATTGTTTGAAGCGTATCTCCAAACTTTTTTTGCTTTGTTCATTAATCAAGCTGTACACAATCCTGACACTTTAGTTAAAAGCAGAGGCATCAGATACACCTATAATTTTTAAAGTCCTCTGCCTCCTGTTTTCTAGCATCTGCTGAGATAGCCATGCTCTGTGTAGAAACAGATTTTCATTTTCTTATATACGAACTAAGGTGAGTAACAGAAGCTCCTTGTTACTGTTCTGAGTCGGGGCTCGGCCCTCCCGGGCTGAACTTATGTAGGATAATTTCAAGTTCCAGCTGTTGCTGAAAAGATGAGCTCCTGAGCTCAGCGTCTGGCTGAATAGCAGAGTATGTGGGTATAAACCCTCAGCAAAAACATGGAGCTTGTTTCTCTAGTATCAGAATTTCAGCTCTGCTTTTAGAAGTTAATTCTCAGAAGAGCTAGAAAAGGCTGGGTATGGTTTATCTTCTCTTTACATGACAAGGATAAGAAGTAGTAGTGCCAAATTAGACCTGCTTCTGCTATAGGCTCATAGAAGGAGTCTACCTTGTCTCTTACTTGTAAGCTTAACTGTATATTGACTTCCTTCACCTTCAAATTCTGATGGAGTTGTACTTGGGACAGAGTATTATGTAGTTGTAACAAAAGGCAGATAATTTCCCATGCTTTTCTTATACAGTGACCACAAGTATCTATGTTAATATATATATAGGGCATATTATAAATCAGTCTTTCTAACAATGCCTAACAGCTTTTATTAACTCTTTGAATACTGACAGTTAACAATCTATTATCTAATCAGAAGTAGCACTATCTTAGCGCATGTTTAGGCCTTCCTATGTGCTACATACTGGTAATAGAAAATAAAGCCACATTGTTCTTCCAAACTGGATGGCAGGAATAAGTGGTCTGTTCCAAAATTTAAGCACAGCTACTATATAAAATACCGGATTTGTCTCTAGGGTGGAAGAACTCACTTAAGAAAATTAATGCAAAAAGTGTGACTAGTCTTCTTGAGAATCCAGAGGGGCATGCACAGTAACTAACCAATATAAAGTATATTTGGATTAACTGGAGTGTTCAGGACTTCTTATGAAGCCAGATGCTTCTAATGGTGGGGAGGAGAAAAGCCCAAACAGAAAACAAAAACCGTTCCCTGAGTCCTCAAGAATGTACTGGTGGGGGGAGAAGCTGATGCAGTAAGAACTTGAAAGGTAATTATGTGGGCCTGTTGGGTGTTTTATTTTGTTTTGGGGTGGGTTTTTTTCCTCCCCACAGAAAGTAGTTGCTATACATTCCCATTCTAGATGCCGTCATCCGCAGTTCTAGGAGTGCTTTGACATCACCTGTCATTCAGTAGAGTTGTTGCTTTAGGTTGTTGCATTAGCAGGAATAGGAAAAAAAGGGTTACAGCAGCAGGTGGTGCAGATGTAGTATGGTTGTAAAGATACCATGATCCTTGAAGTACAGCTTCTCCAGTGGAAGATGGTGGCCACTTATCTAAGAACTAAAAAAGGGAGTTGTAAGTAAATGAGGAAGCCAGACCTGCATATTTTTGAATATCATATGTGTGATATATCACAACATATGTGATCTTTAACAAAGAATAAAACAGTTAAAGAAATAAGTAATTGTTCATCTAACTACACCAAAAAGACTAGGATTTTTGTTAATGCTGTTGGTGAGCGTATTCGTTTTTGGAGTGCAGTTAGGTTTTTGCGCGTGTGAGAGGTTTTTGAGCCACACGTTCCCTGGACACTGTTGTAACTGCTTTAAGCACTATTGGAAAATCACTTTCTTGCTGGGAGCTGATGCGGCTTTTCAGATGTCTGCAGGGGCTTTCAAACTGATGTGTGACAGTAGTGTTACTTGTAAAAGCATGAACTAGAAATGGAGGGAAGCATAAGACTTATGGCTACATGACAGAAATCATGGGCTGTATCCAGTTGCTGGCTTTGCCTTCTGTATGCAGTTTTGACTGAACAGCAGTGTTAACTGCAAGGGATGTTTCCAACTGTACTTTAATATTATAGTGACTGAGCGATATAACTGATCTTGTGATCAGTGATAGAACGGGTTTTGTGTGTTGAAATAAATGTGGCTTTGGAGAGGCTGGAAAGGAGATGTATAAAAGGGTATTTGCACGTTTCCTGATCTTTTCCCTAAATACTGTTCTGTTTGTGAAGCTATCTTTGAAATCTCACTTCTGTACCACAGAGAAATTCTTCTTTTGCTAGCCCCATGAATGTCCAGGTGGAACTTGTCCGTCCTCTGTCCTGATCAGTATGGGTCAGGACCAGTGCAGTACTGACACAGGAATATAATACAATGTACTTTAAATTACTCTACTTTATATGAAAGTTGTTCACCTTGTGCCTTTGTTTTTAAAGCACTTTTTAGTGTTTTTTCTCTTGCACTTTTTTCAATTGATGTTGTAGGTATAGGCACATCCCCTCTTGTGACACTGTACTTATTTCTTGAGTTATCTGAGAATCTGGTCTGGGATTAATTCTGCATTGGATAGTGTGGTTTCATCTGACATTTCATTTGTTGTGCTGCAGTAAAGCACAGTACGCTTTGTGCTTTTAGCTTCAGTGAGTTTTATCACTCATTAATTGTCACAGGCTTTAATAATTTGTTGATGTAAATTCTTTTCAAATCTTTCACTTCACATTAAAAAGAAGGTTAATGATAAGCAGATGAATTTAAATGACAAATCTAATGATAGAATTGTTTTCTGATAGAGCTCTTTAGACAAGAAGCAGTAACAATTTTATTTTCCTGAATGTGCTTGAGGATCATATTTTTTTTTTTATCACATAAGACAAGACTCTGCTATGCCTGTCCAGGCAGGTCTACTTTGTACATCTATCAACAGAGCTATTTGGCCAAGGAAAAAAAGAGTGGTGCCCCAAACAAAAGAAAAATAGCAACAGTGGAAAACTGACCCAAAAGCTATTTTAATTCATTGAGAACCAAAGGAATGTCGAGTTTCTATACTGGTATTTCCCACGGGATCCAAATTGCCTCCTTTACAACACTGGTCATAAATACTTTTTTCATTGCTTCAGTAATATTACACATCTGGGCTAAATATGATTGGTCTTAGATCTTGCTGTTCCAATGCATGATGGTGCATTTGCATGAATGGACTGTGCTCAAGTTGGGAGGGAGAAGAAAGGTTCCAATTTCCTCCACATGTGCTAGACTTTAAATTGTTTGTGAGGATTTTTAGAAAGTTTTCTGTTAGACTAAGTGGGAAGCCAGTCTTTTTATAGTTTTGTTTCTCCTCTTTCTTAGCTCTTATTTCTGGTCTTGCAGGAGTGGTATCCTAATTAAAACATTCTGCCTTCTGAAGCCTGTTGGTCAGATGTTAATTGTGGTTTTAAATAAAATTAAAAAATAAATAAAACGGAATGAGAAAAGTCTTTTGGAAATGTTAATTTTCTGATTTATGTTTAGATGTTTGACTGGTGCAGCTTGCTTCTCTAAATGCCTCTGTATACCTAAATGATTAAGACTCATTGTTTTGTGGGTTTTGTAAGCTGTACATATTAAAAATACTTTTCTAACATAAAGAGCACATAATTCTGTGTTTTTCTGAAATAGAAGATGTAATTTAGGATGGCTTGATGTGGTAATGTGGATATTCTGGGTTTAGCTTGAAATTTTAGAAGAACTTATCTTGACAAATATCTGAATTTTATTCATGTTGCCCCTTAATTTTTAACCCTGTCCCTTTGAACACTTAATTACCATTAACAGCATGGTAATGGCACCTAAAGCACTCCCGTACCTGATAGATTATATGAAGTACAACACTGGTTAGGCTGTCTTTTTTGCAGGGGTGACATTTATCTTGTTGTTGCAGTGGTTAAAGAACATGCCCCATTCTGTTGTGGTTTTCCCTTGCCAGAGTCCTAAAAAAATCCAGCTGCCTTGTGAGGCAAGGCCTGTGTCAGTAAAGATGGATCAAACCGTCCTGCAGCCTGCTCCTGCAGTATCATAGAATCATTTAGCTTGGAAAAGACCTCTAAGATTATTGAGACCAACCATTAACCTATTACTGCCAAGTCCACCTCTAAACAGCCCTAAGCACCACATCTACATGTCTTTTAAATACCTCCAGAGTTGGTGACCAATTCCCTGGGCAGCCTGTTCCAATGCTTGATAACCCTCTCAGTGAAGAATTTTTTTCCTAATATTCAATCTAAACCTCCCCTGGTGCAACTTGAGGCTATTTCCTCTTATTCTATCACTTGTTACTTGGGAGAAGAGATTGACCCCCGCCTTGCTACAACTTCCTTTCAAGTAGTTGTGGAGAGTGATAAGGTCTACCCTGAGCCTCCTTTTCTCCAGACTAAACAACCTTAGTTCCCTTGTCTGTTCCTCATAAGACTTGTGCTCTAGACCCTTCACAGCCTTCCTTGCTTTTCTTTAGATGTGTTCCAAAACCTCCTGTAGTGAGGAGCCCAAAATTGAACACAGTATTCTTGTGCGGCCTCACCAGTGCTGAGTACAGGGGGACAATCCCTTCCCCTAGTCCTGCTGGCCTTGCTACTTCTGATAAAAGCCAGGATACTATTCTTGGCCACCTGGGCACACTGCTGGCTCATGTTCAGCTGGCTGTCAGCCAACACCCCCAGGTGTCCTTTTCTGTCAGGCAATTTTCCAGCTGCTCTTCTGCAACCCTGTAGCACTGCAAGAGGTTGTTGTAACCCCAAGTACAGGACCTGGCTATTGGTCTTGTTGAACCTCATACCCCATTGAGGGGCCTTGGCCCCTCAATCCAGCCTGTCCAGATCCTTCTGTAGAGCTGTCCTGCCCTTAAGCAGATCCGTGCTCCTGCCCAAGCTGGTGTTGTCTGCAAACTTACTGAGGGTGTACTTGATCCCCTTGTCCAGACCGTTGATAAAGATATTAAACAGAACCAGCCCCAATACTGAGCCTGAGGAACTCCACTTGTGACCGGCTGCCAACTGCCTTTGACTCCATTAATCACAACTCTTTGGACACAGCCATGTAGCCCATTTTTTTTTTTTATCCAGTGAAGAGTATGTCCATCCAAGTCATGAGCAGCCAGTTTCTCCAGGAGAATGCTGTGGGAAATGGTGTCAAAGGCTTTACTAAAGTCTAGGTAGATAACATCCACAGCCTTTCTGTCAACCACTAAGTGGGTCACCTTGTGAAGGAGATCAGGTTAGTCAAGCAGGAGCTGCCTTTCATAAACCCATGCTCACTGGGCCTGATCACCTGGTTGTCCTGCATGTGCTGTGTAATGGCACTTGGGATGATATGCTCCATAACCTTCCCCGGCACTGAGGTCAGACTGACAGGCCTGTAGTTTCCTGGAACCTTCTTTTGTCCGTTTTTGTAGATGGGCATCCCATTTGCTGGTTTCTAGCCAACTGGGACGTCCCTGGTTAGCCAGGACTGCTGATAAGTGATGGAAAGTAGTTTGGTGAGCACTTCTGTCAGCTCCCACAGTACCCTTGGGTGGAGCCCATCTGGTCCCATAGACTTGTGTGTGTCTAAGGGGTGTAGCAGGTTGCTAACCATTTCTCCTTGGGTTATGGGGGTTTCCTTCTGCTCCCCACCCCTGTCTTCCCGCTCAGGGGGCTGGGTACCTGGAGAACAACAGGCCTTACTATTTAAGACTGGGGCAAAGAAGGCATTAAGTACCTCAGCCTTTCCCTCATTTTTTGTCACTATGTTCCCTCCCACATCTAGTAAAGGATGGAGATTCACTTTAGCCCTCCTTTTGTTATTGTGTATTTATAGAAACACTTTTTCTTGTTTTTTACAGCAGTAGCCAGATTAAGTTCTAGTTGGGCTCTGGCCCTTCTAATTTTCTCCCTGCATAACCTCACAGCATCCTTGTAGTCATCCTGAGTGGCCTGTTCCTTCTTCCAAAGGTCATAAACTCTCTTTTTTTTTTTTTTTNCAAGTCCACCTCTAAACAGCCCTAAGCACCACATCTACATGTCTTTTAAATACCTCCAGAGTTGGTGACCAATTCCCTGGGCAGCCTGTTCCAATGCTTGATAACCCTCTCAGTGAAGAATTTTTTTCCTAATATTCAATCTAAACCTCCCCTGGTGCAACTTGAGGCTATTTCCTCTTATTCTATCACTTGTTACTTGGGAGAAGAGATTGACCCCCGCCTTGCTACAACTTCCTTTCAAGTAGTTGTGGAGAGTGATAAGGTCTACCCTGAGCCTCCTTTTCTCCAGACTAAACAACCTTAGTTCCCTTGTCTGTTCCTCATAAGACTTGTGCTCTAGACCCTTCACAGCCTTCCTTGCTTTTCTTTAGATGTGTTCCAAAACCTCCTGTAGTGAGGAGCCCAAAATTGAACACAGTATTCTTGTGCGGCCTCACCAGTGCTGAGTACAGGGGGACAATCCCTTCCCCTAGTCCTGCTGGCCTTGCTACTTCTGATAAAAGCCAGGATACTATTCTTGGCCACCTGGGCACACTGCTGGCTCATGTTCAGCTGGCTGTCAGCCAACACCCCCAGGTGTCCTTTTCTGTCAGGCAATTTTCCAGCTGCTCTTCTGCAACCCTGTAGCACTGCAAGAGGTTGTTGTAACCCCAAGTACAGGACCTGGCTATTGGTCTTGTTGAACCTCATACCCCATTGAGGGGCCTTGGCCCCTCAATCCAGCCTGTCCAGATCCTTCTGTAGAGCTGTCCTGCCCTTAAGCAGATCCGTGCTCCTGCCCAAGCTGGTGTTGTCTGCAAACTTACTGAGGGTGTACTTGATCCCCTTGTCCAGACCGTTGATAAAGATATTAAACAGAACCAGCCCCAATACTGAGCCTGAGGAACTCCACTTGTGACCGGCTGCCAACTGCCTTTGACTCCATTAATCACAACTCTTTGGACACAGCCATGTAGCCCATTTTTTTTTTTTATCCAGTGAAGAGTATGTCCATCCAAGTCATGAGCAGCCAGTTTCTCCAGGAGAATGCTGTGGGAAATGGTGTCAAAGGCTTTACTAAAGTCTAGGTAGATAACATCCACAGCCTTTCTGTCAACCACTAAGTGGGTCACCTTGTGAAGGAGATCAGGTTAGTCAAGCAGGAGCTGCCTTTCATAAACCCATGCTCACTGGGCCTGATCACCTGGTTGTCCTGCATGTGCTGTGTAATGGCACTTGGGATGATATGCTCCATAACCTTCCCCGGCACTGAGGTCAGACTGACAGGCCTGTAGTTTCCTGGAACCTTCTTTTGTCCGTTTTTGTAGATGGGCATCCCATTTGCTGGTTTCTAGCCAACTGGGACGTCCCTGGTTAGCCAGGACTGCTGATAAGTGATGGAAAGTAGTTTGGTGAGCACTTCTGTCAGCTCCCACAGTACCCTTGGGTGGAGCCCATCTGGTCCCATAGACTTGTGTGTGTCTAAGGGGTGTAGCAGGTTGCTAACCATTTCTCCTTGGGTTATGGGGGTTTCCTTCTGCTCCCCACCCCTGTCTTCCCGCTCAGGGGGCTGGGTACCTGGAGAACAACAGGCCTTACTATTTAAGACTGGGGCAAAGAAGGCATTAAGTACCTCAGCCTTTCCCTCATTTTTTGTCACTATGTTCCCTCCCACATCTAGTAAAGGATGGAGATTCACTTTAGCCCTCCTTTTGTTATTGTGTATTTATAGAAACACTTTTTCTTGTTTTTTACAGCAGTAGCCAGATTAAGTTCTAGTTGGGCTCTGGCCCTTCTAATTTTCTCCCTGCATAACCTCACAGCATCCTTGTAGTCATCCTGAGGGGCCTGTTCCTTCTTCCAAAGGTCATAAACTCTCTTTTTTTTTTTTTTTCCCCCCTAAGTTCCAGCCAAAGTTCTCTGTTCAGCCAGACTGGTCTTCTTCCTCACCAGCCCATCTTTCAGGATGTGGGAATGGCCTGCTTCTGTACCTTTAGGATTTCCTTCTTGAAGAATGCCCAGCCCTCCTGAACTCCTTTTCCCTTACGGATTGCCTCCCAAGGACTGTCAACCAGGCTCCTAAACAGGCCAAAAGATGCCCTCTGCAAGTCCAAGGTCAGTTTTGCTGACCCCCCTCCTTACTTCTCCAAGAATCAAAAACTATAATTTTGCGATCATTATGTCCAAGACAGCCTCCAACAATCATCACATCACCCACTAGTCCTTCTTTGTTCACAAACAAAAAGTCCAGCGGAGCACCTTCCCTAGCTGGCTTGCTCACCAGCTGTGTCAGGAAGTTATCTTCCACACACTCCAGGAACCTCCTAGACTGTTTCCTCTCCACTATATCATGTTTCCAGTGGGCATTTGGTAAATTGAAATCCCCCACAAGAACAAGGGCTAGTGATTGTGAAACTTCTCCCAGCTGCTTATAGAATATTTTGTCTGCCTCTTCATCCTCCCGTATCCTGGGTTGCATCAAAAGAAGCGTGGCCAGCAGGGCACGGGAGGTGATTCTCCCCCTCTACTCTGTGCTTGTGAGACCCCACCTGGAGTACTGTGTCCAGCTCTGGAGTCCTCAACATAGAAAGGACATCGAACTGTTGGAACAGGTCCAGCGAAGGGCCACTAAGATGATTAGAGGGATGGAGCACCTCTCCTATGAGGATAGGCTGAGAGAGCTGGGGCTGTTCAGCCTGGAGAAGAGAAGGCTCCGGGGAGACCTGATAGCAGCCTTTCAGTATCTGAAGGGAGCCTACAGGAGAGCTGGAGAGGGACTCTTTGTCAGGAAGTCTAGTGATAGGACAAGGGGTAATGGTTTTAAATTGGAAGAGGGGAGATTTAGATTAGATATTAGGAAGAAGTTCTTTACTGTGAGGGTGGTGAGGCACTGGAACAGGTTACCCAGGGAAGTTGTGGATGCCCCATCCCTGGAAGTGTTTAAGGCCAGGCTGGATGGGGCTTTGAGCAACCTGCTCTAGTCAGAGGTGTCCCTGCCCATGGCAGGGGGGTTGGAACTTGATGATCTTTAAGGTCCCTTCCAACTCTAACCATTCTATGATTCTATGATCCTGGTTGGGGTTCTGTAACAGACTCCTACCATGATATCTGCCTTGTTGGCCTTCCCCCTGTTTCTTACCCATGAACACTCAACACTCTCACCACTGCCATTAAGCTCTAGGCAATCAAAACACCCCTAACATACAGGGTTATCCTGCTGGCTCTTCTTCCTCACCTGTCCCTTCTGAACAGCCTGTAGCCATCAATAGCTGCACTCCAGTCATGAGATTTGTCCTACCAATTTTTGGTAATGTCAACTAGGTTGTAGCTTTCTAGCAACGTGGCGGCTTCCAATGCCTCCTGTTTGTTGCCCATGCTGCATGCATTGATGTAGAGGCTTTTCAGCTGGACTGTCACCTGTGTCACCTTCTTAGAGGAACACTCTTTAATTACTTTGAGGTATTTCACTAGTGTTTCCCTCTTGGCTACAACCCCTGTTTCATCTCTGTAAGACTTCGTGGGCTGCACTGTAGCTAGCACATCTCGGAGCAACAGGCTCCGGGACCTCACTAGCACCGTGTCCCTCTAATCTTGGTGTGCCATCCCACAGCTTGTCACAGGCAAGCCTGATATTATCCCACTCCCCCTTCAAATCTAGTCTAAAGCTCTATCAATGAGCCCCACCAGCTTGTGAGCAAAGACCCTCTTTCCCCTTTTAAAAAGGTGAACCCCATCTGATACCACAAGCCTGGTGCTGTGTAGGCCATCCTATTATCGAAAAATCCAAAACTGTGACAGTAACACCAGCCACAGAGCCATGTATTAATGGACTGGGCCTGTCTGTTTCTTGCAGTGTCACTGCCCACAACTGGAAAGAGAGAGAAAAAAAAAAAATAATCTGTGCTCCAGATTTGCTTACCAATCATCCCAAGGTCCTGAAGTCTCTTTTCATCACCCTTGGGCTATGTGTGTGACTTCATTGCCACCCACATGGAGGAGCAGTAATGGGTAGTAGTCCAAGGGTTTTTACCAGGCCTGGAAGTTTCCTAGTGATGTCCTTAACCTGGACCCAAGGGATGCAGCAGACTTCCCTAAGAAGAGGGTCTGTCTGGTGTATCGGACCTTCTGTTCCCTTCAGAAGGGAGTCCCTTCCAACTGTTACCTGTCTTTTGTTTCTCATGGAGGTGGTCGTGATATGGCAGGTAGGCTTTTCCGACCTTGGCAACACCTCTGGTGAAGATATACCATCATCCATTGACTGGCTCTCCATATCCAGAGCCTCATACCTGTTGTACAGAGGCACCTGTGAAGGTGAGATGTGCAAGGAGGGGGTTCACCTACTGCCCCGAGCATGGACTTGCCTCCATATATTGGGAGGGACTCTTCTTGAGCCCTTGTTATGGCTGGGAGTGGGTTTTCTAACAGTGTGGACCCTGGCCAAAGAGGAAGGAAGCAGAAGAGGTCAGGTTGGGGGTGAGCTGGCCTTCTTACAGACTTCTTTCAGGTGTTTGCTTTATTTGGGGCATTGTTTGTGCAAGAAATGTGGTATGCCCCTATGTCTCATAAAGATTCTTACCTGCTGGCTTTTTAGCTCTCTCTTACTCCATGAGTTTTCTAAAGCAGCATGCACTGAAGCTCTGGGGCTTTCCATGAGGACTACCAGCATTAACATAATGTAAATACATGACAGTCTAGTTCTCTCTGTTCAGAAATCCTTCCAAATTACATCATTGCTAAAGCCTAACTGCCTCTCAGTCATGAGATGTGCTTTTATCAAACCAGTTTCTCAGATATGGTTATAAACTTTTACTAGTGAGGTCGGATAGTTCTTGGCACTGGAACTGATCTTTCTTCTGCTGATGTGAAGTGCAGGCAGAATAGATTAACACCTTTCTAGAAATGCTGCAGATATATTCCAGTTAGCTGACTTCACTTGTACACTGTTAAGTACTTGGTAGAAAAGCTATTTTTACAGCCAAAATAGCTGGCAGACCCAGTGCAGATACAGAAATCAGAAGAATTCTTTCAAAAGCTGTGGAAAAAAATAACTTTCTGGGTTATTTAGACTCTTAGCTTCATGTACCACTGCATAATAATCGGTAAGTCCAGACTAAGTTCCTAGAGACAAAATGATTAGCATGTTCTATTAAACTTGCACCTGTTGGAATTGGTAATTTGTTTGCTAGATTTCATCTTTACTGTTTGATCTCATTTCTGATCATGCTGAAAAAAGCTCCCTGAAGTCTTTGTAAAACTATACCTTAACAAATTTATTAAAGAAGCAGAGCTAGACAGAACATAATCATCTTGGAAACTGTTCTGCTTTTTATAGCAACTTATATTACCTTTATAACTGATACTAGAGGTCGATTTTGCCCACTCTTCAATACTCAGCAATGTAAAACTATCTGGTTTTAAATGTCAGTGAACTGTTCATCCAGTGTACTACAATTGCGAAGACAATACAGGCTTATCATCCTCTGAGCAATTTTATCCTATTTGAGCACTAATCCTGTTGCTAGGAAGTAATTGCCACGCTGATGTAGCAGCAATAAAAGCTTAACTCAAGTTGCCCCCCTGTAATTTGTTTTGTAGATCTGATGCTGTGTTTGTATTCTGGAATTGCTTTTGATAACGTGGTATTCATCATCTCAGTCTTCTAATTAATCCCTGTGAGTAGACCTCTGAGTCAATCAACAGGCCCACTCAACTTGTGGGCTAGGTGGGTGGCACTCCTCCAGAGCAGAGAGCGCTGCCATGAGCAAACTAAGTTCTACCTTGCCGTAGTTTGAGTGAGACTGTCAGAAACCTGTCTGTGAACAGTACTTCTAGAAAGGCTTTGTTGTGTGCTGACTGGTTAGTGGTGCTTTGGAGGATCTTCTCTGGCCTGATGAGGGAGACAGGTTGTGGTGGTGCTGGAGACCATGCTGGAAGGCTCAATGTGTATAGAGTGGACAGAGGTCTTTAAAGCAGCATCAAGGTTACTCCTGAGAGAGTATGAACTTGTACAAAAGGGCTGTAAGTGAAACCAATGCAGTTTACCAGATGTAAGTCTTGAGTTATTGAACAAACAACAAACCCTTTAAAATATCCTAAAATATGTGAGTATTAAATATACTTTTTAAAAAAAAATCATCAAGGAATGTAAAAAGAAATGGGAGGCAGATAGAAAGGGAAGGACTTTGGAGAGCTACTGAGATAAATACACAAATAAAAATGTGTACTAGAAAACAAGGGCAGGATGACTACCAGCAGAAACTCTTGCAAAAATGAATAGTGAGAGAGTGAAGAAGATAATGAGGAATAAATCAGTAATTTTTTATTGGTATCTGAACTTAAATGAGATCACAAATATTAGTTATAAAGTCCTTTTTCATTATTATAAGATTATTTCAGCAGCAGACAAAATTATGAGGGAAGGAACAAACTGGGCAATGATTCACAGGCTAGAAGTTTCTTTTTTTTTAAATTAATTGTGGACTTCTTGAATTATGAGACAAAAACTAATTATATTTTCATTGGTAGGGAGTAATTAATAGAAAATATTGATTGTTCCCACTGTTGAGAATTGATGTAATCTGCCATGGTACCAAACGACTCATTAGTAACTGACCAGCTCATGTGTTGTGAATGATAAATCTTTATAATTGCAAATGCCTGAAACTGCTTTTAGAACTTTGACTGGAAAGTTCTTTCCTGGTGTATTTATGCAAGTAAAGTTACAGTCCTGTACTCTTACACTAAGCAAAGGCAAAGCAGATCATGGTGTGGTAGAAAGGAAATAACTCCATGAAATAATTGAGTATGCAACCATTTCTTCAGGAAAAAAAAAAAGTCTTATTTACTCACCTGTTGTTACTGAGGTGATTACTGGAGTCACTGTTTGCAGACAAGGAGTGTGGGAGAAAAAACTATTTGCCTTGGCTGGTGCTGTATGTAGCAACAGTCTAGTGATGGATATTCTGGGAAACTTCTGACTAATCAATCTGAGACAGACAAGCCAGGACACAAAGCAGAGGTAACAATTTAAATCTACCATTAGATGAATGCCATGTTCCTTGGGGACTTGGCAGATACAGTGACAATTTGCCATCTCTGATTATTGATACTTCTGATGTTTACAAAATGCAGTCTTTCGGCTGTGGTTTCACATTATACCTTAGGCCTTGTTACCAGCCTAGCAAAGTGCACTCTTACTACTGTCACAAAGCTCCTGCTCTTTGTAGCAGGACAGGAAGGCAATGGTCATACAAAGTCTGTGGTTTTTAGGTTTTGGCTCACTGACTTGTTTGCCACTGAGAAGTACACGTTATGGATCTATGGGGCCCTTTAAAAATGACTTATAGGGGAATGGGGTTGTGAAAGAGGAACTGCAGCCCTGCCTCCTGCCTTCATGCTGTAAAGCCTCAGGTTTTTCCCCTTATCCCCAGCTCTGTGCACCTGATGTAGAAATCCAAAGGGAGGACGTGGCATTGAGGAGACAGGGTTGTGAAAGGAGGTCTGTAGCACATCAGTGGGGGTTTGCCCCATGGTTAAAGCCCCACACTCGTGTAAACATCTCAGGGTGAACCTACCCTCTTTCCCATTTTGTGAGGTGCATGTCCTTGCAGTAAGAAGCTGCTCTTAGTTCCTGGATAGTTGCATTGTACTTTGAGTTGAGCCAAATCTGATGTACAGGACACACAGGTTTCTGTATAAGCACGGTCATCTTGAGATAATTGTGACAGCAATTCTGGAGGGAAAATAAAGTTACAGATAAAACAGTTTTTCAGTAAATTAAAAAAAAAAAAAAAAAGAAAAAAGCTAACAATTGTGAAACCTTTAGCTAAAATAGTTAAGAAAGCAGGCTTAATTCAGTTGTATAAACACAGGCATGTAGTCCTACCGAGATGCTCTAGGATACCTGTGGCCTTCATTTGCCCCTGCAGCCAGGAATGGGCAGCATATGTCCTCCTACCTGTGCCAGATTTACCAGCCCCAGGAGAAGTCTTAGCCCAAGGGCACGACATACTGCAAAGTATTTATGTAGCTGAGTCAGGACAGAATGTATATGTACTTAATGCTGACCATTTGCAGTATACTTCAAAATGTCTCATTCCATGTCTCTGTTTCCATTAGGATTTGCAGGCACACTAAAGTAAATGGAAAGACACTGCCTGGAATCCACAATATGATGCTATCATGCTCTTAATAATTTATATTCCTGTCTAAAGAACCAATTGCACACTTTGGCTGCAGTGGCTGATGTCTTGTTGCTGGTGTGACGAGAATTCATAGCTCAGAATCTGCACACCTATGATGTATAATATCTAAAAGAGTGCTTGGCTACATGATTTGCTTCTCCAGTAACTTGCTGCTCTTGTGTTTTTATCTTTCTTTATACATTGTTGCACGTGTTTCTTTTCTCTTTTTGAGAGAAAAGATTGACAAAAAAATTTGTTAGAATCCTCTGTGTATTCTAATCAGACCATGAAACAGGGCTGCCATTTTAAATTTGAATTTTAACAATTTTCGTATTTTTCTAAAATCTTTTAGAGTTTGAAATGTCAGATTTTGAAATCAAAGCATCTCAAAGCTGTACAGTTACTCTGTGTTACTGACACCTTATTAAATGGGTAATTCTACAGAGAGAGGTTATTGCCACTGTGAAGCTTGCTGTGTAAGGATGTGTTAGGATGCAGTTTTTGCCCTGGAAAGGTTATGGTTTGCAGCCATGTAATCCAGCTAATCGGCCTGTGCAGTAAAATGTTCTTTTTGGAAGACTTCCATTATGCTCCTTCCCCTGTGTTTAGTTTACGTTAGACCAAACGTCCCTTTGTGAAGGGACCTGTGATTGCAACAGTACTGTATATTTGCCAATACTTGGAAATGCTACAGTCATTTCCCTCTCTTCTGAGGCTGAATGTTCCTAAACATCCTCATCTGCCCTCTAATTGGTGATAAATTTCTCTGCTCATAATATTTGTTTAAACCAGTTTTCTACAGTATCAAGTTCTGGATATTACTTTGTTACTATGCTTAGAGTGAGGCTGTCTGTAGTTTATTTCTTGGGACTTAAAAGCAGAAATATCTAGAGTTAACATGGAAGTATGAAATAGTTGAGAGAACTCAAAAGAAAAGCCTCCTGACAACTTATTGTCTGACGGCTTTTGATCATACAACGCGGAGCCATTATATGTTTTCACTTACCACCCATCTGTACAGAAAAACTTAGGCTATGTTATTCTTACAGTTTTGCTTTGACTGACTCTAATTATAAGCAAATTCTTACTTTGTTTTTTAGACCTGATATACAATCTGCAGTTGTTACTCTACACTTATCAGCTAGACACCAAGACTGCATTTAAAACTCATGAAAACAGAAGTATACCAGTAAAGTATGAATTTCATCACTTTTATCAAGAAAATAGGCCAACGCAGCTCATATTTACAAAGTGAAAATTATCTAATTGTCAGGTCTTTTTAAAACAAACAAACAAAAAAATACAACCACCCCCCAGACCATCTGTCCAGTATGTTTTGTTGTTTTCTAGGGCCTCAGTAGGTCAACAGTTTCCAAGGCTGAATACAGTTAATTGCTATACTGGTTTTATTAATCTACATTTTTATCTTGCCAGATTTAATGTGTTTGAAGAATTGCTATTGTTTTGATTTTTTTTTAAATTCTTATTAAGTAAATGAGGGAAGAATTAGAGAGAATTCTGCCAATTTAGCTATTCTAGAGTTTTTTATCTTTCTTAACAGTAGCTTTGAATGATTAATGTGAGCAAATGCCTTTTAGTGTTGTCTGCCAGTGGAAAGTAAAACTGAGCTCATTCAAGTGCTGTTAATGAAAATGTTAAAAGCAGTGTTTGTTATTGTTGCTGCCATTAGTTACTGTTTCATGAATCATGTGACCTGATGAAATATGCTGTTGTTGTCACGCATCTGGTAACACGAAAGAGAAATCAAGCAAGAGAAAGGTCTCTACCAGTTAACAATAAATCTATTTTGGGAAAAGGACCCACTCTTCTTCCAACTTTAAAAAAAAAAAAAAAAAAGATGTTAGTAATTTCTAGAAGGAAATATAAAGCTACTAAGTCCTCCAGCAGTAAGTGTTGCTAGATTCATTAGCTGTTAGGAAAATAAATGCTAAACTTTTCATGCCATAAAAACGAGTGAATCCCTCTGATTTCTCTGAGAATTCTCTGTGGATGATTTTTTTTTTTTTCCCTCCCTCTGGATAATGCCCTTTCTGTAGGGAGAAAGGTTCTGTCCAACATCTCCCTACCTGAGCAACCTCTTCATGTAACCCCTTCAGAAAACTGCGTGCTAAGCCTGTTTGGATGTAGAGAGGTATTATCCTTGGTCTTTACAAGCCTCTTCCACTCAGAGACCAATATCCAGCTGTTCTGAATTTCTAACCCTAATACAAATGGGAAGGCTTTTCACAGTGTAGTCCCTTGTTTGTTTGTTTTTTCCTCTGCTCAGGCTGGCTTTTGTCACAGATCCGCTTCCCTGCAAGAATTGCTTTTTAACATTTCCTACAGTTTTTCCTTGCTGTGAGGCTGTGGCATCTGCAGGATCAAACAAGCCAAGGCCCAATACACTGTACATACATCAGAAGTTAACATCAGCAAAAACTATACTATTCCTAGCTGGATTTCCTATGGAGTCCTTGCTTGCTGCAAGTGGTTTTATAAGCTGAATATTCACACATTCATATGATAATCTTTTTATAAGGGGTCAGTGCAAAAGGAAAGGATTACCTGCTGTACTAAAAATCTCTGTTCTTACAACACTGAAGTTACCTTAAAGCTTTCTGTACTAGTGTAGATTATGCTCAGACCTGCTTTGTATTCCGCTCTAGACATGTACATAAATTCTAGCTTGAGAATTTCATAAAAATGATGGATAAAAAGAATTTTTGGAGCCCTAGATAATTGATAAGTTACAACATGGTCACTTATACTGTAGTTCATGTTGGCTCTAGAGCACACATACACAGTTACAATTTACCAATGTAAATTCATATAAAGCCTGACATCATGTTATGCATTTGGTAGGTGGTGATAGACATACTTATCTGTCATCAATAAATCATTGTCCCTCTTCCCAAATGTAACCTATATTGTGCACCACCATAATACCACTGCTTAGAGGCCCTAAACAATGATTTTTTAAAATTTCTTTTTAGGAGGGATTGAGACTCTACCTTAAAATATATCCATATATAATATCTTATTACGGCAGAAAGAGGAACATCTTAAATGAGCAACTATAGTTTCTCCTCACTACAAGATTGATGCCACAGAAGTGAAACCCAATTGTTTGTTCACTGGGCTGTGTGTTCATGCTTGCCTTGTAAGGAAAAGGTTTAGACATTCACATTGAAAACATAAGGGAGGTTCTTAGTGAGAACAAAAACTTACTGTGGTTAAGTAAGCAGCACAATAAACTGCTTACTGTGAGCCTCCCATAGAAAGACCAGTCTTTCCCAACAGAGGTGAGGCAATGATTTATTACTTGTCACAAAAACTGCCTTTTCAAACTAGGCAGCCAAGTTAAGCTTTAAGTAAACTGTTAAAAAGCATGAACTGGCAACATGATTGATGTAACCTCAGTCAAATAAATGTATCCAACTGAATAAACACTTAATTTCTGCTGTAAAATCATCCCAGAAGATCAGTGTGGGGCTATTGGGGTATACGGGGCTTCTGTCAGAGTTTGTCTTCCTTGGAATAATGAAGCTTGAGAGGATGCTAGAAGGATCTCTGATTTCCTATGGCTTTTAGTGTCTACGCTGAAGTCCATTAAAAGAATTAAGATATTCCAGTTTTAATGAGATTTAAGAAGTTAGATTGTTTTTTGAATGTAAACCAGAGTACTTCAATACTTGATCAATGAATCAGCAAGTCGTCTTTTACAGTTTATGAATGAGACAGAGAGACCTGTTCGTGTCACAGTATGATATTCAAATGTCAGGTCTGTCTGTATCTAATTCTTAGGGTGTCTGAAGGGAAAGCAATATATTTGTGTGTCCATATCCAGAGAGAGGAAAAAAAAAAAAAAAGACAAATTAATAATGAGTTTTATCACTGGAGATAAATTCAGGAAACACTGGTAGTATCATAGCGTACAGTAGACCAAGTACCTTTTTAGCACATGTTGTACATCATAATTCATCATAATATCAACTCTACACCACATGAATGCTACACTTCATAGCTTAAGATTAAGCAAACAGCTGTACTTCACAATTTATATTTTACTTTGAAAGACTGTAAGAATAAAACAACAAAAAAAGTAAATGCAGCAATGCAGGTATTTTTTCTTTTGTGTATGTATAGCCAAATAAATATTTACTTCCTAGCAGCAAAACTATTTTATTTCAGATCTCTCACAACAAGAATGCTGAAAATATGTTCTTAGAGTTGTCAAATATCAATAAAAGACTAGAACCTTAGGCTACCACTTTTAGCTGATACTTTTTATACCTAGTTTTCACTGGGTTTTAGGGTTTTATTGAGAGGACAGGAAAGCAAAAATAAAACTTTTCCATGGTAAAAGAAAAGGAAGGGGGAAGATATTGCCTCATCAATTCTAATATTAAGAGAACAGTTTAGCAGATTAGTAATAATATATCTCTACTGCCTGATTTCTTCTGTCTACTTTAAATCTTAAACACTTGTATGCTGGAAGAAACCTTTCTAAATTTTCAACATTTCTCTTCAATTTACCATTGAATTATTGCCATTAGTTTGAAGGCTGTGTTTGAGTTTTTGATAGAACTTTGATTCAAGAAATCGTGGATAAGAATCTCTTTCCATGTGCATGTAAATTATTCTCTGTGCTTCATCAAAACAGGACTGTGTTGGCTCTTGAATATTCTTTATAATCGCTTTCCTCACAGGACTGTCAATGTTAATCTGGAACAGAAAACAACATTAATAAAGTATTACTGAATGCAAAGGAGGGGCAAGGAAAACTAAATTTGGGGAACCTGTACTGAATGCCTATTATTTATGTCTTTTTATATACCCTCTAATCTAAAATCAGCACCTAACCAAAAACATTGACTCTAGCATTGATTTCTGCCTATAATACCAGAAAACCTCATCCTATTAGTTGACCAATTTGCTCATCTCTTTGGTGTTTGATTTAGTAAGAGGTATGGTAGTTGCCGAATGGGGAGCTTGCTCCCTTGGGGACAAGAAGCCTGGAAGATTGGGAGGTGTCTGAATTTCCCAGTCTGCCTCACATCCTTAATGGAAAAGCCAGTTTAATCCTGACTATTTAGATCAGTGGAGGTCAAGAGCAGTGGTAAAATCTTTACTGATGGGCCCATATGTGGAATACGGGCCCAAGACTTCAAATCTTAGGAAGGTTAAGTTGTATATTTTTGATTTGCTCACTACTTCTAGAAAGAACATGAACATATGTACAATTTATGCAGAGGAAGAAGTCGTAAGGACATGGTTTGCCTTGAGTGGCTGCAGTGGAAGAAGTAGCTGAAAGTAGCTTACATCCAACCCTCCTTTCTTTTGCTAAGAATTGTTCCTAGACCTAGGATGAGATCCCTGAAAAGGAGGTCTGACTCTTGGTTTCTATGACTCCAGGTGGCTGGAGGTGCACCACAAAGGTGAAAACCAATTGCTAAGATTATTCTGGTCTCTGAGATGAGATAAAACTAAGCCCATATATCAACCTTGTTTAGGAAAAGTTTTGATTCCTACAGCTCTTCTGCTGAACTCCAGGGATTCTAGCAGATAAGTTGAAGCTCTGTGGGTGTGTAAGAGTAGTAAGGTCTTCTGACAGGAAAATATACCAGATAAAATGGGAACTTTTGATAATCCATCAGGTCATGATGAATTACATTGCCTTTTATCAGTTTGACTTTGTTATTCTTGAGACGAGCGCTCTAAAGATATGAAGTTAGTGCTGATGTCTTTCATCAGTTGGGATCTTGCTCTTTCAGAGGAATCATTTGAGTTGCACTTTTTAAAATGTTGCTGAAATTTGAATATAAACTGTGTTTAAAATTCTCATGGGCAACTACCTTTCTAGAGTGGTACCTAGTTCTTGTGTTAATAGTGAATATCAAGAAAATGTGAAATCAATGTGTCCTGAAGACCTAGAAACAAGAGCCAATAGCAAGATTCAAATACATACTATTTTAGAAAAAAAATTACACATCTTATTTTTAACTGTCCTGTTTTAAGCCCTTACTTTTGATTAATGAATTTATGGTTGGCAATACTGACATTTCTCTTCTGGAAATGCAAATGTCTTGAGTTTCCTATAGCCGTACATGCTAAAAATAAAATAAATCAGAAAAAGACCAAAAAATGCATTGTCTTTCCAACTGGCATTTAAAACCAACAGAGGGAACTTTCAAATTTCCTCAAGTTTTGGATTAGTGGGAGTGGTTTAGTCATTTAAAGAAGCAAGTACTCTCAGCCAACATTTGGGAATCCAGCTGAGTTGGTTTTGGCTTGCCCTTTAGTGTCAACAGGGAGGCTGCATTTTGAGACTCTATAACAGTTTTATTGTTATGCATAAACCAGAAAATAATCTAGCCTGATTTTTTTCAGTTATGTCAGTCTGCCAGAGGCAGCAGCAGTAAAAGCCATTATTAGCTTATTTTTGCAAGGCGAGTAATAAGCAGGGATAGTTAAAGGTCATAGAGCATGACTGGCTGAGCAGGAATGACTCTTTTTTTTGTAAAGCCACTTGTCAGAAAAAAAATTACTCTCAAACATTTTACACAGAAATCTGCTCTGTTTTCCCTAAAAGCTTGTGCTGCTGGAAGCAGAAAATGATGAATCTGTCTTGGCACCTTTATTTTAGCCCACTTTATAAAGAGGACAGCACTGGGTAAAGTTTTTTTATTTGTTTATTTATATTTACTCTTGCATAGACAAGAGTAATACATGTAGCAATGGCATAATTCCAAATCTGTTGAAGCGATCTCAACAGCCTCTGGATCAGGTGCTAAAAAGAACAGAACAGATCCAAGAATTTGGTTCTTAATCTCATTGTGCCTTTTGCTTGTATTCTTGGTGAATATAGTTAAAAGATTTGCTTATAGACAAGATGGGAAGGCAAGTATTAAAATCCTGGGTGCAAAAGAGTTTGGGGGAGGATGAATAGTAATAGTTTTCGCCGCCTTTAATACAAGAGGTGGTAGGTGTTTGTTGTTGCTTTTTGCCAGCTACATGACACACCAGGCATTTCTGTTAGAGGCAATGAAGAGCTCATGTTATTGTATGTCACCTCATTAGGAGCCTGGGGTTGAACATAACTTGTAAAAAGTTTCCTGGCCATGGAAATCCTTTTCCTCTGTGATGTGATCTTCTTATAAGCTTCACAAGCAAGCCAGAATTCTATGTTTTCATCACTGTGCTCTGTCTTCAAGTAGGTCTTGTAGATCACAGGCCCATCTGTAAATATTTCAGAAGCCAAATTTATATACCACGTATATATGCATTACCTTTAGAGTCCTTTGAAGACAATAGGGAGATTTACAAGGCAGTATAATTCTCGATTTGTACACCTATAAATATTCTTACTAGATTATGTCAAAGCAGCAAATTAAACACACTAACTCACCCTGGAGCCCTGTACTTCAACATTGCATTTTCCTGCATGTGCAGAGCTCCCTTTAACCTCAGTGGTGTTTCACTACGCAGGGACAGAACACTGAAAACTTTGTTCTTCCTGGTCTCTGTGAACACTATCAAACATATCCAAAGACTGACAAGTATTTTTTAAATTCCAATTCTAGTTTTGTACAGAAGATACCTAAGTATTATCAAATAATCATGATCTGAGTAAAATAAAAGACCTTTTTTGGTGTAAGAATTTGGGGGGGGAGCAATTAGCAAAATAAGGAAATGTTTTTCTTGCTGCTGTAATTGAGTGAAGTAAAGCAGTTAAAAGAATACTCTGTTCAGCAAATAAGTGGTTCTGCACCTGAGGATGTCTTTGAAACACCTGGGAATGGAGTTTGACAGCAGCTATCAGCGGGATCTTGGCAAAAATTAAATTCTCGAGTCTGCCTTCTGTCATGTCATTAGACTTGCTTTGTATAGAATTAGGTGATAAAGTTGCTAAAATGGCTCTAAATGCTAAAATACCAGGAGAACATTTATGAGGCTTCGCTCACTGCTAGCACTTGAGCAGGAATGGTGCTTGCAGTTGTAAGATGTACTTTTAGAGTAAAACTTGAGGCAGGCAAATAGTTTGCCTACCTCTCGTAAAGAGCTGCAAGTCCACTGGCTTTAGAGTTTCTGGCTTTTCGTGACTATACCTTTGCATGTTCCGATGCCATTAAGTATTTAAATTAATTCAAAATTAATGAATAGCGCCATCTAAGTGCATGAACATGGTGTTTTAAGACAGGCAGCATCCAAGTACTGCTGGAAGATAAAAACAAGCTTTCCTGCTGGTGTGGCACTCTGAGCTTTCACGTTTCCAAAGACATTGAGCACTGCTTGTTGGCTGGCAGTAACGGTGATCGCGTGCATGTCTGCCACATGTGCTATAATTTTGGCTCTTTTAAATGTTTTCTGTTGTGCGCTTTCTCCCTGTGCTTTCCCTGCAAACTGTAACAGGCTAGGTTGTTTGCTGTTAAAGATTTTAATGGCAAAATCTTTTTCTTTATAGTTGTTACAGATTCTCTCTGGTAATCTTCTTGCTCTTTGTAGTTTGTCTGGAGTTTGAAAATAATGCCAGTCCTTAGGATTAATTTTTAGAAGTTTGTGCTGCGCTGTAACTCTGCACATGACTTTCTCAACAATATTTTTAAAAAAGTAATTCAGCAGCCATCTTCCAGATTGCTGGCCATCCAAGAAATGTGGGAGAGCTCTGAGCCCTGAATGAGGCAGACGGATGCTGGAGTGGGAAAGGTCATATCTGCTACAGCAGCTACAGTTCTTCCCATAACTGAGATAAGAGTCCGAGTTCCATCATTACACTGTATCAAGGTACCATTAGCTATGGTGTCTTTGCCATACACAGGTTTTCCCAAGTCAACTTTTCTTTCATTTTCTTCTAATATATATTGCTATATAGTGCTCTAAGAGGAGATATGGCAGATAAACCTGCCCTTATCATGTGTCTTTAAAAGAATCATATGTGCTTGGAGAAATGGCAAGTTTGGGAAAGCATTTACATCACGCTACCTTTATTTTCAGTGTAGTGCGTGGTAAGCATGTCATACAAAGTCATTTTTCATTAGTTGCATGTAAGACAGCATACATTATACTGCATGACATTGATTTTGTTTTGTGGGAACTTTCTTTAGTAATCCATCTGGGATGCAAACATACAATTACTTACATTTACTTGTTATCAGCTTTTCAAAAGACTGGGACCATTGTAGCACTTCCTCCAAAGACACTCTTTAGAAAAAAGGAGGAGATTATTGTAGGATTAGCTGCAGTTCAAAGTATAAAAAATTAAATTACATTATTGAAAGTCTGTCCCCTAATTTAGAGAAGATCTATATGAAGCTTACATTTAAAAAAGTTTTTCTGTGTGTCCTAGATCTTCTGCTTACTGTGCTGAAGTGAATATTCTTCTTGCTGTAACAAATGCAGTTCCCTCTCAAGGTACTCCCATGTAATTCCTTTGGAAATGGCATTCACTTATTTTAATTGTGCTTAGGAGAAGAAGGAAAGTTGTGCTTTCTAGATAGCAACTTTTTTGGGACAGGAATCATTATATAGTTAACGAAATCTTGATGTTTGTATTTAGTAGTGAAGTCTTGAAGGGCTTAACATCTTATTGTAATATTTAAAGGCCTTTACCAGTGAAGTTGACTTATCAGCTGAGAGCTGAATATAAGCTCTGAACGTAAGGTAAATAATGAAAGGTTAATACAATCTCAGCTGCAAGGGACTTCCATCTCTCTCCAGTTGTTTACAATGCAGTATGACACATTATTACTAATCTAGACATTTCTTGGAGGTGACTAAAATTGGACTTCTTTGTTTCATGCTTGCTGTTCTTAAGCAATAATGTCATAAGCTTGTAGGAGTCTCCTGTCTGATTCTGGGAAAGAGTATGGAAGTAATGAGGTGTGAGACTAAATCTAAGGAAAACCAAACTTTTGAGGGCCAATAGCTTCATTTAAGTGGATGTAGCTCCATTCACACCAACTGATTTTTAAGCTTTGCAGTGATCAGACGTCAATGCTGGTAACTTGGAAAAAAATGCTTATGCTTTTTTATATTAGTATATGTAAATATATTAGTTTTATATTAGTAGAAGAAACTGCAAGGGATGTATTCCAGTGAGTGTTTTCCATTATGCACCAGCTAAACTGGGGAAGAGATCCCTTTTCATTGAGTATTTTGTTTTCATATGAGCTACAATTTTGACAACAGCTACTTAGTATCACAGAACTTTTTTAAAATTTAAATTAAAAGCAAAATTGGCTTTGGTATGAGTGCTGTATGATGTTTCATTGATTTCTGCTGCACAACAGCCATTAGTAACTTGGTAGACTTTTTAATTGATGGTCACCCACTTACTTTTAACTGGATATAATTCTCTCATTCTCCGAAAGTGTACATGCTGTGACACTGATTATTTTGTCAGGCTTTCCTGATCAGTCAGGGAAATACATAGTAATAGAAATTTTACCACTATCAAATTGTGGTGTCACTTTTGCCGGTAAGGACGCTTTGTTTTCCTTCTCATGAGCCTCCTCTCTGTATAAGCCTGTGAAGCATGTGGTTACAGGGAAAGAGAATCTCTAGTCCTTTGAATGCTTTTTTTCCTTAAGAGCTGCTTCTGAGTCATATGCACTGTTACTGACACAGATAATTTTTCACTTCTGTGAGGAGCAGCACTTGTATATAGAATAAGCAACAATTTTGTCTGTCTCACTGAGCATCATCAGTAGGACCATATGTGAAGTAGAAAGAATGCTGCCTGATGGGGTAGTTGACACAGAGGAAAACCTTTTTACCTTTTTACTTTCCCTTTAAAATCTGGAAGATATGAAAGGCAATAAGGGAAATGTGAACATGGGTTATTAGGATCTGTATTAATGCCACTTTCATAGCTGCTGTGCTGACAGTAAACTTCTTGCTGCACTGATTTGTAACATGATTGAATTTGCTGAAGAACATATATTACACTGAAAAAATTGAATATTCTCCAAAAATAACTAAGTCTTTATAGCTGGGACTCCAAAGTTTAAATTTGGAAAACACTATTGTGGTGTCTTGTGGGAGGGGCTTCCCTGGCCACTGCTGTGAGGGAGAGAAGTCCTTGTCCAGGAGGCACTTTTGGAAATGCTGTCTGGATTTCTGCCATTTAACCTCACCCAAATGGCAGTTTCAGCTGTCATCAGACACACCTCAATATTACTGTGAAGGACACGTTTTTCTCTAATCAATAAATCAGTACCATGTATGATCTGATATCAGTTGCCAGGCATGTTGGATGGAAGCCTTTCACCACCTGAATGCGACATGCTGTCCAAAGTTCTAATTATGGTTGGCCTCCACTGAGGTTGGTGGCACCTAAAGACTTGCAGGAGGCACTTGGCCATGTCCCTTATCCATCATGTGTGTATTCAGCCTTTGCCAACCATCTGAATTCTTGGATTGACTCAAAGGACTGACACAAAATATTTGTCTTACAAATTCTTCACCGGCCCAAATCTGTACTTTATCTAGGGATTAGTTTAGGCCTATGCCTAGGTAATATAAAAGAAATTCCCACTGGGATATACCCTCCTTCCACTAGAGAAATGCTAGTTTAGACTTCATGTACTGTAAAGGAATTGGCTATACGAAGGTGGTCAGCTGGGGCACTTGTGAACATGTTACACACTTTTGTGTGATTTTAACCTTGGAAAGAAAACTTCCACTGTGACTTTTGAGATTTTTGTCTCTCCTACTCAGACAGCTGCATGTACTGCAGAACATAAGAATCTTATCTTTACTTACTTGGAACGGATCCCATTTTCTTCTGCTCTGCATATCTTGCAAAGCCAGCAAGTATTGAGAGTCATTCTCCTAAACATGGAAAATATGTAAGTTTTAAACCTGCTGTGCTCAGTTCTGGCTCTCTTAAATTCCACTTATAACTCTGTCTCAATATAGCAGTGCTATCAGTTCTAGCAGTATTCTTATTTTATGCATCTAATCTTTATCTATGAGTCATGGCGGAAGCATTAGACCAAAATATAGTTTTCTAACATGAAAGAACTTTAAAAAAAAAATTAAAAAATCAAGTAATCCAATGGATAGCTCTCAAGGAAAAATAGAGGTGTTAATAACTCTCCCTCTTCTGCAGCTGTGAAAAGAGATTACAAGTTTGAGTCTAACACAAAGCAGAAGGAAACCATGAATCTTTTTCCTGAAAGTTCAGGGTGACCTGGATCAGGGATCAGAGCTCAATGTAAACTGGACAATGCTGAGTAACTTGTTAAGTGTCTGAGATTAACATTGATATTTATCTAGCAAATATCTTGAGTCAATAAAAATTGATATTAAACTTGCCTTTGTATAGAGATTATATCCATATGAAAGTGTATATTTTTTAATTAGAAATGAGGCAGTCAAGAATGGTTGTCTAAAAAAACAAACTTTAAAAAACCCCCAGATCTTGTGACCTGAAGTATGTTTATTTCTTGTTTGGCTTTCAAGAGATGCCAAATTCTTTGCAAAGTTTACATGGGGTGGTGGGTAAGATTGTATAGATCTGCTGGAAATCAAAACAGTAGTCTTATACATTATTTATTTAAACTCACAGTTTTTTTCAGGACTGGGTTTGACTGGTACATACTACTCCTAGAGTCAATTTTTCCTTCAAACTGAAACACACAATAAATCACAGAACAAGGCTATATTTCACAGCATTCTGAACCTGTGAAATGATTGCATTTACCTTTAATCTTATTATTTTCCTTGTTTGCCTGACATCTACATCCAATTCTACATTATACTGGAGTCTTACCCAGTAGATTTCCTACAGGATGTAGAAACTTCATAACTCTGCTGGACTGTTGTTATACTGCAACTCCTGCTGCTTACATTCCCTTCAGCCTTGTAGGATTGCCAGTAGCCATCACCTGTTTCCTACTTTTGTGGAATTCTCTGAACTACACTCTGTTTGGTTTCTGTATGACTTCCTCTACACTTGCCTGTTCATTTCACTAGTTTTTACTCATCTCACCCTTTGCCTAAAAGCAATCTTTTAAAACTACACAATATTCCATATTTAGACAGTTAAGATTTAAGTTATGCATTTAAATTGGGCATATGGTTACTTATCACCTTATTTTAGACTATTTTACCTACTGCCCTCTATTTTGTGTGTTTTCATGTTGCAATCGTTAGTCTTCTACTCACTGAAATATAAACAAAATACAGCCTTCGTGGCTTTTTTGAAACCTGAAGAAGCTTATGGGGGTTGTCTACTGTACAGAAATTCTCAAGAAACATTAGATAAAGCAATATTAAGTCATCTAGTTCATCTACTTTCATCTAAATTCAAAGTGTCAATCAGTAATTTTTTTTCTTCAGGTGGTTGCTGTAGGAAGTCACAGTTCTATAAGGAAATGTTATTGTTCTGAGGAACCATTTTAATTTGAGTTAAAGGCTTTAAACAAATATTGTTCCCCAGGGCTTGTTAAACAAACACATTTGCCAAGCATACATTTAGGGCATCATGGTTCTCTCTTCTTTTTATATTAGAAACATTTCCTAATAGACCACGGAACAGAGCATGCTGATTTTATCTTTTTCAGTGCTTCTTTGGAATTTCTTCTTTCCACTGAAGCATAGTCTATGCTTCATTAGTCTAATGTTGCTTGTTTCTGTTGGCAATAGTCTTAGTCCTAAAATAAGATGGGAATAGTACACAAAGCTACAATGTGCCCTTGAGCAATTTGTGTCAGTTTTGAATTGGTTAATCTTCACAAGTGCAGCCTGTGACTTTCCCTACATTAGTGCCCTATCTTCTGTTGTAAATGGGAGCCCATCTACACCTTAGCTACTTAATACAGCTTTGCAGTGTTCAGCTAACTAAATTTGGATCATGGGAGCTGTTTTCCCCTGATACATATAAATAACATGTGCTATCCTTTTGGTTTGCTCATTATAAGGTTTTACTGCAACAAGGCCACAAATTCCTTAATGTGTAGGATCTGCAATTCCCGCAGGTCTTGTACTCAAAAAGAAAGTCACACAGTTACAACACTTTCAGAGAAGGAATTACCTGTCTGATAATAAATGAATCAAAGTCCTGAAATATTCACACCTGTATAAGATATAAGCAGTACTGATCTGGAAATGACTGTTTAACTGTTATATTTTATATTGGCAAAATATCAGGAAAACTGCTTTGGTAGATCAAAGAACAAGATGTATTCCCCCCCTNCCTTACGCTGTGCCAGTAAATCTGCAAACTACCTAATGTCAGTTTTTAGGACACGATGTAGGTTTCAGCAGAGCCCTCAGAGAAACCGCTATATAAAGTTCTAATTAATTGCCTTCTGTAATGTCACTCAGCTTAGTTTGTGCAAAAAATATTTATATATAAATAGGAATAAAGTTGTTTATACATCAGGAACATTTCTAAAATGAATGCCTTTGCTATTCTGAGATAACTTTACATACCAAGAGAAAAAGAGGTCTTTCCCTGCCTATGCCACACTTTTCTGTTAATATTTCGAAGTACAAAACCTCATACTTACAGAAAATCTTCTTGGATCGTTTCCCTTGGTTAAAAGGTTTCATTTAGTTGAATTTGTAGAGATAATTTTCCAAATTCCTTGGCCTGTGTTTTTGTTTTACTATTTTCTTTTACTGTAGAAGGTCTTACCCCCCTTTGGCTCTGCCTGTGCTGCTTGTGTTACTTCCTGACTCCTTGAACATACTATAGGCAAACAGTGGCTGTGGTTTCTATCAGAAAAAGATCATTTGGGTTCCAATGCACCACTGATAGAGGCTGTTTGCTCTGAAATTGTCTTGACATCTCTACTGATCAGCTGTAATGAAATGAAGCTGTGTTTTACTTCATTGAAATCTTGCATGCATTGTCCCAGTTTTGTGACTAATATTTTCCATCCCTTTATCAAAGTTCTTTATGTGAAATCTAAAGTCCGTGTTGAAATGATGAGAAAGGCAAAAGTACCCTTGCACTAAAACCAAGTTTCATCCTTTTTCAGGCAGCATTATGAAGCAAGTACTTTGGATTGCTGTGGGAGAGCCTTTATTTTCTGCTCTGACCCATTAGTGTGAGGCTTTTACGTGCTTCTAACTGATTGACTTGGTATTTCACACCATCTGCGTGGCATTAAAGCAGCACTTTCTTTCAACTTGTATGAGGTCCTCTGTCATCTCAGAGCTGTTGCCCAGGTTATGGACTCATTTTAAATTGAGACTCAAGTTATCTATATTTCACTTATTCTTCTCTAGCAAAGTGTTTCAAAGCAGCCATGCAGTGCAATAGCACTGAAGTTGCTCTGTTCGAGCCAGTGGTAGACTTGTTTTTAGTGATACTGGGGCTTTGGGAATAAGCACTAGCTCAACTAGTTGTTGTAAGTCAGTCACAGATTTTGGGGGAGGGGGGGTGTGGAAATCTTTCTAGAGGGCTTTCTGTCCTTTCTGGGGATAGTTGGAGTTGTGATCCCTGGGGATTTGCCAGTGTCTGTAAGGCACAGACTGGCTATCAGGAGGGAAAGGTTGGTCTTCCTCCTGCTTCATCTGACAAGACAGCTGTGTGCAGTGTGCAACGTTTCTTTCAATCTTATCTCTCTGTTTTGACTCATCTTTCTTTTTCTCTTACAATGCCTCCTCGGCAAAGCATGAACTGTGTAGGATTTGAACTGAAATTGAAGCTTGAGCCTGTAATAATATAGTGCACTCATTTATTTTATTGCAGCTCACCCTGCTGGTACACAGGCTTAATGTAGAAGGATGTGCATCCGTTTTTCCAACAGTACTGATTCTGCTAGGGAGGAGATGTGTGTGGTGTGCGCACCTACAGCGGAACCCGGTGTCTGAGCAGGGCAGCATAAGGACCTGCCTGTAAGGAGCTCACTATGGGACATGGCATATGCTTATGGAAAGGGAGGGACAAATATCCCAATGCCGTCTATTTTCTGTGGGTTACTATTTCATTAAACCTTATTTTGTGTTGTTCATACCTTCGCACAGATTTTTAGAGTATTTTCTTCCATTTCTATACTAGGAGTGGGCAGGAGCAAATATCTATGTAATGTAACTTGAGTTGATTATTCCAATAATCACAATAGTGAGATGATCCGACTTCATCACGTGCCTCCTCAAAAATATTTCTGATGCCTGCACATACAGGCAGTTATATACTGAAAGCATCTGAGGCAAATAACTTTGGCCTGAACTTGACAAGCTAAAAAAGGCTGTAAAGAATCTTACTTATATAACTACTTAAATTAAAAAATAAAAGCACCATATGAATAAATGTGACTCTAGAAAAGTTACATTATGAAAATCCCAATTACGTTGGTAGTCTCCACTAGTGATTTGAACCAGTATTTAACTGTTCGATTTACATATATTTTGTAAAAACTTTGTGTGCATACATATTGTACAAATGCAAGTTGTTTTGCAAAAGTTTAAATAGATCTTATTTTTGCAATAAATTTTATTGCCATTAAAGGGTAGCTCATCTAAAATCTTATTATTAAATGAATGACAATGAACTATTTAGGGCCTTTTTTCTGTCATCAACTGATGTTCATTATGAGAACACTGTATATGAGATCATCTCTTTCTAAATTTAAATTGTGCAGTGACTCCGAGTATCAGTAACCTGTGACTTTGTGTTCAAATATTTTCCTTTACACATTACAGACATCAACAAATACTGTAGTATTGCTTAAAATGGAAGTAAGCTTGCTTTGCGTTTTTTCCATAAGCTTTTTCTTATTATTATTAACCTAAAGAAAATACTTCTCCAAATGTCCTCTTGACTTGTACAGTAAGAGGATATTTAGGTGCAGGATTTGCTGCTTATTTCGTGTCTGCAGTTTTGTTGTATGCTTGACCATGCTCTAAAGCACCATTTGAAATTTATTGGGTATCTGCAGGCACTTAGGGCTACCTGAGTGCCTTAGCATTGGGTGCTTGATTTGCTGGTAAGTCTGTCCTTGGATCAGCTTAAAGGAACTGTAAAACCAGAGAATCAAGCT
The DNA here is from genome assembly GCA_013398295.1 of Chionis minor. Taxonomy (NCBI): domain Eukaryota; kingdom Metazoa; phylum Chordata; class Aves; order Charadriiformes; family Chionidae; genus Chionis; species Chionis minor. The sequence goes on from VZSF01003411.1 coordinate 403,823, forward strand.
GTCTAGGAAGCCGTCAAAGACTGGGGGACCCTGAAGGGCTATGGATATGTTCCTGCCTACCATCACTGTGCCTCCTGGCCACTAGCCAGTACAAGGACTCATATCTTCTCCCTCTCAACAGGACTGATACCATTCAAGCTTGTTGCAAATGTGATTTTACAACTTGGTTCTCTAAGTCAGCTGCTTTCCAGTACCATTCTTTCATAGCTTGATACCTTTCTATTTCCCTTTCCAGAATACTTAAAGCACGTAGGAGTGGAAGGTTTAGTCAGTAACTACGTATGCTGCATCACTAAGAAATGATGTGATTGAACCTAAATCATATCCTTCCTCTTATTACATAGATATTCCACTAGATGTCATCTGGTATCACCCTGAAGGAGAAGGTAGAACTGTGTGTTGGTTCAAACTGCGGTCTCATGAAGGTGTATGTGGGTACAAGTTCTGGGGAAGCTCTCTGAATTTTTATTGTAATAAATGGTCTCATCTAGCCTGAAAGAGACCCCCTACCCAAGTAGGTGAGACACTGAGGATGGTTAACATGGTCTCTGATATGGCCTTGTTCCTTTGAATTCCTTATGTTGCCACGTGTATTGGGTGCAGAAGAACTTCAGTGTCATGACAGCATATACTATGGAGGAATCAATTATTTCTTGGTTCATTCAGCAGTTGAGCTGGACATGCATATCAGAAAGAAAATTATGAGTGAAAATTGAAAAGCCGAAGTATCAAAATGGAGAAAATGGCTATATCATAACAGAATTGCTGAATTTGTCAGTTGTTCTGGCCTGTTCTTTTTCTAAGGATTAACTGTTAATTGCCAGCTAATTTAGGCAATATATGTTGACCATCTTGATTGCAACAATTTTTGCTTATCAGTGAGGATAATCCCCCCAGATGAATTCTTGCCCATAGTCTTGTATTTCCTTTTCTGTTTTCTTGTGTTCACTTATCTAGTAGCACCTTTGTTAATTCTCATGCCTTCCCTTTATTTTATTCTCTTGCCCTTATATTCATTCTTTCCTATTTGTGTTTCTATTTTAATGCTCTGCCGCTCAATAAACATCTCACCCACCTACATCTGTTTCGCACTAGTGATCATGGAAGTACTGTCTGTTTCATCTCTGTGTTGTACCCATTCTTTCCATCTACCCACATACTCCCTGGCTTGCCTATAGCTACCCTTTCTCCTGCAGTACACCCACGCGCTGGCATTCGTGAATGTAGGAACCCTGCTTGCTGGGGCTTGCCTGGTACTGACATTCCTGATGTTTTACAAGGGCATGTAAACAGGAGCACTGAGAATGTGCCTAGAGATCTAGGGCCAAGCACAGGAAAAGCAGTAAAATATAAAAAGGCCTTTGTTAACTTTGTACAAAGTGGATACTCTGATGTAGGTGCTGCTCATTCTCATTGCTGTTTGAGCGGGTGTAGTATAGAAATAATGGATGAATGTTCTTGCTTTTCACTAGTACAGCCATCGAGGTTTCCAGAGGACAGTCCTGTTTCTCTGGTTGCATCTTACTTGGTGGCTTTGATCAGGTTCTGTTGGGAACTTTCTTGGTATATAATTGAAAACAGCCTCAAGAAAATTTAGGTTTAGTTTGCAGCAAAGATCTGCTCACAGGGCAACAGGGACCAGAATTCACAGGTTCAGCTCCTTGCTGTAGGCCACAACAACCAAAAAACTGCAGCTATACAGATGATCGAGCGGTTTCTGTTTCTGGGTAGAAGTAGGCATGGCCTGCTAATAGTCACTGTCTTTAAGAATTTGAGTAGCTTCTATGTTCATGGCTTCAGGTTTTATTGATAAGGTTGGACAAATCTTACATAGTGACTGGTCTCTGCAAACTCTATTAACAATCGCCTGTCAAGGGAAAAGAGACTGAAGTCTAGACAGCACTTCTGAAAATCCTACCTCAGTTGTACCGTATGACCTTTCTTTTCCCTTTTTCTTCCTAAAAGCCGTGATGTCATTGTGTGAGCCTGATATTCTGCAACCATCAATGTAGGAAAGGAAATCATGTGACTAGAAGCTTGGACTAGTTGTTACATGACCTTTCAACCCTCCCATTTAAGCAGCCTTCAGAGAGGTGGGTACTGTGGTTTGGGTACATAGCACTGTGTGTCCTTTGCTGTCTGTCAGACTCTGCATACATACTTGCACAAAAGCATAGCAGTAAACAAGGCTACTTACGTGCACTTCCTGCGAGTGTACATATTTTGAAGATGCGAAGTTCATCTTGCAGTTTTTTGTTTAGTGTACAGTTTTTGATTACAGTTTGGCCCAAATTGGTCAGAATATTTGACCGTGTTAATCCAGGACCCTCTATCCTCCAGATGTTTGTTCCAGCACACAAACAGTTCCTGGCTGGACTTTCAGCTTTGTTTGAATATCCTGAATGTGTTCACTGTTTCGTCAGACTGGCGTGAACACGTATCTTGTCTTGCTCAAATTTGTGTCTGGTCAAATTCTGTTCAATAGCAAGTCTCTTCTCTATCTCTAAAGCTGGCTTCTTGACCTTCATGGTTGACAAACCATTTGCCACAGTAAATATAGTACAGACTTTTTCCATAAGTGGTTACTAAGTTATTACTCTTATGCAAAGAGTGTTCATTTTGTTTTATTTTTAAAGGCTATCCGCTAATAGCAGAAGCCCTCTGACCACAGTAACTTGAAAAAAAAAACAACGCCAAAACTCCTTGTGACTCAAGTGATGTAAACTTCTTAGGCAGTTGTACTGTCACTTCAGTAGTTTGACTGTATAATAAACTTGGAAGAGAAGCATTGGTAACCTGCTCCATTTCTCCCTGCACAAAAGTCTAGAGTGATCCTGAAAGGTTTACATTTCTGCATTTCATTTTTTACTCAAGCTATTTTTAATTTTATTAGTAACAGGGACCACGTGAAACCTGGCCACTGAACTAGTTTAGATAAGTGCATTAAGGTTGTGTGGTGCCTAGGCTGTTTGAAGAAATCAAAGGGAAGTGCTCAGTAGTATTTAAGTGTTGATCATCTTTGTGGTCTTTCAAAAGAGTCCTTTCTGGAGCTGTTTTGAGAAATAAGAGGGAATTTTTTTATTTCCAAAATAAGTACATCAGTTCTTGCTTGACGTAAATCTTCTTTTCATCGCTAAAACCTTTGAGGATGTATTTATCCAAACAAAGACAGGGAATAACCTTAAGTCCTCTTTGCCTTTGTTTCTGTGCATCCAAGACAAATTTAAATCGTACAATGAACATTAAGCAAGAACTTGTTTCTGCCTGTGTTTAATGACTAAAGACTTAATTTCAAAAAGCTTCATTTATAGACATTATGTGCTCTGATACAATTAACCCATGTCTCTGAACGGAAGATGATAACATCTAATTTTTCCGCCTATTGTCATCTATTTTTGCTTTTCAAACTCATTTCACAACCATAAAGGAGATCACATCCGGAAAGCCGGTTACTTCAGAGCGTGGGCAGGGACGGGTGGCACTTAGGGGTCTAAGGTGATGAATGCGTGCTATTCATAACTATCTCAGCTTTAATTTCCTTCCTGCTTCACAGTTCATAGTGATAGGATGTCTCTACTAACAGGCTTTAACGGATAGCTTTTTCAGTGTATGGGAGAGAATGCTACTATGTTATTCTATATTTTTAGTTGTATTTTGTCAATATTAAAAATATTTATTTCAGAGATGCATTTAGAGAAGGTCTTCCAAATTGGAGAGGTTAAAGTCTTCTAAATTCACATTCAGGGTCTGTTGGACTCTTGAGTCCTCCTATAAATAAAACTTCTCTCTGCCACAAGGAGAAGTTAATTCACTTCAAAATTATACCTGAAGATGGTACAATGATTTTTATACTGAAACACTGTCAAACAATGACAATGTTTCCTTCAGGAGTAGGGTAGAACACTTAAAGAAATGTCTGAGTCATCACTATCAAATCTTAAAGCCTCTCCATATACTGCATCCTGTTTTCCTATATTGATCTGTAGCTGATGGCCAATCTGATTCAACTGATTTTCTTAGAGACCGTGAATGGAACAGCAAGTTTCCATTCTCTTATGGTGTATTTTCACTCATGGCAAGTCCATCCTGACCCATCTAATGGCCTTCTATGCTCTATGATGACATCAGTGCATAAGGGAAGAGCTATGGATGTAATCTATGGGGACTTCTGTAAGGGCTTTGACGTGGTCCATCATAACATCCTTCTCTCTGAATTGGAGAGATGGATTTGATGGGTGGACTGTTTGGGGGATGAGGAATTGAATGTTGGATGGTCACATCCAGAGAGTAGTGGTTAACGGCTGAATGTCCAGATGGAGATTGGTGACAAGTTGTGTCCCTCAGGGTCTGTATCAGGACCAATGCTATTTAATATCTTCATCAATGACATAAACAGTGGCATTGAGTGTGCCCTCGCCCTCAGCAAGTTTGCAGACAAGACCAAGCTGACTGGTGCAGTTGATGCACCTGAGGGACAGGATGTCATCCAGAGGAACCTGGACAGGGCTCAAGAAGTGGGCCCGTGTGAACCGCATGAGGATCAACAAGGCCAAGTGCAGGCTCCTGCACCTGGGTTGGGGCAACCTCCAGTATCAATACAGGCTGGGGGATGAAGGGATTGAGAGCAGCCCTGCCAAGAAGGGCTTAGGTGGTGGATGAAAAGCTGGACCCGAGCCCATAATGTGTGCTTGCAGCCCAGAAGGCCAACCATATCCTGGGCTACATCAAAAGAAACAAGGCCAGCAGGTCGAGGAGGTGACTCTGCCCCTTTACTCTGCTCTGGTAAGACTCCACTTGGAGTACTGTGCCCAGCTCTGGAGGCCTCAGCACAGGAAAGACATGGACCTGTTGGAGCGAGTCCAGAGGAGGGCCATAAAGATGATGAGAGGGATGGAACACCTCTCCTATGAGGGCAGGCTGAGAGCGTTGGGGTTGTTGAGCCTGGAAAAGAGAAGACTCTGGGGAGACCTTATTGCGGCCTTTCAGTACTTAAAGGGGGCTTATAAGAAATATGTTGACAAACTTTTTAGCAGCGCCTGTAGCAATAGGACAATGGTTAATGGTCTTAAACTGAAAGAGGGTAGATTTAGACTAGATATAAGGAAGCAATTTTTTACAAGGAGGGTGGTGGAGCAATGGCACAGGTTGCCCAGAGAGGTGGTACATGTCCCATCCCTGGAAACACTCAAGGTCAGGTTGGAAGGGGTTCTGAGCAACCTGATTTAGTTGAAGGTGTCCCTGCTCATTGCAAGAAGGTTCAACTAGATGACCTCTAAAGGTCCCTTCCAACCCAAACTATTCTATGATTCCATGATTTTTTTCTAAAAAAGGGAAAGATAAATCTAGTTTAAAAAAGAAAAAACGTAATCAAGTAAGCTGTTTGATATACATATTAAATATTTTAGTAAGTGTTGGATGACAGTCAGAACCTGATTGTTCTGGAAAGTTTTAGCAGTTAACTGATATTTAACTCAGTTCAGCATATGTTGACAAAGGACAGCTTCCCCCAACTCCCCACTAATTTATTTAAAATATAGTAAATAGCCTGTGTTCACAAATTTCTCATTTGAGTATGAGAAGTTTCCAAGCAGGCACGTTTTCTGTATTTGATGTGTAACATGTCCTGTTTTGGAAGAGTCTGCCATGCTGGGCTGGGCACAACCCACAGTTGTGAAAAAGATCTGCAATACTGAGGCTATTTGTGTCCATGGGTGAGGGGAAGAGGAGGTGAGGGGAAAATCACAAATGAACTTGATATGATGCTGGCACCTTGTAAATGAACTAAGGGTCACAGAAAATACTGAGTCCTTAATCCCTTTGTTCTGTTTGTTCTCTTGTTGTTCTGAGTCCGAATAAACTCCATTTCAGTAATATTTAAAAAAAAGAATTCACTGCAAATAAGCATTGTATACTGAATTTTGAAAGAGAGATTTTTAAGAAATAATAAAAAAACACCTGTCTCTGGACTATTTTAACGCATGTAAATATTGTTAAGTGTCTTAAAATACTGTAAAAATTGTTTCACTTGTACCATTGAACTATTACTTATAGCTTCTTCCTTTTATAAAGTAGACTAGTTATGGATGGCACTATAAATTGCCATAAAATACTTCCAGATCTCTCGGACCTTGTTTAAACAACCAGCTTTGTATAGCGCTGCTATAGCAACAGATATATAATATTATGCTTACAACAGAATCCCAGAGACAGTTCTGAATTTCTCTATGCTGTTTATTGCTTGGTGAAAAGCAATGTGAAACATGGTCATGCTGCCAGGGACGCTGGAGTGAGCTGGACTATCTCTCAAATTAACAACCTGGGCGATTGACCTTTGTAGTTGTGTCCAGGTTCCTACTGCAAATGAGGCGAAAGACTTAGAAATGTACCAAGGCTGGGTTGTAAGGAGCAGAATAGTTTCCTTTTGCAAAAATACTTTCTGTTCTCACACTGTACCAAATCATGAACCAGGGAGAGATGCTTCTGGAAAAGAGAGTGAAAAGTCCCTTTTTGTTCCCTCCTCAGATATTCTGGCCTATACTAACTCCATGTAATACAAGTGGTTGTTGTGCTCCCTGAGAGCTGTGTTAGTCTCTTCTATGGACAGGTTTAGCTTATTTTTAGAGGGCTCTAACCAGCATGTTATAGTGTTGCTTTCTCACCCCGTCCTGTTAGGGCGTACCCGGTGAGTCTTTGCAGGAGGTCAGGGTGCGAGGTGCCAGGCAGCGTCTGTGAATACCTGAGAAGCTGTGGTGGTTGCATTCATTCTTTAGTAAAGATTTGCTCTGCCCAGTGCAAAATCACAGGGCAGCGGGCATAGGTGAGGATGTTGGCCATCTCTTGAAGTGAGTAGTGACAGCTCCAACGCCCAAAACCATGGCATGACTCCAGACTCTGCCGCCTCCTTTTCATTATACCCACCTCTAAGACCTATGTTGAGTTGGAAACACTTATCCACCCTTCACTCCACCCAGCAGTCTCCCCAACAGTAGATTAAATCGCTTCTGATGAACAGTTGTCTCTGGCAGCAACCAGCCATTAACAAAAACAAAATCAACAAACCAAACCAACCAAACAAACAAAAAACAACAACCAAACCCTAAGTAGCCATACTATGAAGTAGGATTGTAGTCAGAAATTTTATACAGGTGTTTGGCTAAATCATGGCAAAACTGTGAAGCTGCAGGAGTAAATGAAGACCGAGCCCATAGTAATTTAAGGGATTTACAGTCAGAAGAATCATGTTATTTGAAGGCAGTGTCTGTTTAGAGGGTAGCTGGTATTTCATAGTTGTCTTCTGTCTTCTGTGAGGTTCAAGCTATGCAAACAATGACATTTGGTCCATGTTAACTGTGTCAGAACAAACACGAGGATGCCTCTTGTGTGGGAGGCATAGTTGTTATTCCTACTTCACAGGAATTAGACTTATTCCTACTGATACTGGAAAATGAATTCATGTAAAAGAGAGACAACTGGAGACTGGTTTACATTGTTTCAGGAGCATTCAGGTTTTGCAGTCAGAGGCTCCCTCAGGTATACATACCTAACAGAAGGAAAATAACACTGCAAGATCAGATTCTTTTGTTCTGCATTTACTGGCCTCAAAAGTAGGGAGGTGTGATTTACAGTGGCTTCCAGCTACAACAGTAGGTGATGGTGGATGTTGGCAGCAACTGCTACTTAGCTATCCATGTTCCTTCCAGCAGAGTTTTGCTGCTAATGCTGAAGATTGAGACCTCCGAGGGAGGACAAAGTGTCCCCAAAGGGTGGCAGTATGAACACAGTCTGCTCTCCCCATGAGATGACGTCTGTGGGCTTGCAGCTTCTCCATTTGGTACGGAATAATGGACTGTGCCTGACTAAGCTCGTGTTATTTTGGAAAATGGAAAATCTGCAAGAGAGATAAAATCTTATATTGCGACCAGTGTGATAGCTGTGTCTCATGATGGTAACTCATCAAGACCAGGGCACACTTTGATTTATTTTAATTTTGAACTCTAATGTCAATGTCTTAAATACGTCAGATTTGGTAGTGCCTGTGTTTGTAGATAAGTAATACAAGCATAATTGTAACTTTTCTTATTTTCCTTGAGTTCTCATCATTACCCACTGTGCTACAGGCTACTCATAACACTGCATATTTTAGAGTAAATTTAATACAACATTCACAATGAAATTAAATGCCCTTTGATGCTGGTTTTGGTACTGTAAATTAGAGTCTGGATCTTGCCCAGATTAGGTTGAGTGGTACTAATATCACAAGGAATGTGGCTGCTAGTGAATCTCACCAGTTACTACCTCTCTACGTAGGCAAATGTGGGTGATCTGCTGTGCTCAACACATCATCAGTATCGAAGCTGATTGAACTGTGGCGTCAGTGATTAAATGTTTTCTATTTTTGAGCTTTGACTCTGGGACTGGTAGCTAGGGGAGTATGAAAAATAGGAAGGAAATTTAGACCTGCTTCTTTTTTTTTTTTGGGGGGGGGGGAGGGGTTGGTTTTCTCCTTGGGGGTCGTGTGGATGGGCCTATGTACATCAGGATCACCTACCACAGGTAACTAAGATTATGATTGTGCAAAATGGATAAACAAAGAGAAAAGGTGGTGTGGTGAAAATTAATATCTGGATAAGGAGATGGGAAGTAACAGCATAGTGGGACAGAAGGGAACCATCTGTTTCAATATTTCAGTGGTTATGGTGGAAAGATCACTTAAGATGCAAAATGACCATAAAACTTTATTTTTAAGTAGATTTGATTGAAGAGTTGCTTATTATTTTGCAATAAATTAAATAGAAAAGATGCTACATACCTGCCTGTTGAATACAAACTTAGTAAACCTACAGCTTATACAATTCTTATATAATTTTAAATATATCAATTTTAAGACATGTCAATTTATAATATATTTACATATATTAGTAGCATCATGGAGCTGCACGCATGCTTATTAACACTTCACAGATTTAAAAAAAGGCATTAATCAGTCTTGTCTGGGTATTTTCTTATTATGCACAAAATTGTCAGTCATCCTTATTTTTCTTCTGAACTTGATAATCTTTTCCCAACACTCAGCTTGCTGGTCTTGCACTTCCTCAAAATCAGCAGTTCTTTGGGATCTAAGATTTGGTTCAATGTTCACAGTGTAGTTCAAACAATAAATAGTATCCATACCCTGTCTTGACTTCATGGTGTATGGGAGGAGAAGATTTTCTCCCTGTGCTGTTCTCGGTCTTGTAACAGTCTTGCCAGCTTTTATCCCGTGTTCTCTTGACTGTGGAGCTGTTTGCATCTCCCCTGTACGCCTTCTCCCAAGGCATGGGTTCTGCTTGCTGAGATCCAACCGCCTTGAAGGATCTCTCCTCAGGATATTTGGCGCAGAGTCTGCTTGGCTCTTCCCTGCCTCAAACACTTCATTTTGAAGTGTTGTTTTGCAGCTGGTTCAAAAGGTTCAGGTAAGCTTTGGATTTCAAAAATCTGGGATATGAATCCCTTTCCATAAGGATGTACACAGTTTTCTGGGCTTCATCAAAACTTGTGTGAGTTGGGTCTTGCGCCTTTTTGGCTGTTGCTTCCCGCATCTGATAGTCAATATTGATCTGGAAAGTGAAAAACAAATGCCATTAACATCTTAAAAATGTACTCTCTTTCTATATCTATCACTTTGTTTCGTCAATAAACAAATTTGCAGCCTTAGATATCAGAACTGCAAAATGAGGTAATTTTAATGCTTATATCCCAGTTATGCACAAAAATTGCTATTCACTATAGAAATGCAGTTTCTTATGGAGTCAAAAATAATACAACTGAATAACGGAGTGAGCAGAGGAACAACCTCCAATTAACCTCCAGTTAAAACAATAGGAGACATCTTGCGTAGAATGAGAGTCTGCAGTTTGAAATATGATCGACATACACAACTTTTAATTCTCCAGAATGCCCACATATTTCAAAAGACAAGAAATATTTCAAGGTTCTCCTACTAGCAAAGCTCTCTGTAAGTATCTGACTCCAGACACGAGGAATATTTCAAACTGGGCTGACTTGGAGAACAGCATCGTGTGCTGAGCCACTGATGCCTCTGCTAAGCTTCTGCTAGTGGTGCTCCCAAGTATTGGACTATATTGCGTGACTCTACTTGTGAGATCTGATAATCTCACAGCTGAAGACAGTAATAATGCAAGTATGCCCATAAAAACATGCATCTGTCATCGTCCTATGTATCTGAATGAATGTATGAACATCTCAGTGAAGCTGCACTTCTCATTTTCCAGAATCCTTGTACTGTAACACTACACAGATTAACTTTATACATACCTGTTTAATAGCATCTGACTGAACAAACTCCTCATAAATCCTCTCTGCTTTGCCATGTAAGTGATCAGACTTGGTTTTCTTGTAATCCTCACAAGCTAACCAGAACTCGATGTTTTCCTCGCTGAATTCCGACTTCAGGAACTCCCGAAAGACACCTTGACCACCTAAAGCCAACACAAATATATCAGCATTTATAGCAGGGTATTTGTGACCAGGAAGGATAAAATAAATAGCAGGACCTGTATTGAAATCTCTGTTATAAAATTTTGCCAAAATACACTGTTCTTCCCTTCTTCTACATACTACAGATACTCTAATATCAAGGGTGATGGTAGTCTTCCTAATTATGCTCCGCATTTTTTTACATCTAGGCCCTGGGCACCGAAATACATCAATAGATTCTAGTCCTCCCTAAATGGATTGTCTTAGGGTACAAGTGGAGAGAAAATTCCAAATTAAACCGATGTGTTGTGCAAGGACAGAAGACAAAACGCACTGAATTGAGCCATTTGGGGCTTATTTGCTACACTGGGAGTGGGAAATGGGAGGAAAAAAAACCAAACTTGAAATCAAAGCTGTTAACTGTAGCTATGTTACACCAGAGCTGCAAATAACTGAAATGCAACTAGCCATTCTCTGGCAGTGTTTGGAGAATGCTACAGTTTTGCCTGTTTTGCGAGATTAGATAAAATTTTATCCTCGGAATAAGAATGAAGTTATACCGAAATAATAGACTTACTTTGGCTGGCCAAGAGCTTTTCCAAAGACTGGGACCACTGTATTACTTCCTCTGCAGAAAGCCTAAGGTGACAAGAAAAAGAAAAGACTTTAGGCAAGAAACTATGTGGATTTGTTTGCATGTTTATAGGAGGCAAACTTTGTAATTTATTACTCTATTCTAGGAATATATACCAGGTATTTGTTAAACTTACGGCTTTCTCACTAAGAAAAAAAAACTTAACTGCATGAATAGTTTCTGCTTCCTAATGTTCACCTCTTTTGTATTTTGGAAATTCTAGACATTAGTAAAATATTTTTTGTTCTAGAAGTAGCTTAGATATTAATAAAACAGTTTACTATATAATAATATAGCTACAGTTATATTTTGTTATAACTTAGCGCATCTCAGTACTTACATGATGTTTTTCGAGTTAGAAGTCTTGATCCCAGATTCAATATGTGGTACCATGCACTTCAAATAATTTTTGAGATCTGCACCACTGAAAGCAATGAACAGACATTTTTGTAATCCATTAAAATTGCAGTTGCATTTCAATTCTACTTAAGTTTCTTAAAACTTAAACAGAGGCAGATCCTCTGTCCTATGACTGAAGTCTGGCAAGTCACATATTTTCTTGAAAATACTAAGAAGCTCCCAGTGTATCCAAAATCTACTTCTGATTACTTAAGGGAATCAATTAATTGATATGCATCAGCTCAAGCCATTTTTAATAGTGTTATAGTCCTGGGCTTTGAGCAGGCTTTGCAGTCTTTTAGCCCAAAACACAGTGCTAATTTCTTATCTCCAAGATTTTAGTGTTATTTTCGCTTCTAATACATTTCAGTTTATACTAAAATATATATACTTACAAAGCCTTTTGCTTCTTTTTGTGGACTTTGCCTTCTGCAAGCTTGCAGTCTTCTTTTCCATTTAATTCAGTCATGTTGTTGTGGGGGAAAAAAAATCCTGGCATTTTACCTAACTCTAATGTGAAGCAACTTTTGTGATGATAATCCGCCAAGCACCAAATGTCAGCTCACTGCCTCTGCTGCTGCCTTTTATTGACGCAGGCAGCCCTGCTAGTTGGTGTGAACAGATCTGTTTATCATGTATCCTCACCACAAACTGTGGAAGTTCCCTTTTTTTCAGTGCACAGTGACGTGAGTCTTTTGAGAAAGAAAACAGACAGCGGTGTCTCATGGTTGAGGTTAAACCGGATGAGACTGAATTACTTTGGGTTTGTTTTGTGTGTCTGTGTGTGTCTGAGTTACCCAAAAAAAAAAAAAAGCCCCTCTAGAACTTTGAATTCTCGTCCCTTTCTGATTGGTACTTTCAAATCAAAAGTACTTCTTGGTTTTACCAAATAAGCTGTAAATGCTGCAGTTTTATCATGACAAAATTCACCTGCTAACATGCCTCTGTTCTAAAATTTCACACTTCACAATTTATTTGATGGGCTCAGTAGAATATTAGAAAAAAGTACTTAAAGATATGCCAGTATTAAGCTACTGTATGCAATAAGCTATTTGCAAGTCTCCAGTTGTTCTTCAAACTAGAATACTATGTTAGATAAAGGAATCTGATTTGTTCAGACACACATGCTGTGAAAATGTTTTAAAGTTATTTTCATGGGAAAGGGTTACTTAATTTGGTCTTATTTTTCCAAGTCAGATCATTTGCAAGGACACCACCACATTTCAGGAATGCAAAGTGATTTGGCATGTATAAAGATTGATTTAAGTTAAAGAGCTGTTGTTTGTTAATACAACGTGGACGTTACAATGTGTTTGAGGGAGGTTTGCATTCTTTGTATATGCTGAGTTCCACTGCAAGAAGAAACAGAAGGTTTACCTGTCTAGGTTGATGATTTAGAGGTTTAAGTACTTAATCTGGTTCCAGGGCATCCCAATTTCTGCTTGTTTGTTGGGTTTTTTTCCTGGGAAGTTTCAAAGATTTTATTTTGTTGAGTATGCATGCAACTTTGATTACTTATAAATAGCTCATGAATTATTTGTTCAGGGCTACATATGATTATGGTAACTGAGAACTTGCTGACATATCTACAGTTTCGTTATGTACTGTGACACAAAGGCCTCAAGGAGACTGAAAGCTGCCTACAGACAGATGTGCGTGTGTGGACAGACAGTCTGCATCAGGGTGGTTTTAACCACAAGAGGCCACTGATCCTCTGAATATTAGCAGAGGCCTAAGTATGTCTGCATAGGCTGTACTGCAGGAAACATTTATCTTCACACTATCAGGTAAACACTGGCCTCTGTAAGGCAGGTGTATTTATCAACTGTTCTTAATCCCCCTCAACAAGGCCAAAAAGGAAGAGGTACTGTATTTGTTTTCATATCCAGTATGCTGGGTATGAAACACCCATGGGGCATTCAGCCCCATGAGCGTCTCCATTGTATTTCTTCAGTTAGTAGCTGTCCTCAGTGAAAGACCGGGAGGGTTATAGAGGTGCTGCATCCAAACTCTTCTCAGAACGGTGCAATAAAAGTGCAAAAGGCAACAGACACAAGTGACATCAAGGGAAAATACTTATTCCCTGCCACATCTCTCTGTACTTTGTAGCCTCAGGCTACAAGGGGAGCAATGTCTTGAACTTAAAATTACAAGTGGGTGTAAGTAAGCTACCAGTTAGGTTCTGTGAGTCTAAGAGGGACTAGATAGAGTTGCTCCCCTGAAGAATAGGACGGTTTGCTTGTTTGTGCCGATTATCAATGCAGAATTGTTGACAGTTGCTTACCAGCCAAGGAATGTCTGTTCTTCATTAAAATGAAGATTTGTTAAACGTATCAATGCACGTTACAGGTGTTGCTTCAGGCCTACCCCAAGAACGGGATTATCACATGCTACTGCATGGACTTTGTACTTCAGCTTCTTGCAATAAATATTCTCCTGAATAAATAAAGAATATTATTAATGTCTGTTACATCCAGGTAATGCTGCTATCACACAATATTTGAATTGTTTTTCAGGTACTTTATTTGGTGGAGGAGATGAGTTACATTAGTATTAGACAGCAGTGTAATGTGAAAAAAATTCATTTCACTCTGAGCTTTGGCCTTGCCTATCCTAAAGAATTCTGAAATGAGGCCTCTGCAGAGGCCACAAGCTTGTTTCTGGTGCATTGCATGAATTACCTTGGCTTGTATCTGAAAAATTTCTGTGAGTCTGAAGTCCTTTCCACCTTCATCTCTGTACAGTCTATTCTATTTTTGACATTCTTGTTGGGAGATCAATTGGAGATGATGGTACTTTTCTTGATAATGTTGCACTGAATGCACTCAAGAATATTTTGGTGGTAACAGACATCAACAGAGATAAATGCAGGAGTTGTTTGGGTTTTTTTGTTTTGTGGTTTTTTTTTTTTTATTTAGCTGCACTTGCTACAGGTTGGAGGAAGTTTGGAATAGGTGGGATGTAAAGTACATTCAAGGAAAATGCCTATTTATGGAAAGATTGTATGTAGCCCTTTGGAAGATATTGTACCACTGGGCTCTGGGGTAGCTATTAGCTTTTGCTTTTAGGGTCCTGTTGCCACTGGACTTGAAGGCAGCCCAAAGGAAGGAGGAACACGTGGAGTACTGTATTGTAAAGGAGGAAAGAGTTGTGGTCACCAAGCAGACCACCTGGCATTAACTGACATTCTTACATTCTGCCGTTCTTATATTCTGAATTTATAATGCTCTTAATATACTAATGTTATGTCCTGACCCTTTTATCTGTCATCTGAGAGTCCTCTCCAGTCTTCCAAATTAGTAAGCCCCAGTCTCTGGACTACTACTACTGCTCTTTTTCCCTGTGCAAAGAAAATCAATGCTGTCTCTCTGGTTCGCTCTAAGCCAGGTCTATTTGTCAACTTGCTTAAAGATCCATGTGAGATTGGCAAAAGTAGAGAGAAGACTGGGAGTTATGAGTATGAGATTTGAAGAAAGGATGAACAACGTGTAGAGAAGTGTGGCACCTAAACTTCTACGTTAGGGTCATAGGAAATATAAAGACAATGTAAGGCAACAATATCCTCACATTCTTCTGTAAGCCGTGTTCAAACTCTGCAAAACGAAAGCCTAATGCATTCAGTAGCTGATATCTCAACATGGGAGTTTGATTATAATTAACATTTCATTTTTTTTTCCACCATGGACAGTTACTTTCTTCCTCTGAGTAACTCTGGTCTTCAAGGCGTCCTCTTTTCTCTTGATGGAATATTTCACTGACTCTGATTCACTCTTTCTATGCAAGCCTACTCATCTTTAAAATATTATTTGTTGAGCCCAATGCAAGTTTACCGTATTTCAAGAATGGGAAAAGTGTTTACAGGACTTAGGTATGTATCCAATTAAAGTGAGAGGGAGAAAGAGGAACTGTAAGGTTAGTAGGGCTTACAAGAATTTTTTTGTTACTCAAGTTATGTTCTGCTTCTGTAGACCATAGGAAACCGGGAGAACACCTGCATGGAATTTCCTAAATTAAAAGTATTTGCTAACTATGAATATGGTTATTGTAGAGGGTCCTGCCTTGAGCAGGAGTTGGATTAGATCCCACACATAGACTAGATGTTGGTCCCCTCCAACTTGCATGATTCTATTGTTCTGAATATCCTGACTTGATAGTTGTAGTGTCAAAAGTGCTACTTATTCTTAACATAGCTTTAAAAATATAATACTACAAAATCTTATGTGTTTATCTGTATTCAGGTTCACTATCCTTGTTTCCTGTAAACAGATGTGTAGTCCAGGCTCTGTTGGGATTTAGCATGATACCATGAGGAATGGTTATGTCCTGACCCAGTGGAAAGCTTTTCACATAACTTCTGCCCTCCTAATTTGCTGCGTCTTTTTCAGTCTCATCATGAAATGGCTGTTAACAGAGCTGTCTTTCATCTCCCACCATCTGAATCTACCTATATAATATTTTGCTTTGTTTCATGCAGAGCATGATGGCTAATTGCTGCTTGAAATACTTTCTTTTTTAGTGATTAGTCTCCTTTTCTTCTGTTATCATCATTACAGGAAATTGCAAAAAGGTTTTTTTGATCCTTAGAGTTTTAGGGCTTATTGGAATAACTCTATCACTTGATATGGAACCTTCTTTGTCCTAAGGCTGCCATCGCTTCATTTGATTCTGTCCAATAAAAGGACAGAGAGTATTTTTGCAGCAACAGTAGCCCAGCTGTCACCAGCTATTTTTCTCACTGGTTTTCAGATCTCTTCTAGGTTTGTGATGAGTAATTCATCTGACTTCTTAATGTGCACAGAAGGCACTTGCAAATATTTGCTAGTATTCAACCTGTTTCTGTGCATTGTTTCCCATTCTTTCCAGTGACCACTTGGTAGAGTGTAAGAGAGAGAAAAAATATGAGAGGATTTTCAAGTTTACAACACTGGACAAGTTTAGTTAAAGGAAAGAAGACAAAAAGTCCCATGAACTTTCAAAGTCCCACTTGCTGGTGGTGTAAATGATTTCAAGCTTCTCCTTATGACTTCTGCTTTTATGTTTCTTTTTGGTTGCTCCTTACTGGCCTTACCCTCATTCATTCTCCATTTCAGTCCTGTTTTGTTTCTGGATGTTACATTATGGCTTAGGCAAAGTGTTAGCTTTCGTGTATGGACAATTTATAGCTTTACTGTACTCTTGCTGTTCATCATACACTTCTCCGGAGTTAGCTGGCCAAATCCGTCCTGGGCTGGAGGGCTGAACTCGAGTGCCCAGTAAGGCAATGCTGCCCCATTGCAGAATATCCACTTGCCGACCACATAGCTGAGTTTTAACTTAACTATGAAAACAAGTGATTTCTCTGAAATGCTTCAGTCTTTTACATGACCTAAAGAAGTAAACTACTGATAATCCATCTCTTAAGCAAAAGAGGCACTTAAAGGAAATAGAAACTAGTTTCTATGTGAAAGGAAATAGTGTTCAATTTACAAAAAAAGGGAGGGTACTTTTGAGCGGCAGGGACAATAATTTGGAACGTTGGCATTTTCTCTAATATCATGTAGTCGGTCCGCCACAGAGTGATGGTATCCACTATAAATTTTCTTAGATCTAATTTCTGCTGCAAGCGAATGTTTTCTGGAATGAAATCCTAAAGCCACTCAGATGAAAATCTTGTTACTGGTTTTAGTGGCCCTATTCTTGGTGTTGGACTGATTTGATTGAGAGTTGGGTTTTTTTGGGAGATATTTCTTTGGTTTGAACTTTCAGATGTTCCCAGTATTAGCTTTTATTCCTAATTAATTCAATGGTAGTTTTATTTTTGCAACCAGTAAGGCATAACTAGGGCTGAATGGCATCAAACTTCTCAAAATACAAGACGACTTTTATATTTGAAAAATACCTGTTTCAGCTCATGCATGGACAGAGCCAGAGTTTTAACTTTGGAGGACAAGTGACCAGGGCTTTCCAGAATTCTGTTTTAGCTCTTTCATTTCCTCAGTATACAATGGCTTCACAGAAACATTCCTGCAAACTGCCAGTTGTGTCCAAAATTGCCCTATCTGCTTCTGAAGTATCTGCAGAATACTTTTAGGGGATTTTTTTAGGGGTTTCCCTTTCTTCTGTAGAGGACCTTGTGAAGGTTGTTTTACAATGACAGTGAAGGGGAGACTGGGCAGGAGCTCTTTGAAATCACTGTGGAGAGCCTGTGAGTGAAGTGTTCCCTCTTTTTATGGATCATATGGAGCTTGAAATATACTCCATTCTCTGCATCCATTCTGGTATGCCCACTAGCTCTATGAAGAGATTACGACAGGTTTTTGCTTTGTCTGTTTCAACTTCTAAATATTTCCATGGGCACTGAGCTCCCAGCTTTGTGTGGCTTTAGTCATGTTACTAACTTCTCTGTCTACTTAATGTGGCTCTTGTGAGTCACCACTAGTTATTGGAAGTCTCCAATAAAAAATATTGCTGAATATAAGTTGTTCTTACCATTTCTATTTTCTGTATGGCATCTTTTCAAATTTTTATGATTTATCTTTGCAGAAAAATATTAACAATATCTTATGATAAATGTTGTTAGCATTAACAATCCTGTTTATACTACAGAGTCAGTGCAAGGAATGATATATGTATATTTCCTCATGATATTGAAACCCAATTCACTGAGGCACGCATACCCAGCAAGTCTCCTTTTTCTTATGACCATTTCTTAATTAGAATGTAATAAGCTTATACAGTTTATCAGAAATCAGATCCTTTTCATTCTGGGGCTTTCCATCTGAAATAAATTAACTGTTTTATTTCTGTGAAATCAGGGGACTTTTGGTTCTCAGCCATACTGACTGACACCTGGATTGAAGAAAGAAAAAAAAAAAAAGCAGTACAGTGACTTTTGGGTGCTGATGGTGATGCTTCCTGTGTTTGGTAGTGCAGGAAATGTGTTCATCATGCACCATCTGGGAAACGCACACATTTCTGATTACCTATTCACATTTTTATGCAGTTGCACACTGATGCACTGAACCAGTGCATTGTTTCTTGGGTGCTGTTAAGCAAAAAAATGTGAGAACAGGGCCTGAGATAGTGGTGTGTGAAGCAGAGTTTGCTGAGGGTTTTCACTGCAAATGTGGAAATGTGATATGTGCGCACAATGCAAGTTTACCTTTTTTCATTTGCAGACTTCAGTTTCACCTGAGTTTTAAAGGAGAAAAATCAGATTCTTTTTCTCTCTTACTGTTCTAATAGAGGGTAAAACTCTGTATCCTTCAATTAGTGATTTGATTGAACACAGACAGCAAGGTAAAACTCTTGGTTTCCATTTTGAAAATGGTTTTAGGCACTTTTAAACAAGAGAAATATTACTGAAGCATGAAGCGGAGTTATGCTGATAAAGATTTTTCTGTGGAATTACAAACAGTTTCAACTGTCTATTTTATACTTTAAAAAAAAGTTATAAATTTCCTAGCTGAGTTATCATGTCAGTACAGGCTCAGTTAAGCTTTCACTACGACCCAAAAAATCCTCACAGGGATGGGTTCATCCAAAGATTGCCTTGTTACTGGAAGCCACGCCAGATAGAACAAGGGTGTCTGGAGAAGAATGTCTGTCCTGACACTCAGGAAAACGGGCAGATGTATCAGGAGACTATCTTGGCTAAGTAGAAAACTCATGACAGAGCTCAGATTCAGAAAAGGAGCATACAGGGTGTGGAAGAATAGATGGGCTACAAAAGAGGCATTTAGAAACGTTGTCCAGGTGTGTAGGGATGCTGTTGGAAAGCATCCTTATAGGGGGGGTTATCAAGAAGATGAAACCAGGCTCTCACAACAGTGTGTGGTAGGAGGATGAGAGACAACAGATGCAAGTTGGTCTAAGAGCAGTCCATGAGTATGCAGACAAACTTTTTCCCCCTTAAGGGCAGTCAAGCAGTGGAGTGGGTTGCTCGGGGGGCTGTGACATTTCCAACCTTGAACATTTTCCACACCACACTGAGCAACATAGCCTAAGGTCATAGCTTATCTTGCTCAGGGCACAGCGTTGCACTAGAAACCTCCTGTTGGAGTTCCTTTCCAACCTGATTTGTACCAAGGTCTTATCTATAACTAGTGAATGAAAGCCACACTACAGAGTCTCATTAACTTAGAAGAGTCCTGCTTAGGAAAGAATAGTAACTGTAGAAATTAATTCAGGTTTCCAACTTGACATTTTTGAATGAGAACTGCATACCAAAAGTATATAATTCAAATTACCATTTCTTCTATCTCCCTTTGAAAACACTTGCCTAGTATATAGGTTAAGTAGCAGAGAGTTACTTCAAAAAATGGGAAAATTGAAGATATCTACATAGTCTCAATGTAAATATATAAAGGTTTGAAAGCTATATCTTTTCTGTGATGTTCTCTCAGAACCAGGTCTGCTTGTGATGAACCAGGGAAGGAAGAGAGTTTAGTTCCACTTCCTGTCATTTACTTTGTACCTCAGCTGTTGTCTACTTTGAATTATCAGGTATTAGAATGTGTGCAACAGAAAGACCTGAATTTCCTCATACTTGTTATATTTGGTTTTTTTATGTGGGAACTCGGCACTTTACAACCTGTACCACAGGGACAGGCCCCATCCATCCTATTAGCCTGCCTCCCTGCCCTTCCATGTGCCTTGCGCCTGACATATTCTTATAGTACAGCTGAATCTTTGATTTCTTTGATTCTCAAGAAGGTTGTTTCCTCCCAACAATGCTGCCTCCCTCAATTCCTTTAACCTCTAAGGCAAAGTTGGTAGTGCTGCTGATTGCAGTGAAACAAAAACTGCTGCAGTACCTTACCAGTTTGCACACTCACCCCTGCAGAGTTTGGGCTGGCTGGGAAAGAGCTGACATGCTATTGGCATTTTAACAGTTGCTGTTGCATGCATAGAAGCTGCAAAGTAAGCACTGATAAAGGAGAGGAGGAAACAAGGAGAATGAGAAAGAGCTGACAATTTGGAGAGTCTCCAGGATGCTTGAGGAAGATAAAATTAACCCTGGACAATAGAAATGCGAGAAAGTTCAGATTTAGTCTGGGGAAAGGTTTTGACTTGCTAGCAGGGTGATTAGTGTCAGTTTAGTTTAGTGAGGGAGGGAGAAGCCTGTAATAAATCGCATCCAGAGAGTAGTGGTCAAGAGCTCAATATCCAGATAGAGATCAGTGACGAGCGGTGTCCCTGAAGGGTCTGTGTTGGAACCAGTACTATTTAATATCTTCATCAACAATATAGACTGTGGCATTGAGTGCAGCAGACAACACCAAGCTGAGTGGTGCCATTTACATGCCTGAGGGATGGGATGTCATCCAGATGAACCTGGACAAGGCTCAAGAAGTGGGCCCGTGTGAACCGCATGAGGATCAACAAGGCCAAGTGCAGGCTCCTGCACCTGGGTTGGGGCAACCTCCAGTATCAATACAGGCTGGGGGATGAAGGGATTGAGAGCAGCCCTGCCAAGAAGGGCTTAGGTGGTGGATGAAAAGCTGGACCCGAGCCCATAATGTGTGCTTGCAGCCCAGAAGGCCAACCATATCCTGGGCTACATCAAAAGAAACAAGGCCAGCAGGTCGAGGAGGTGACTCTGCCCCTTTACTCTGCTCTGGTAAGACTCCACTTGGAGTACTGTGCCCAGCTCTGGAGGCCTCAGCACAGGAAAGACATGGACCTGTTGGAGCGAGTCCAGAGGAGGGCCATAAAGATGATGAGAGGGATGGAACACCTCTCCTATGAGGGCAGGCTGAGAGCGTTGGGGTTGTTGAGCCTGGAAAAGAGAAGACTCTGGGGAGACCTTATTGCGGCCTTTCAGTACTTAAACGGGGCTTATAAGAAATATGTTGACAAACTTTTTAGCAGCGCCTGTAGCAATAGGACAATGGTTAATGGTCTTAAACTGAAAGAGGGTAGATTTAGACTAGATATAAGGAAGCAATTTTTTACAAGGAGGGTGGTGGAGCAATGGCACAGGTTGCCCAGAGAGGTGGTACATGTCCCATCCCTGGAAACACTCAAGGTCAGGTTGGAAGGGGTTCTGAGCAACCTGATTTAGTTGAAGATGTCCCTGCTCATTGCAAGAGGGTTCAACTAGATCATAGAATCATAGAATAGTTTGGGTTGGAAGGGACCTTTAAAGGTCATCTAGTCCAACCCCCCTGCATCTAGTCTTTCAAAGGTCCCTTCCAACGTGAACCATTCTATGATTCTATGAAATGTCTTTACTAGAGTGGCTGCTACTTGTGAACTGCTGGCACCTCTTTGTATTTGGGGAAAACCAGCTACCAGTGGTTAGCATGTAATTCCTGTGAAGAATGGGGGCAAAGGCATTATTACAATGCAAGTCTACTATGTTTCTTTGGAAACTGAACTCCTCTTTGATCATATAATTTTTAGTTAAAACAAGTTGTTTGTAACGATTTTTTTGTGTTTGGTAAGACAAATATTCCTGAATGTATTCACCCATGTTACTAGTGCCTCTGCTTGGCACCTGTTTTCAGGCATGCATCGTTCAGGATGCCAGTCTGATGAATGCTTAGCAAAGTCTTTGGTGCATGAGTTTGATTAAGAACAGCCTAATATTTCACATACCTTCTCCTTGCAGAGTTAGGAACAGAGCTTGTGGAGGTACCCATGGTTTTACTGAAATGTGTATCTGCCTCTTTGGTCCCTAAGTACCTGTCTCCTCTCTAAAGTGTGTGGGAAATGACTCTAGTTTAGTTCACATCTAGATTATAGGACACAGAAAGAGGAGCCCTTGTCATGCAAAACCACTGCACAGTTCCTTACTAATTATCTGTCTGAAATTCTACATACCTTGGCTGATACATGAGTACTGATTATAACCTTTGTTCAAAAGAGGAGTTGTCACACCCTTAGAATGGATTTTCCTAATACGTGTCATCATTAAAGCACAAAGTAACTACCATGTCCCTCCAGTTCCCCACCAGTGGTGAGAATTAATTCTTTCAGCCTTGTTTCTGTGACTTCCATAGACAATTAAAACTGCCATTTCTACAATGTGGGCTGTACGCAAGCAGGTCTGGAATTCCCCATCAACTGTGTCCTGTACATGTCAGTACTGCAGTACTGTAAGCCAGGTGAGTTTTAATATATGTGACCATTTCCCTTTAATTTTGAAATGAATTTGAACAGAAGAAAATTCAGTGTGCAAACCAAGATAACCAAATCTGGAGGGAAGGTTTCATATGAACAGCAGGAAACGGAACCCACTGAGTTTCATGACAATAATAGTTTTGCTATTAACTGCTGAGCTTTTTTGTTCTGCTCTGAGTTACTGTGAAAGCAGTCATCAAAGCTTGATATATGTTCTTCTAACCTCAGCCTGAAAAATGGGGCCTGGAAACCACAGGATAACAACTCCCTTACAAAGGTAGCTTTTCTGTAGGTTGGCAGTGCCTAGGCAGTGTAAAAGGAAACAGGAGAGACTTTTTTTTTTTAATATTTTCTCTCTTGAGTGTAAGATATTCGTAAAAACATGTGTGGATATGTGTGTCTATATATAACTTTACATTATCTCTATGACCCTTTTAAATATAATGGTAGAATGGATCTTTTCTGTCCATATGGGTTGTATGACATCAGAATGTTCGCAGCAGATCTGATGAAAACATAGCTGTTAGGAAATATTTGTAGATCTTTACATGTGTTTTATTAGTAGTGTTAAAAGCGGCTTTGCAACTTCCGAGTCCACTCAAACACAGTTTATTCTTGGTTTTCATTTTGACCTTGGCTGTTGTCTTTAACACTTAAGCAATGTTTTGGAACATGCTGCATTCAATGACACAGAAGCACTGGGCCAGTGTTGATGTTACAACAAGAAAATAAGAGTAAAATAGATTATTATTCTGTATAGAAGCAGAGGTCTGATTTTTAAAATTGTTTAGTATCTGATTATACCCTGCAGTTTTACTGTAAACTCAGTTAATGTAGGAATATCCACAGTAAGTGAAGGAAAAGGAAAATTACTTAGATTTTTCAGGTATGACTTTTTTTTTTCATGTTTGTTAATGCCTTTGAAATCCCCACACTTGTTGTATTTGTTTTGCTGAAAGCTACAGAATAATGCCCCCACACACACCTATTTGCTTTTAATGAAAAAATCAAGCCAGGTAATAATGCAGTTTGAATTAAAGTCAACAGAGTCAATGACCAATGCCAAATATCTCCCCTCAATTTTAATGGTAAGAGACACTTCCTTCAGCTTGAAAGCTTTTTCTTTCTTTTTAGTTATTGCTTCCTTCCTCCCATTACTGTTCTTCAGAAGGCGGAAATTCAATAACAAATTTACGGTGGGTTTTTTTTCTCTGTTAAAAGACAAAAGAGTGTGAAGTAAAGGCATACTGTTTTTTTAAATTTAAAGGTTGGGACCTAAGGACAAAAATAAGTAAAGACAACAAGTCAGCAAATAAGAAAGCTAACTTCTGAGCTGAATAATAATTAACAGTCTTCACCTGCACCAGAAGAACACAGATAAATAGTGGAAGATTATTGACCAAATTTCTCCTACTACTGGAAAATAGCAGGATTTTTCCTACTTTATGATTGTCTCCCTGTAGTGACTTGCCATGTCATGCTACTTATTTTTCGGATGATTATTGGTTCTGAAGAATTTTTTTTCACAGGTTCTTTCCCATGGGAAAATTTTTCCTAGTGTAATGATTTTGCTTGGTTACATTTTGCTTAGGATGTTGAATGTGGCAGATTCCCCCTCACATAAACAAATATTGCTGCTTTGAAAATGGCAAAATAAGGATGTCTCATTGCTTTTGGGGGGAAAAAACCTGTAATCTGACTTTCTGCTTGACATGGCCACTCTAACTTTGGCCATGAGGGATGATATAAGCATAATATACTAAAAAGAAAGCCGCAATGAACCTTGATGAATATTTAATACATGCTTACGGTATTCTCCTGTTTCATGCAAATTAACCTCTAAAGTCTGGTCATAATATGAGAGACCTAACAACGTTTTCTTGCGTCATTTGAAGTTCAGAATAGTGTTTGCATACTGTGTTTTTTTAACTTGCTTTTGTCTCCTATTGTAGCGACATTTGTGTTTTACAAGCCAACCCCTTTCTTTTTGATTCCTCTTACGTTCATTGAATAACCAGCACCACTTTCACTTGTCATCTGGTTTAGTCTTACTGTGTGTTGCTATGGCACATTCCAAATATTAGGGAGCTGCGTTATAACAGAGCCCAAGGCTCCATGTGGTTTCCAGTCACAGAGCAAAACAATTGGAAAAATATGTTCTCAGAACCCAAGACATGATCACAGACCTCAAAACATTACAACACATGGAATATATAGTTTACAAAGCTTATGGTTGTATTATTGAATGAGGATACCATTTACCTGATCTATCAGTTGACAGGTTCAGTTCAAGACCAGACATGTTTTCAGACTATTCTGCTATTTCTGCAAACGTCATTTCTGTGAATTTTACTTTCTTGCTTTCACTAGCTCACAGTCACAACTGTTTCCTTTTTGCCTAACTTTTGTCATACCTTTTATTCATAAAGAAGAAAGAGTACATACAATCTAAAAGTATCTCTTTAGGGTTTTCTTCTCCGAAGACAGACAACCACAAGATTTAACTCAGTACTGTGTACGCTTCTTGCATTTTCAAGAAATGAAGTAAGGGTTAATGCTAAGACAAAGAAGCAAGTAAAAAATTGCCTAAATATTTATTTATGTATGTATCACTGTGGACCTGTGGTTTATCTGGATTTTTTTTCCCCTCATGATTATAAAATCTTGCTTTTCATCCTCTCCTTTCTATGAGCATCTTCTGTCAGTGCTAGAGAGATCATTCAGTTCAGCCTTTCTAGCACATTACTCCTGCATGTGAGCTTCAGGAAGATGGCAGTGTGCAGAAGGACTGTGGGTGCGATAATGGTGACAAATGACTGAAACAAAAGGAGCTGGTAAGAAAGAAATAATAAAGGAAAAAGAGTGAGAGGGAACTTTTCCCATACAACCTGAAGCTCTGCTGTGGAATGAGAGTCCAAAGCCTGTACTTTCTCAGGTCAACAGACTTCAGTGAGTTGAGGAAGAAGCTGTTACATTCATTTTCTCCCTAAACATGATAGCAGAGTTTAGCTTGAAATTTCCCCATGTTCACGGAAGTTTTCCATTAAAATAACAAAGTAAGCCCAGTATTGGCCTCAATGCAAAACTTGGCAAGGTTATGTAAAATGAGGTTTTAGAAACATATGACTCATAGTTTTAAAACTTCTTAGGCTTTTGAGGGTGGTGGTAAGGTCTACTTGGTACCACACATTGGCTTCAGGAGTGATACAGGAACCCAGCCTGCACAAGCCTATCTGTTCTAGAGTTAATACCAAAGCTGCAAGGCACTCCTTTCTCCTTTTTCCTGTGATTTGGGGTATGCTGCTGGAGTCTTAAAAACACCTGAAGCAGTTGTGGCCACCAGTGCATGTGCAGCTGCTATCCCTAGGGGTTGGCAAAAGGAAACCACTTCAGAATGAGTGGTTTTCCGCTGTCTATGCAATGCGCATCAGCCTTTTTCAAAAGGTAATTTCTTTTCGCTGTTACAATAGCCAACAAGATGTGGTAGGGAGGGCATACCTGAGATTTAGGACAAGCCCAAAGCCATGATTCTTTGGAATAAACTTGGAAATCTCTCACACAGAGCAATGGCATAGCAGCATCTTGCTGATTCACATTCCCCTTCTCCATTTCCTTCTACATAAATGAGGCCAACTGCCTTTGTTGGGATCTCTGCTGAGTAGCCAGCTTATTGCAGGATACATTTTGGCAGGGGCAGATGAGGAAGGTCTACACAGCATTCACAGAACTGCAGGATGCTCTATAAATACAAATTAGCGACTGTTAAGAGCTCACCCCGACAGTGAAAAGCGTTGATGTTATTTCAAAGGCAGACAAAAGGAAGTCACTTGACCGTGGGCTCTAAGAAATCTGTGGCACTACTAGAGTAGCATTAGGAAGCTTATTCATCATTCTTAGTAGACAGACTTGGAATTTTTGAGCGTATATTTTCATTAGAAAATTCTAATTAAAAAACAATACTTCATAGAATTGCACCTATATTAATGAGAAAACTCTCTCAACATTGTTTTTGAGATAAATTTTCTGGTTCATTATCAAAGATCCAGCTCAGTCAATGGCCTCTCACTTCAGCCTCGCCGCAGGCCTCTGCAAGGCTGGTCCTCATGCCCCTGCTCTGCTTGATGCTTTTAATTTTCTATCAGTTTCCTATCAGTTGTTCTGGGAAAAGTCTCTCTTGTGGTTTTTTGGGTTTTTTTCCCCTTGTTCTTCCCTTAACAATGCAGATATGTGCATTACAAGCACACATCCCCCTTTTCAGTTGTGGGTTTCCCTATTTGCACACACCTCCTGCTGGAGCTGCAGGTGCCCCAGATTTACATATATGCCTGCTCCTCCCTACACCTCCACATGCTGGTGAGAAAATCAGCAAGGTCACATACAGACACCCAGGTGTGGGTCCCTGTTGCTGCACCCTGCACTGTCACTGCCATAGCTGGGTGCAGGCTGCTTGTGACACCACCAGGGAGGATGCTCTGCCTGGCCTAGGCAGAGATCATGGTGGCAGTGGAGTGATGTCAGTGACAACCAGGTTTTGATCGCTGCTGTTGGCACTTAAAGGTCTCTTTCCTCCCAGTGACAAATTTTCATCCTTTCTTTTCAGGATGACTCCTCCTTTTTTCAAAAGTCTCTTGGTAATTCCCTAGTCACTGTTGAATATGGGTGATGTTGGTTGTTTTTCTCTTTAACATGATCAATTTTGAGCAAATACCATGCAAACATTCTTATTTTAACATGCTATCCAGACCATTTGCCAAGGATGGGCCATACAGACACCCCCACAAGGAACACCAAATAGTATCATGTTTGTCCTTGAGTAGAATGAGAAAGTATTTGGAAGCTATTTTGCTGAGAAAAGGCACAATGGTGCCCTCTGAGACTCCCTACATTAATAAGCTTTCCTGATTACAGAGGGTAAGTTCACCAAGTACTTGCAGACAGTAAAGAATTTCAGAAGCCAATGTGAGTGGAGAGCCGACATGCTTTTTTGTTAAGCTTCTTGCTCCTGTGGTATGGTCATGTTGGTTTAGCTCAAAGCACGAGCAGAGGGAAGTTGCAAACAGCTGTGAGAGAAGAGGTCTATTTGCTCAGTTTGGCTCCCTCTGTTCTCATAAAACCTGGGACACAGGCTTTGACCCAGTACTATCAGGCATAGTGGTAGCTACTGCTGTTAGCACACTTATATAAGTAAAGGTGGATCTACAAACATATTGGGATCTCTTTCTCCATTCCAACGGGCTGGCCATGGGTAATCCTGGGTCCTCAAGGTCTGGGAATAACAGGAGTTACTTTCAGCACCAGAGAGCTGGAGGAGGGGCAGCAAGTGCTGGATAGCCATAAACAATTCACATAATTTATTTAATATAGAGTTCTGGTTAGCTGTTGACATTTATTTATACAGATGTATATTTTACATAATTGAAAGAGAGGAAAAACATCTTTTCTTTATTCTTGACTAGAATTTAAATGAAATATTAAGGGAATCATAGCAAAGAGGTTTGGACAAGGGGCATAGCGATCTTAAATCCCAACATACACCCATCTGTATTTGCAATGCAAAAAGGTAGTTTGTGAATTCCTGGAACATCTGTTGATGTGATAACATGGGACACTCCTACTGTGACTGCTCGAGGTTTTTAAAAAAACCCCAATCAACCAAAAAAAAAACCCCAAACCAAAATGCTAGATGATGCTATATTCTTTGGGCCTTGGACCTGCAAAAGTTGAACTCAGTTACTTTTTGATCTAGTTTCTCCCTAAATCATAGTATCTTTGAAGTTTTGTGAAGAAACAAGTATCCAAAAGTGGAGATTCTTGCACAGAGTTCTAGATTGTACATACAGTAGTAGTCTCAAATTAGCTAAGCTTTGTGGGTCCTGTTGTCACATGTGATGATGCAATATCATCTCAGATCCCATCCTGTTTTCAAAAGGATTTTGTCAAAAGCTTTGCATAGCCCTTAACTTTATTGAGTCTTTACAAATTATTTTAACACTAACCATTAATCAAAGGAAAATGACGTAAGCCTACTCATGGAAACCTATAGAGAGATGCTTGCAAGCCTTTGCAACACATCATTATATGATACTTTCAAGTTCCAGTTTTGAGCAGAAGTGTTGAAGGATGTTCCTTGCCCTTTTAAAGATGAGGTTTTGATCCTAACTGGCACTTTTGAGCATGGAATAACCTCTGAAACCTGGTAACGTGCTCTCTGACATGTGAATTTTATTCCTCCTTTATACTTCTGCTTTTTTTTTTTTTTTTGGCTTTGTCATAGAGTTGCTTGCTGTTCCTGTTGCTTCTCTTTTGACTTATAGAAGACATCAACTAGTAGCATTCTACAACCTGCTGAGTTCAGTCTCTTATCGATTCACTTGATGCAGTCATGCACCTGACAAAATATCAAAGCAGACTAAAGACATTTGAAACTGGTGAACATAGGCCTTGTGGAGAGGAAAGAGGAAAGCAGATCAGCTCACCATCTTGAAATATTTTTAATTCCAATACATTTTGTCTGTTTTTATTTGGCTCGTAACTACTGTGCTATAGATAAAGTTTCATTATATCAGCTAGACACAATTTCACTTCTGAAGAGCACGCTGCGTGTATGATACTAGAATATTAGATTGGCAGATATGCAGCTTAGTGCTTCAATGGATCTTAATCTGTGTGTTGGTCGCATATCAGCAATATTTACTGCTACAGCAGTGAGAACAGTACACGAAGGAGAACAGGAGAAGGAAGTAGATCAAATGTTAGGGACAAAAATAGCTGAGAAGTCATGTCAGAGTGATTGGAAGATAGAGCATGGGTTTTTTTGGTGTTGAAGGGCATATAAAAAGAAGGCGGCTTCCCACCACCAAAAAGTGGTGATCTGTCTAAATAAGTTCTGGGTCTAATTTCTAGGTCTGCCATGGATTTCCTGTGTGACTTAAAGCAAAACTTAGTCTTTCTGGGTTCGTGTCAGTCACCAGAGCATAGGTGTCTACTCCCACATAAGATATAGTAGGATACCTGGAGAGTATCCTGGCATACTTGCACTGGCAAGTATGACACAGGACCTGTGGGAGCCCTGTGGTCTTCTGAGGTGATGAATGAAGATCAGGTGATGCATGAGAGGTTGTCAGATGCCGTTATATTGCTATGTGTGGGCAACTGAAATGAATCATCTAACTTTTTTGACACCTGTAAAATTAGGGAAGGAGTGGTTGCTTTTTGCTCCCTTTCATTTCCCTCCTCCCTACTGAAACTGTAAAATAAGCTTTCCAGAAGCTATCTATGTTATAAAGAGTTTGTGCAATCTTAACATTCCATCAGTCTTTTCCCGAGAATTCACAAAAATAATACAGTCTCTTAAGAAACAGCAAAGAGAAAAAACAAACCTGACAACCTTGTTATTGTTAACAGAGGTTTCAAAGTAAAGTTACAATCAAGAAAAATTAAGTTTAGGGGAGTAGGGTGTAAACATGGGCTGTCACTTTATTCACTTAAAGGGGAGGGTTTTTTTAAATTCTTTAATAATCATCAATTTAAGCTTTATTAGTAGCATAAAAAGAAATCCTTTTTTTTTTTTTTTTTCTAACTTAGAGTCATGATTTGTCATCCTTGGTCAGCCTGGTGAGAGGTTTTGTCCTGTTTCCATCTGCTTTAGACACTGGAAGGCTCCAGTGCTGTGCTCTGCCTTTTACGTGCATTGAACACCTCTTCTGCGAACCACAGAGAAACCTTTTTTCCCACCTTCAGTCTGGGCATAGTGAGGGAACGGAGTCACAGCCCTAGATCTTATACAGCATTGCAGGGAAGGCAGAAACTATAATCATTCATATACATAAATGAAAAAGTACAAAGTACTTATACCTGTTTTGGCCACTAATAAGCTAAGTGACAAGAACAGAAGTCAGAAGAAATGATTTGTATGTGATTTAGCAAACGTGTTGTAGGCAGTAGAACAACCTAGATCCAAAAATAAACTTGTTAAGGAGAAAATGTAAAACAAACCTTGGCACAGTTTCATGTGTGCAAAGACTAATTTTTGAGTTAGGATTTCTGCATTTCGCATAGCCCCAAGCTAGGAGCTAGTGTTTACAGGGGAGTTTGGTTCAGTTTCGCTATGTCCAGCCTGGGACAGGAAAGCTGAACTCAAAAGCTTATTGATCCAACCTAATGTGGATCTGAAGTGAATGGATAAGTTTTAGGAAACTGTCATATGTCACTTGGCCTGGATTTGACTAGATTTTTCTAAGTGATTTGCTGAGAGGATTAATAGCCAAAGCACATAGATTTTTGACAGCTTAGGCTGACCCTGTATGACAGTTAACAATGGATTAGTTGACCTTTTTTTTAGGGGACACCTTTTAAAATGTGTTTTTTCTTTTTGTTTTATTGCTCCTTAGATAATTAAAAACAGAAAAGTGTGGTTTTTTCCTTCATTTTTTCCTTTTCTGCAGCTTTAGGTATAAATAACATGACTACATCTACTGCTTTCCTTATTTACACTCTCTACTGTTTCACTTAAAAGGTGATTGTAGGGAGACGACGCTTCTTCCATATTCTTACAATCTCCCATCATGAGAATAGAATATCAGAGAGGTCCTGACTGTCTTTTGCCTACACAGCTGTTTTCTTAATCTCACCATGAGATTACAAATATCGAGTGAAATGAGTAACGCGAGCCCTGACTGATTAGTCAATCTTTTAAAACGGAAGCAGAAGACTTCCACCCAGAATCATGCTACAGAGGAGACCAAACATAAAAAAGGAAATTGGGGACAAGTCGTCTGAAAAACTGCGTTTGAGACATACGTCTCACATAACCACACGCTCTTGCCAGACAGACCCAATTCTGGTCTTACGCACTGTCTCCTCATCTGAATAAATCAACATATGTAACAGATGTTCTTTACATCTTTTGGTACTACTTTTTTCAATTGTGCTGTAGGTCTTTTTCTAAAAAGAAAAGGATATTATTTTGTTTACTTATAGTGTAATGGGTTGTAGTTAATTCTAGATATTGAAGCAATTAGAGTGTGTATTTTCAGTGTATGCAATTCAGTTTTTAATGAAAATTCTATTCCCTGATTGACTTTGACAGATATTACAACAGTTAATCCTGAGAAAAAGTGCTCTAATATATGTTAAAGACCTGGTCAAAGGAATATTTAGCACAGTTATTCTAGCATTTGGATCTACAAATGAAATGATAGATTTTAAGCTTGACATCAAAAGTAACAATTCCAATATATTTAAATGGCATTTCTTTAAAATGTTATTTATTATGGTTTTATTATTATAAGCCCAAGCTAAATCATGTAATCATGATTCATGAACACAAAAGGTAGTATATTGAAGAAAGCATAAGTGATCAATTTTTAGTTCAAAATTTTAAAATTCCAATTTGAAATTATTTGTACGTGACATTGAGTTTTGCAGTAAGATATAACTTGTATCTGTTTAGAGCATGGGGACAGTGAGGTTTTCACCGGACTAAAGTTTGCAAAAATTCATTAAGTCCCCCTAACAGCACTTCAATGTGGGAAAAATGTTTTAGTTAAATGAAATATTTTGATACCTAATATTTTGATAAAAATAGTTAATGAAAAAGCAAAGAAAATCTGAAGACATAAAGGGGATTATACTCTCGTCAGAAAATGAAGCAAATGTTTGCCAATGTCTCATCAAGCCTTCCATCTACAGAGCTCCATCTACTTCCATTTACAATTTTTTGTGGAAAAGGTGAGATATGTGGGGGAATATTTATACAAGACTATAAAAGGAAAGATTTTATACTGATTTATATTTTGAGTCTCCATAAAAATCAATAATTTCAAGAAAAAGAGAAATAAGAGACACCAGATATACTGCAGTATCAGTTCTTGGACTTGAAAGTTAATGCCTCCCTCCTAAGTTTTTCCAGTCTCCCTCCCCACTGAATTACTGAAAGGCTGAAAAATAGATTTTCACCAAGTCAAAAAGGCTTTGAATTTTCTCTCCTTTCTCTCTCAATACAATGTTTGCCATGTACCAAACTTCTGGGCTACCTGAAGAAGGATATGGAACATTTCCTAGATGCATAGTTGCGCATGCAGACTTACAGAAGCACCTGTGAGCGTTTACCTCTGATAATACAAATGGCTAAGAAAAAAGATGGTTAGCGTGCTAAACCGATGATACGGACTTTAATCTTGCCGATATGTCTATAGACACTATTAAGTTTACTAACTTTTGCCTTGGATAAAGACTATGTAAAGGCTTAAAGAGAATGTCAAGCAGTCATTATTGGTGTTTTGTTTTGTGGGTTTTTTTTAGTTAGACATGACGGGGACAAGACTGTCCTGGTTAATAGAACTATGACTCCATTTGTAGGTGAACTTAAAATTATGTGTATGCAGTCATATGCATTCCCTTCCATATTAAATGCACCATAACCTGGTCATCTTTATGTAGTTTTATATTAAACCCATAGATTAATTTCTCACCTCAGATAATAAGGGAAAGATAAAGTCTATAACACATAAAATACCTTGGTAATACAACTTAGTTATGTTCCTGTAGCAGAACCCTACAGAGGGCTGTAGAAGCCTTCTGACCTTCAACTGACTTCACTGGGATCTGAAAAAATGTAACTCTAGGAATGCTCCTCAATCAAGTTCATTAATCATTGGTATGATTTTCAAGTTCTTGCAAATCCTGTTGACAATGAAACAATGCAACTGCCAGAAGTTTAAGACTGTTTCTAGCTGTTAATAGCAACCACTGTATATTGTAAACTAAATGTCCAACAGCCAGGGTGTTCTGTGTTCCCTCTTTTTGAGAATTATTTGATTGTTAGTACGCTCAGCTCGCATTACAAAAGATTTATTGATGGAAAAACAGGTAACAGGCATAATCCTACAATTTCATCTACCTCCTGAATAGCAATAAAACAACTAATTCTGCTGATTCTGAAGTCCACATAAGTAGTTCTGAGGTTCATGAGGTTTATAGTAGGCCCTACAGTAATTCTAGATGTCAGATCACAGAGGTAATAAGATTATGAAGGCCTTAAAAAATACTTGCAAAAGAAATTCATACAATAAATTCATAGATTTTAGACCCTAAAAAGACCTTGATGACCTAGTTTGAGCTGCTGCAAAATAAAGGCTTTAGAATCATGTGCAAGTAAAACATTTTGTGGAATGTTATCCAGTTTGGATTTAAAGTCTCAGTATAAGTCTAACATAGAATCATAGAATAGTTTAGGTTGGAAGAGACCTTTATAGGTCATCAGTCCTACCCCCCCTGCAATGAGCAGGGACATCTTCAAGTAGAACATGTCTTAGTGTGATGTTGTCATGAAAAAGTGTGTCTCATTCTAGTTTGAACTTGTCTTGCTTCTGTATTTTTATTTCAATTATAGGCTGTGATGAAGTTATATGTTGATTTATTCCTTGACAAATTAAACAGATTGAATTTCTTTGTTCTTTTACTAGTTAGGAGATTGTAGGACCTCAACCCTGGTTCTTTTTGTAAGCCCTTTAAATTTGGAAATGATAGTTTTAAAACATGGAAATCAAAATTAAGTATCGCATGGTATTTATGGCCCACTTTGTATGCAAGGACATTAATACCTCTCTGTATGAATGATGAAAATAGAAAAATGAACTTTCTAATCACATTTGGAATGCAGAAAATATTCATGGGTGTATATAATATGTTTAATTTAATATAGATTTTTGTGTTATGGTCTGTTGATCTGATATCCACTTGCTATGGGTGATGCGTGAACAGCTCCTGAATTACAAAGAATGCATTTTTGTACATAAAGTGCAGGAATAGTTTTCCTTTTTTAATTCTGCAGACTTCTTTTCAAAGGAAATGGCCATTTTATATCCACAGCACATGCATACATTGCTACCTGTTTGGAGATGATCCCATTCATTTTTCAGTATTTGGAGATTTTACAAGGTAGCGCATGTTTTCCAAAAACATTTTTAACAAACTGAAAATGTCTTCTTGATATTTTTTTCAAAAAGGACACATTTTCTTGTATGTCAAAGTTGAAGAGAAGACCTCTGAATTTTTACTAGTTCTTTAAATATGAAATCCCTTGTCCTGATTTTTAAAACACATAGTGCAGGCTTTTGTTTGTGATGGAGGGTCCGCATAAAAGTTGTCATTCTATGGTGATAAAAGTGTCATCAGATCTTGTGGAATATGAAATCATAGAAGGACAGCTATGATCAGAAATGATTGCATGCACTTCAAAACATCTTCCCTGTCCAAAGAACCAGAGAGTGTGAGCCAGCAGCCTAAATATAGGCATATGCTGTCACTGTAGGTACCCTAAAATATTGAAGGTATAGGGCTGTCAGCTATGACATTGAACATGCAGATCTCTGCCCTTCTGAAATAACAACTAAAGGCAAGTAGGATCCCCTTCAGCATGCAAAATACCGCTAAGTATCTTAATATAAAATGTTAATCTCTCCCTGGATATTTTGACAAGTAAAATAGGGTCATTGTCTCTTAAACCTAAGACTGAGTCTTGAGATCAGTACTCCAGGTCTTTACTGTTATTATCCTACAGTTGTGGCTGAATTTGAGCACTTGTGACTCTTCCTTTTTGGAAGCCTTTGTCCAATAGTATCTAAACACTGAACAGTCTCTTTTATCAGAGCAGAAAAGCAGATAAATCTCCATGTATGTATAAAGCCTTGCTGTCCCCTGCTGGTAGCTAAAGTAAACTTTAATGTTTTGCAACACGTTTTACAGAGTCTTGTCTGACCCACTTTTCTGCAAACTACTGTTCTTTTTCTCCCTTTAAAACTTGGTAAAGTGTGTGTGTGTGTTTTATTTGTGTGCCTGTGCTTGAGTGATTTGGGTTTTTGAGGTGGAGTCCTCAAACTCAGTGGTTGTGCCACTGCCTGCTGCTGTATGTAACTGGGTAATCATGTTTCCCATCATTTCCCAAGGAAATGAAGCCTAATTATCGTGTTGTCTTCTGTCTGCCTGTCCACTTGGCTCAGTAACTCCTTAAGCTTTCAGCCAGCTGTACCTGAACTTGACAGGGAGGTGCAGGTATGGTCCTTCTGCCTTTATGAAACTGGTGACGGGGTAGAGGAGGCTGGGTTTGATACACTGCTGACAAACAGCACACGATGTCTCCAAACCACGTGCTGTTTCAGCTGTTCCTTGCCTTACCAGAGGTCTACAGGCAGTGGGAGGGAGAAGACATGAAACCTAGGGGTTGTGGGTGTAAGAAATAGAGTCTTATGTAAGGGTGAGGTTGTACGTGACAACAGAGCAAGACTTTGTGCTATTGAGAGCAGAAGACACAAGTTTCCGTAGGGAAAAGAGGCTTCACTGGTCCAGCATTCTCACCACAACTTGTTAAAAAAATGCAGGCTCAAATGCCATAGCTCGAGTTTTACTTCTCGGTCTAAGAAGGAGATGTCTTTGAGCAGAAAAGGGGTTTGTGTACTAGACAGGGTCAGGATGGGCAGTTCAGAAGTAGCAAGGAGGAGAATACAGCAGGCTGACTCAGGCATGCATTAATAGGTGGGCATGTTGGCAGATAATTTCCATGTAATTTCCACCTTCTTTCTGGTTTGGTTTTTTTTTTTTTTGAAACGGCCCTTAAAACCTACCCTTGCGGAAATATCACATCTATAACATCTATATTTAGATAAAGAGGCTCAAATGTGGGACAGAGTGCTATCTCCATCCTCCTCCCACAAGTCAGACAACCTAAAAAAAGCACGCAAGGCCATAAAGTCCACCCCCATGCTGAGTAGCATTTAGCCTTCTGTGCGTAGAGAGGCAGGCAGGGGATCACATCATCAGGACCTCAAAAACCAGAATACCCCAAATTAAGAAAAAAGGCAAGAGGAGGGAATGGGAAGTGGCGACAAAGGGTCTGGCTTAAAAAAAAAGAAAAAAAGAAGTCAGTAACAACTTCACTAGAGAAAAAAAGTCAGTAACAACTTCACTAGAGAAGAACTGAAACTACTGCTTTTACAGAAGAACCTACGCCAGCCAGCCAGACACCCCTTAGTCACAAGATAAGCAGCACCTGGAGTGAGGGAGACTTGAGATATGTTTCCTGTGCTCTGCATGTGCCTCCATACTTCCCAACTTAGCTTGTAAATCACTGGTTACTTTCAAGAGAGAGAGGAAATTTGGCAGTGAGGGGAAAAAACAGATTCTTTTTTTTCTTTTTCTTCTTTCCTCTCTAGCCTTGTCCTGAGAAAATTTAGTTTTCTTTAGAAAATCTGGGGGTTCACTCAGAATTTTCCCAACAAAAAGCTTTTGTTGAAAAATCCTTGCCAGATTTAATCACCTGACATACAGAAACAAAGATTTGCAAACTATTAATTTGTATACTGCTTGCAAGGTCTGAACTTGAATGAAAGGATCCTGCACACAAAGCCAAGCAAGGAGGTATAAGCAAGTTGAGAGCAAAAGTGTTCACTGTGACAGGTGAATCTGCTGAAAGCCTCCTCCAGCTTTCTGTCTCTGCCACCTTTCTATGCTCCATTTTGCAGATGGTAAGATCAACTTTGAGGTTGTGCCGGTACTACTAATCCTATAACTGTGGGAACACAAATGAAGGAAATGGAGTTTTCACCTTCATCTTCTTGCATAAATCTAAACTGATTTCTAAGACGGTTTCAGAAGAAATCTATATTCCTGTTGCGCTTCCATTACGTTGCTGTTCTCCTTAGGCAGTCATGCCCATGTTTTCTCATAATGTTCCTTCCCTTCCTCAGACTTCTTCACAGTGGGGCGCTTGACTTTCTGCCCACTGGCTGTGAGGTGAGCACGTTTAAATACTTTCTGAATTGGCCTTTTTTCTGGAGGAGATGAAATGTGACGTGGTCTATTACAAGTATACAGCATAAGACGATAAATAGGAGCTTAGTGTGTTAAGGTTAAAGAAACTGTTTAAGAAACCTTCCTTTAATTAGCTCAATGTATCTTCCCTTTCTGCTTCTTTTCTTGTCATGAGTTACGACTTATTTAATATAACATCAAGGCATGGGCTACAGCTACCATAAATGATGGATATTTGCAAAGATTATTTGACAGGTTACAATCAACATTGCCTTATAGAGTATGAATGAGAAAGTTTGGAAAACAAATGTCCCAGGTACATAAGTGCCTACTTACTGGAAAAATGTATTACTACATTAACAGGCTGTGACACTCCCTGGAAAAACAGTACTGTGTGCTTTTAAAGGGTAGCTTTTAAAAATGAAGAAAATAATAAAAAGTACATATCTGATTATTCTGTTAGAAACTAGTATCCATCAGACT
Source organism: Chionis minor (assembly GCA_013398295.1). Lineage (NCBI taxonomy): Eukaryota > Metazoa > Chordata > Aves > Charadriiformes > Chionidae > Chionis > Chionis minor. The sequence goes on from VZSF01003411.1 coordinate 441,729, forward strand.
GCTTCAGGAGAAAGTATTTTTACTCCTCTAGTCACCAGGCGGGGACTCTTTTGTGATCCTTTTTTTCATCTGAGTCTGAGGTAGAGAGATAACACAGGCATTTGGGTGGAGAGATTAGAAAGCGTTACAGGAAGATACCTAAACAGAGAGTGTTCTTGAGAGTGTATAAGAGCCTTTGTGCACTTTTTTATTGCTTTATATTTTAGCCTTATGCTTTCTCTTCAGTTTGATCCAAACATCTGATCTTTTAGCATTTTCGTGTTTCACTGTCAACATTAATCAATAGGTGTAATACATAATCCTAATGCTTTTCCCTTTCGCATTCAGCTGGGAACTAGAAAGCAGGATGCTGGAGGAGAATTAGACCTTGCAGAGCGAAAAGCCCTTGCTTCAAATTGACTCATTCATGCCTAACTTCTCTGTCAGTTTTTAATCTCCTTTGCACTAAACTGATGCTTGTAGTTACTGAACGAAACAGGAGCACATATGAGTTCGAGCTGGAATGTGGCAAGCTGCTTCAAATTTGAAACATTAGTTTGAAGAAACCCAGAGCTTCCTTGTGCACACAATAAACAACCTGTTAACTACCATTTTCAAACAAGAGAAGTTCTCCTTCCTGCTCTGTGTTTTCAAATCAGTCAAAGCTGTAAGAGACAAATTTGTACCTCAACTTCAATACCCTGAGATGCACCTAAATGAAAGCACAAAGTCTAAACAGATGGTACGTTTTGTTTAAGAGCAGAAACCTCATTTCCTGCAGCCATGTGGTAAGGAGGATGAAGATGGCCATGGGAGAAGCAGACCAAAAGGTCCTTGAAACAGCACTGTTTGTTATACTTTGGTGTCTCTAAAAAGATTCAAAACCAGAAGAGTACAGAGGGGCTGATTAGCTACTGGCCCAGCCAGGTCATCTAAAATAAATGCTTTTTTCAGTCTGATGTCTCCAATCCACTTAGCAGTATCTGGCTTTCTATATTTTTCTTTCCAAAAGCTCACCCTTACCATGGCAGCTCAGTTACATGCCTTTCGGAGTTTTGCATGTCTTCATCTAATCTTAGCATCACGAGAACAGAAGCCACTGTCTTCCCTGCGTCACCTCTTGGGACCTCTTAGTGGCTTCCTTCTCTTCGCCAATCTGTGAGACAACAGGAACAACCTCCTCCACGCCTGTCAGTTCCCTCTTGTGTTGCTGATGCCAGCCTGCTCTCAGCAGCCTCCCGAGCTTGCAGACAGGGATGCAGTTACAGGAGCTGTCAGTCGGATGGATCTACCTGGTGGCTTCTCCGATGGCTGGGCCACAAAAGACGTTTGGGTTTGGATGTGGAGCCCAGGGTTGAAAACGCTGCCACTGGTCTCTCAGCCTCAATGGAGACAGGAAATTCCCTTGTTTGTGTCTTTTTGCTTCCCAGCTTTGATAGTATTTGGGTACATGCAGTGAGTTCTTTTATACATGTATATACACATGCACATATGTAGTGATTTTTTAACAGTGTTGGAACACTGATATCCAGCTTCCACTAAAATACATTTGCAATTAACTTCAAATATTCAATGACACAGAGACCCATAAATTGCTAAAATATTCTAATTGCTAGGAGGATGCAGATGGTTCTGAGCGTAGCTCAAAGTTCTAATCAGAGCAAATGCTAGTTATTCTAATTTCATTTTAAAAATAGTCATTCGCAGTCTTAATGCCAACAGCGCTATCTAGAATGCTGCCACAAGGTGGTACCACAGTATTTTGTTAGATGTTGAAATTGCCGTTATTAAAACAACTATTTTCTTTATATAGGTGCAATGTAAAATAGATGTGGATATAAAATATCTTTATTTTAAGATACTGCTGCTGCATTTCTCGCTGCAGAAGTACTCGCCACAGATCTTTGAATTGCTCCTATAAACGCACTAGCAGTTGGGTCGGTCTGTCTGCCAACACTGATTCAACAGGACACTGACGTTTGCAATGTGCTTTCCTGCCGTAATTACGCAAGATAGATTGCTGAGGTGCTGAAAGTTAAGCAGATTAAATATTTTCCTAAATTACTGCCTAAATAAGCAAATAGTTCTTGATGCCTGTCTTGATTTGTCACCTTCCTTCTCACATGTGTCAGTCATTGTAACATTTTCCAGTTCTTTGGTAAGGACGGTTGTGCCTGAATTGTGTAAAGACATTTCCCTGAAAATGCCAGGATACTTGGGAGTCAAGGGAACAAGAAACCTCGGCAGTTTTGCTGTATGGGAAGTAAGCACCAATTTTGGGTTCAGTATTTGCTGTAGTGGTGGGGTCAGTGTCTGGCTGAAGTGAGTTACAGGCAGAAAAGAATTATTTATTGGTGAAGCCCATCTGCTGTGCCAGTGAGGATTTCTTCTCTAGTCAGTTATCTATTTATTATCCCATCTCAAGGGAATTGCTCAGGATAAGCAACAAGAAGTTCCTAAAAAGGACTCAACGTGCATTGTGTAGCTGTAATCCCATCCCTCTGGTTCCTTGAGTCACACTCCATGACTTCTGGTTTTATGCTGCCCTTTAACACACACGGTTCACATCTCCATGACTGAGACACTGTATTTATGCTCATGTCTTTAATGTTTCTTCATAAATCAAACATCTGTAGCCTTAATTTCCTCATCACTGAATTTCTGCCAACTTACCTAATATCTTTTGGCTTAACAGGGTACTTCCAATTTCAAAATGCCAATGTACGAACATTCTGGAGAGGAACAGTTCTCTGCCCTGTGAATACTAATAGTATTTTGAAAAAGAAGTGAGCCCTAAATAGTTCCAGCTGTAACGTTCAAGATGTGTATTGAATTCTAGGACTGTGTTCGCACCTCTACATTCAGATCCATATGTACTGCTTTCAATCCTTGAAGCAAAGCCCAGTGGAGCAGGTTGTCCTTAAGGCCATGCCCCTGGAATTTGATTTCTATACTCTCCAGTGGAGTCAAAGCATAAAGGGACATTGTATAAACATTATCTGTTGGTTCAGATTTTTGAAAGGTGTTTTTGATAAGAGTTAATACGTTGATCTGAATAAACAAGCTCCTATACCAAAGTGCACAATGTCCTTCAAAAATATTGCTAGATATCACCAGCCCAATGGGCTGCATTTCAAGCTGTCTTCCCTTAAATATATCAGATTTACATTTATGAAGCTGAATCTCATTAAATTTTTTTCTGTCATTATTCTGCTGCCTCTGTGCAGTTTCTCTGCAATTGCATTGTGCTGCCTCCCTTTTTAATGCCTGCAGATTTCATTTGCATATGATTTTCCCTTGCTTTTGTATAATTAAAGAACTTAAAGGAAACCTCTAATGGGCTGTAATTCCTTTTGACACTTATCTTTTTTCATATGGACTGCCAACGAAAGATCAATTCCTGGGATCATTTTAAATATATAATTAACATGAAAATGAATAGTAACACTAAAATAACAATGACATTTATTACAAAAGTAAGACGTGAGAGGTAATTTTCTTAAAAAAAAAAAAAAAAAACCAAACCAGATAATTTTGTGGCTGCAATGCTACCATAAGCACTTCGGTAAGTGAATGTCTGGTAAGGAAATATATGACGGACTTCAATTACCAATGCATAAAAACCTGTTTTCACAGAGCACAGTAAAGTATGAATCAATTCATATTTCTATCCATTCCAAAAGAAAAGAAAACAAAAAACCACCTAATTTGTTTAAGAAAGAAAGAAAAGGTTTTATCTTCATAATTATTAAATCCATAGATTAACTACATTTCTAGTGTATAAAGTATGTAATGGTGGTAGGCATTCTTTTTTATTAATTCACTTCACAGCAACCTGTTGAGATTTTTAGGGGATCAGATAAACATTTTTTAATACTGGAATCCTCCATTTGTGTCCCCCTTTACCATTCCTCCAATTCTAATTTCAGTTCAGAATACAGAATTATTACTAAGTCATGTGTGGCAAAAACACTAAAGTATTAGTCCTAATAAAAATGTTAGAAAAAGCTTGGAGTCTTACCATTAAAAAAGGACTGCAACCAGCAAGCCTGTTTTTAAAAATGGCTGATTTTCCTGTTTTAAAAGTTATGCAAAAATGCAATTTTGCTAAGAAAACCAATATATTCCTTGCAACAGAATTCATCTCCGGTGTTCTGTCATTGTCATTGCAGAGGGATCTACATAAAGTCTGAGAATAACTGAAAAATGGCATAAATATCAGCAACTATGAAGTGTGATCCAAGTACAGTTTATTCTAATAATTCCTGTCTCGGAATATAGAATTTGCAATACTGACTCACTATCAACAGTGAAAAACATTTGAGACTGTAAAAGGTGTCAGCATTAATGAGTCTGTCTAGTCTGGAATACATTGCACTTACCATTTGACATGAAAAGATATGTCACAAAACCCCTCCTTTTATGCCATTTAACAAGCCACATTTTTCATTTTATTCTTCTAAAAGGGTCAGCTCTGGTAAGAAATTCAATAAATACAAGGGCTTTTCACTACTGCCATTTTATCTCCTTACAACAGGCAAAATGATTGCATTTAGATCAAAATCCAGTCCATTTGTTCTGGAAATTAAATTCGAATCAATTTGAAACTATTCATATTGTATAGTTGCTGATGGTGCGTCAAGACAAGTGATAGCACTGTATAAATTTAGAATGGACGTGAAGAAAGAGAAGTCCCTTCATGGTGAGGAGCTTGGTAAAAGACCAGGTAGACAGAATGCAGAACTTAGAAAAAATCTTAGCAATGCAAGCAATAGTGTCAGTCCATGGCATTTTATCTCCTAGTGTATGTAGCGTCATTTTACAGTGTCAAAAGCATTTCAGAGTTTTTTTGTTGTCAGCCCAATCAGCCTGAATTTGTCTATGCATCTTCTCTATTGAATGTAATGTTTTAAATAACAAAGTAGTTTAACCTTTCAAAGGAGCTTCCGTTTTTATATTATGCGAAGAATAAGCTTTCTTGAGTTTGCGATATTTATACTTCTTTACATTATTTCTTTTATCTATTTAAAAGCAAATACACCTTAAGCCCTGGATGTTGGGCATTTGCTTAGGACAGTAGCAGAAATAACTATAACTAGATCAGAGGAACTATTAATAACATTATTCATGTGTGGTGGTAGTTTAAAGACTAGAGACTCTGTAGCCTGTGGTTACACATAGTACAGTTATTCTACATTTCAGAGGGAGAAGAAGGTAATACATTATTAATAAGAGGTGTTTTTGCCACTGGAATTTGGTGGAGAATTGAAAGGTGAATACAGTGCAGCTCACTGAAGAAGCTTCCACCTAAGGGTGATTGATCAGTGTGGGAGACTGAGCTGGGTAATCTCTCTGTATCCTGCCTTGCTATATTCCCCACGCTGTGCAGGCGTAGAGATATTGCTGCCAAGTCAGATAAAAATAAGAAGGTTTTTAGCCAAAATACTAAATCATACATCCTCCTGATTTTTTCTTTCTGCTGAAGCACGGTATTTAGAATGCAGCGTAGTACATTTGAAATGATTCAAGAAACATAACTTATTTAAGGATTATTTTTTTCCCTTTCTTTTCCTGTTTATGAGCCTTTCAGTTATAACCACTCTGTTAGAAAAAAATCGTTTCCCTAGAATTTTTACTGAGTACATGCTTTTGTTTGCCTTTCCAGGACTGTTATGCATAGTAGGGAAACTATTCATAGAACTAAAAATAACCTACATGCAAACCTAAATGGAAACAGATATGGATTGAGAGACAAATCCAGTTCTACTCATTTTATATGCAAATAACTAAACTCATGTTATATAGGCAAAGAAAAATTCAATGCAATGTCTCATTTAGGACAGAGAAGTAATAACATGGCAGTTAGGAACCATAGCAACAATATAAAAAAAAAAAGCCCGGGAATCATTTGTTCTAGTATCATCTCTTTTTTCTCACTAAAGATCAAAGCATCCAGGGCCTCCTCTGAAATGTGTAAGAATACATTGAGTCTAATTTCCAAGGCCTAGTATTATAGCAGTTGAGAAGCTGGGAAAAAAATGGAAAAGAAACTTTTCTGGGAGGTATTCTCTCTCAAAATGAACAGCTTAAAAATACTTAAAATAGAGCTTTTAGAGATAATTTTAGTGATGCTTGTCAGTTCTTCAAAATACTTTCCATTACTAAATGAATATTTCAAATTAAGTTATTTCAAAATTACAATATCAAACAATTACAGTTCCTAGACAGTGCAGAGACAGCATAGCATGCTGTATTTACTGAATGAAGGTGAATATGCTTGGGGATCTTGTGTTCATTACTCAGTTTCATATTCCCTTAACAAACACGGGCTGCTTCTTCAGCTACATGAGACCTTTAACCAGTGTCAACAAGTGTGACAATTTCATGGTTTTTTCACCCTTGTTTTTCATTACACCGAAAGGCAGAAAGTATGCTTCATTTTTCAGATCCATAATGTGCTTTAAAGTTCCACTAGCAATACAAAATACAATTGTCATTCAGAAATAAAGATGTTATACTGATTTCATTAATTTAATCTACCTGCCCATTCTTTGTAGAAGCCAAATTATATATGGTAGGTTTCTCTTTCTTAGACATAGCAGTAAAGTCCAGATGTAGCAGGTAGTCTCCCCCAAAATTCAGGGAGTCTTTCTGGTAAAAACCAGGTATTTTGGCCTCTAGTCTTCAGAACTTCTGGATATTTTATTTTCTAGTCCAGATAGTGGATTGTATTATCTTGCACCTGATTTAAGACCCCCAGAGTTGAGCAGGGGCCCTTCCATTGGCTTATGTGCCTTCATTCACATGATTCCACACAATCTAGAGCATTACTAAAAACGTGTGGTATAGAGATAACATACAAATCAAAAATGTAAGGAGCCAGCTCTGATGTGCATATGTGGTGAAGTTGTCAAACTACATGTTTTTTGGCTGCTGCTTGCTGGAATAGTTTGACCACACTGGTATAATTCATGTTTGGATAAATTGCAGCGACTGTTAAAGCTGTTACTGCCTCTTTCTGTTCTGTGATTGAATTTCATTTCAAAAGCTGTATCCTCTAGAATAACTGAACTGGGTCAATGTTGTGGTTGAACCCTAGCCAGCAATTAGGACCACACAGCCGTTCACTGCAGTGGGATAGGGAGAAGAGAGAGAAAAAGAAAAAAAAACCTCATGGGATGAGATAAAACTAGTTTAATAGAACAGTAATGGAAAAGACAATAATAATAATGGTACAGGAGTATACAAAATGAGTGATGCAATGCAATTGCTCACCACCTGATGATAGATTACTCATCACATCCCCAGCAAAGCCTCCTTAAAAAATCCACCATAACTTCTGTAAGATAAGTATTGAACGTGTAACATTCAATATTAACAACATTGCAGTCTTCTCGTCTTTTCCCATTGAAACCCAGAGCTCTTAGTGGGATAAATAATTCTGGTAATGTGTTAGTGCTTGAGTTTCCACTACTTGAGGAGTAGATGATGTAAAAACTTGTAAGAATAGTTGTGACTCCTCTCCACAAAATTTATATAGAGGTTTTTCAAATTTTAGTGGCTTTGACAATGAAGATATTAGTCTGATATTAAGTGGCTTTGCTCTGAAGGATTACTTGGAAACCTGAACATAGATCCTGCCTTCCTGGAGTGTTTGCCAGCTCTCCAAATATTAAAGGGCATAAATATATTACATTTTGATGGAAGATGGAGGTGAATTCTCAATTTCATAACTGCTGCACAACAGCTTATATAACTGGACCAAGCTCATGCTGGAAACCCTTGGTAAAGCTCTGGGATTTTGGCAAAGTTCAGTCTAAATCTTCTAAATCACACTTCAGTGTGTGGCCTTTTCCTATGTCAAGCTATCAGAGCTCAGATGCTAGGCTGTGACCTTTTTTTGGTGCTGTAGAAGTATGAAACATCAGTTTTAGACCTACCAAATAAAAAGAAATAAAGAGTACTGGCTCCCATCTTTCACATCTGTGTGTTTTCAGATACTTTCTAAAACAGATCCTTAGTAATGCATTAATAATAAGTTATAATATAGATTTTTTTCAGAAATTTGTTAAACTCCAAAACACCTCAATATGCTGCAGATTCTTTTGTTTAATTATGTATGATATAGCCAGATAGTGCTCTGAGGATTTTTTAAATTAGTTGTGAATGTGCATCCAGTTATCATTAGATATATATGAACTATAGTGATAATTTATTTAAACTTTGCAAAGTTTCATCTCATATTTAAGTATCTGAAGCAGATTAATTAATAAAAATATTGAAAGGCTTGTTCAACAACAAAAGTTTGAATTAACTTTGTTAGTTAATTAAAATTATCATAGTTTTAATTTGGGGGTTATGAAAGGGTTGGAACTGTTCCTTTACACTGAGTCTGTGAGAACTCCTAAAAGTACAATTCCTGTACATTTCTCCTAAAATATTCCAAATTAATTGAAAATGTGTTAAAGCCATTTATAATGCTTTCTTATGCAATTATTAAAATTAATGTCAAATGTTAAAATGTTAAGAATTATCTACTCTTTTGAAAATAATTCCTCTGTTGATCATAGAGAATCAGCCAGACATCATGTGGGCATGATGCTTCCTGTGGCTGTTTTTGTACAGTTATCAGAATAATAAGGTGCATTATTTTTGTCAAGTTTAACTATTTTAGATATTTTTTTAACTTCTCCTTTTTATGCATTTTCAAGGAATCAAGAATTAGAGATCTCTGGCAGCCATCTTTCCAGCACTTTCTATGTCTGTTTGTGATGGGGTAAACGCAATGTGTGCAAGTTTTAGAGGAGCACAGAGAGAGTTGTGAGATTTCATGGTTGCACATCTATTTTCAAGGCACTTTTTTATCCTTAGGTCCCAAACTATTGGTAGAGCAGAATTTTTTTGCTTTCTGCTTGCCCTACTAAAAAAGATGACGTGATCCCAGTTGTTCCTGCAGCGGGAATTTTCTGTTCTGAAAATGAGAATGTATTTGTAAGAAGTGAAAAAGATTTGCTACATTTTTGAGTAAATGATGCAATTTCAGCAATCCTTTTTCAGCTGTCTTTACTGTGACTTTAACCGGCAGAAATCCCCTGGTGCAGAAAGGATACCAAGGCTGTGCTGTAGGCGGAAGTTGCAATTTTCCACTGAAGTATCATTGCAACATGAATGGTAGCTGTGGGACTGCAAAACAAACCCACATCCTCCTTGTAGCTCAGCCTCAGAGATCGTGTTAATTTCTCTGTTAACCACTAGTACTGAGAAAGAAAGAAAAGAGAAAGAAATGCAGACGGCAAGAAATAAAACTAGGTGATAGAATAGATGATGGGTATCAAAGAATAGGTATTTTACGCCTTACTTACCTATCTACCTACCTAAGCTGTGGTGGGACATTAACCCAAGTACATAACCAAAGGCAGCATATTAGGGCTTTCAGACTACTTAATAGCCTATATTGTCTACATGAATTAGTTCCTTAATGGAGTCTGACAAAATACAGAGGACCTTTTTCATAGGGGATATCATGTTGTGTAGAAGGCATGAACTGAGTTCCAAACAGGCAGAGATTCCTGGAAGTTTAGAGCAGCTATAAAGCAGAAGAATCAAAAGGGTAGAATTCATATCAAATGAAAGATTCTTCTGGTTTTAGAAAAATCTTATTGCTGTCTCTTGTATTTAGAATCATTTTCCATAATGAAGATTCTTCCTGCTCTGTATGGTTTAAAATATTTTTTTCTTCAATGCTATGCCACAGCTCCTTCACCTAAATATATGCAAAAAATCCTCTAATAGCAACGAACAAGATCCATGTGTGCATTTGGGGACACCTGAAGAACGCATTTGAATCCTATCATACCTTGCTTGTTTGAAAAATAACACCATGACTAAATTCTCATTTGCATGCTTACTTGCCTAAAATAGCTTCCCTGATGCCTACGTTTCTGTTTGCCTGTACTTCATTGAAAAATGGTAGTAATTATTGACATTACTCTTCATGAGTGCATGGGGACACTATCACTCATACATTCAGAAAAGCAAAGGAAATTGATTATTAATTGAAAAGGTACAAAGGAAGATTTAGTCGGGGTTTTTTTTTCCAAAATGCCTACACAAATAATAAATGAGACTTTTCAATAAAAATTTAAATGAAATAAACACAAAGAAAATGGAAAAGAGTCATACTGAAGACAGCTGTATTATGAAACATTTATTTGCTCTGAATGCCAGAACATTTGTTACAAAGCAGCTGCCTATTTATTAAATATTATCACAGCATGTTATCTACCATATTTCTACTTGTGTTTTAGTTGATATAAAACATGTTTAAAAGAGGACTTTAAATTTTGTTTAGAAATCACGAATAAGATGATGAATGAATGAGTAAATATATTCAAGTTCCCTGGAAGGATTTTTTTTTGAGGCCATACTTCTAAAGAAAAAACAACAGCAAACCAGAAAACCAAAATGTTCTACTTAAAAATGTGAAAACACTTTAACAAATAAAGCAGGCACTGGAAAAATTATCAAGGACAAACTTCTTTATTAAAGAGGTAGCTCAAATGTCTAGGCATATTCCATCCTGTTTCTTGAGTGTTTCTCCACCATTGTTAGAAAATATCATGTGCATGTTGTATTTAAAAACAAGCTGGCAAAGACAATTCTTATATGTGGTTTGTACAATCACTTTAATAAAATATTATCTGTACTGAATTGCAACGGCAGACATTTACAGATTCAAGATACAATCCCTCAAGTATTTGCTCACAAAAATGGGAGCCATCTCTTCTGATTTCCATTCTGTTGCTTCTTTACAAGTTCCTTGTAAGCTTCTGACCTTAGAAACCTGGGGAAAGAGTCCTTTGCCATGAGACTATAGATTAACCTCTGAGCATCATCAAAGCAGCTGAGGGTGGGCTCAGAGATATTCTGAGAGATGTGGGTTTTAGTATGGAAGTCAATATTAATCTGTAGGAAGAAAAGAGGCATGAAAACAATGTCAGTTTGATTGGAAAGCTGAGGTCTGTTCGTGTACAGGACACAGTCTGCATTTGAATTTCCTCCCAGCTACCCTGGCTGATGCAAATAAGCAGGAATGTCATCCTTTCATTTTCTAACATACTCATTTCTTAATTTTACTTGGCTCTTAAAAAGATGGCATTACCGAAAAAAGAAGGGAAAAACTTGCTTCTGATTATCTCATCTTTTTGCCAAACCAAATCCTATGAAGTAGTGATTACTAGTGAGTAAATTAGAGATGAAGGTACTCAGAATTGGTTTAGGTTTTGGCCCTGTGTATTTTGTAAGGATTTTTTGTTTTTAATAATAGTAAAATGGATTTTAATCAGATGTAAAACATGGGGACATTCAAAACACACTCACTTGATTATCAAAAGCAAAAACATCAGTATAAAAGCTTGTTAGGGAGCAGAATGTGAACAATAATTAACTAGCAATTTGTTCCTTCACAGTAAGCATTTTTAAAATAATTATAAAATTGAATTAGGTGATGGAACTTTTAGCAAGTTTGCATTTTAGTTTTCATCACATCAAAAATACCTGTACAAAATAACAAATACAATCATTAATTTTCCAATATCCTGGTACCTAAAATACAGAGAAAATGGTGCTCATTGCATTGTAAAAATAGTTAGAGAAAAAAAATTACGTTGAACATACATTTCTTTAAATCTTAAGGTAGACATTTCAGAAGGTGAGATAAGCCCACGTCCTGTGTGAAGAATGTATTTAAAGTATAAACCATAAGAGGTCTTTGTTTGCTTCACAGAGTTCCACACAGTGTTTTCTACCTAGTAAATAATTGACATGAGAAGTACACCCACGTTGAATTGTATTTTTTGTCATTCCTGGAAGTTTGGGTCCGAACTTCCCACTTGATTCCCATCCTCAATACCCAAAGTACACGCAAACCAGTATTTACCTCCTTTGGAGCATCATCTTGTATAAAGTCAGAATAAATCTTTTTGGCTTTTGAGGCGATCGTAGTGGAGGACTTGGTTTTCTTGAAGTCCTCGCAGGCCAGCCAGAACTCCACATTCTCCTCACTAAACTCTGACTTCAAAAATGTCCTAAAAGCTGCCAGGCCATCTGGGGAAAAAGGCATGAGATGATGGGTAGAGGAAAACTGAAAGACCAATGCAGCTAATATTTATGTATATACATGTGTGTGTCTATATGCAATATATATAGTGTAACTTATCTGTCTGATATTGTTTTGCCTGTCAGCCAGCTGTTAGTCTTAAGAGACTGTCATGGGAGAAATAAATAGGAGATGAAACTCTAGTGATGGTAGGGTGACTAAGAGAATTCTTTCAGAAGGTTACTGAGTGAGGACTGCTCCTAATACCTGCCTGCTGAGGTTTGGTCTCTCTGGTTACTCTTGACACGCTGGTCAAAAGTGGATCCTGGAGATTTTGGTCTTCAAGAGGATTTGTAGTGACTAGGAAATTAGGGATGTGAGGCTGACCCCTGGTCATATGGTGGTAGTGTGCTCCTCTTGGAGCCGAGGTTAGCCTGCCAAAATAGCGCTTCCATCTCCTTTCAAGTAATGATTAAGACTTGGATGAAGAGATGGACTCTTTGTTACTTCTTTGTTCAGCTTTTTTTTTTTTTGTGCTTTTATGAGAAACAATGAAGCAAAGAAAGGTTTGGAAGAAATTCTTTTAAAATTAATGCAAATCACAAGCTCTTAGAAAAGAAAGCTGACAGCACCTAAATTTAGTTGCATTAGTGAAGTTAATGCTATTCAGAAACAGTGTGGAGGCACCTCAGGGTCCAGGCCACAAAGTTACTGCAGGAAAATGGGGCGAGGGCAAGGAAATTTTTAAGCTGTGTGTGGTCTGGGGTTTCAGGTCAGTAGGAATGGGATGTCTTGGAGAAGTGACTTTGGATATATTAGAAATAATAATCTTTTGTTTGAGTGAAAGTTAATGTGCCACACGTATATTTCTTTGTAACAGGAATACCTAAGAAAAGGTTTGTGGGTTTTTTTATTTAAAAAGAATTAGAAAAAACAGAACCATTGCACAGAGAGTTTAACAACTGTTATCTTAATAAAACAAAACTCTTTCAGAGCACTTCCTGCCTTCTTAAATGTCCCTTAAACACTGCCTAGAAGGTATATGGCAGTAGCGCTGGTGTGGTTCAAAGCATGTGGAGAGTTGAACTGGAAGAGCAATGTGAAAACCTGATAGCAATGTTTGGGAACTGGGTTGACTCACATTTTTAAAAAAAATGTTTTCGCGTACTTCTTACCTTTATTAGCTAATAGTGTATCCACAGACTCGGACCAGGCCATTGTTTCCCCAGCGTCTGACCTGTGGAAACAACATCTATCCTTGAAAATAGCATTGTGATCTTTTGCCTGTGCAGTTTATGGTAGCTAGTCTGTTATTTGGCTCTCTCCTTGAGGGAGCAGGGTAATTCAGGTTACCCTACGCACTGAATAACAGAAAGTCAACAAAAAGCATGACATTTTTTTTTAGAGTGTAGGGAACCATATAGACCCATAAAGTACAGTGTTATTTGACATTGACAACTTGATTATTAATCTAGGAGATAGTAGTAATGATTGCAATTGATTGAACTATAATAAAAGCACAGGAAGGATATCAATGTTCTAGAGTGTGTACTGAATTTCTTCTCCAGTTCAAATGGGTTAACCATTAATTTATATGACACTTTTTGCTCGGAATGAGTAGAATCATCTAAAATGCTATCATGTTAACAGTGGTAGGATAAATGGGCATTATTTCAGTTTCTCAGAGGTATAAAAATTTTGAGTAAATTCGTAGTTTTGGCTATTCTGCATAACTTGCTGTCGGCTTCTTTTAAAAATGAGATATGGAACTAAACAGACCCCCGCTCTTACAAATCCTGGGTGCCCTGAAGATGTTCAAGCTGGTCCAGAAGCAAGGCTTAGTTTGCAGGTTAGCAGAGGACAGTCACATGATTTGACAGGCAAAAGGATATCATGCCAAGCATGTGGAATATTGTTTTCTTGCAACTTGGGAAGGACGGCCATGTTCAATTTAGTCCATGAGTATATAGATAAAATAAACCTGTCTTTTATTCCTGCAGAATTATGTTTTGATTAAAATTACCATTGTATGAGGTTTTAATTTAAATATCCAGCAGAGAAAAAGAAGCTCCTTTACCAGCATTATTGTTATTGCTTGCACTTTTTGTCATGAAACCTCAGAAGAGTATGATTTCTTGAATATGAAACATTTTGTGGAAATGTCAGCCACACATGTGGAGATGTCAGCATGTGCCTACCTGCTTTCCTGAATGCCAGTTTTTCTATTTGATTTTCTCAGGTTTTTGGCAGTTGGTCAGTTTGCAGTCTTGGGCATCCCCAAATGAACATTAGTTTCATATCTACTGGAATAAATCTGTTTGGTCATCTAGCTCGTATTTTGTTTTAGAGTAAGGAGCATACTTCTCCAATAAATCTCTGTTCAGTGGCTTGTAACAGAATTTTTTAAAAATAGGTTTTTTAAGGAAAATTTTGAAAAAAATTTTCAAATCTTACAAATGTCAGCGAAAATTTTTCAGCTAGTCATGTCAAGTGTCAATCAGTTCTTTTTGTAACATGTAAAGGCATGTAGTAAAAGATGCAGAATTTTATTCCGCATCTAGTTCCTAGTTCCTAGGAACTACTATAATAGTTCCTATTATCTGCTCGGAACAGACTCAGTAGAAGGTTTTATCTCAACTTATTTGAAATTTTAGTAAAACTAATGCTTTTTTTTAAAAAAAAAAAAAAGCAAAACAGAAAAGTTTAAAAGGAATGAAGAGTGTTTTACTAGCACTTTGCACTTGTGAAATGTCTTGAAATAATACAAATAGCTCAAAGTTCAAGGCCAGGTCAGAGTAAGTGATTATTTTTTTTCCCCCCATTTTGGATAGAGCTTTCTTTATAAGGACACAAATCAGGTCTAGAATACCTGCAATAATACTTGGAGAGGTAGGTAATAATTAAATAGATTGGTATCTCATGTTGCTTTTGTTGAAACTGTTGCATTTTATACAAATAGTAGAGATGTGTTAACCAGACAAAGAGAAAGGAAACCAACTTTCTAATCCTCTGGTTATATATCTTGTATTGGTTATGGTAGGCAAGGGGATTTGAAACTGAATTTACATTCTCTGTGAATATAGTAGTCACTTGACATCTTGGCAGCTCTGGAACGATTTGTGTGCATCTTCTCTCTCATTTGGTGGCAAGAAAGGGGAAACCGGAAAATTTGGAAACGTTTTCTTTCAATTCAAAATCAAAACAAATTCCTGGATTTTCGACAGAAACAGAAATCTTACTTTCTGACTAGATCCTGTTTCCGTTCGAAAAACCTCACAACTTAATTTTCACCGAGGTTAGTCATTCTGTACTGAAAGGTTTTCCTCAGTTGGTCTTCCTGGTTTCAGACATGCAAACTCATGGGGTGTAATTCTTTTCTACCTCGTGCTTAGGTCTTATATTCACATCCCTTAGGGAGGACAGAAGTTCATCCTAATTAAAAGTAGAGCCGGTCATCCTTGGCTCAACAAAGCATTACAAGCAGTGACGCAACCGTGTTCACAGTACTAAGGGGTGGGAAATTTGGGTGACTGGAAAACAGGGTGGAAAACTCTTTGCTAAAACATAGCACCTGCTTGCACATCCTGCACTGCTCTTTCCTCTCGGCTAGCGTTATAAGAGAATGTATTCTCAAGGCTGACAAGATGCCCGTCCATCAGGAGTGCATTTTAAAGTAATTTTTGGAGTGAAGTTCACTACGCTTTTGTCTGTCTAACCAACTGCCGTCTGAAATCGCCTATGGAAAGACCTTTATGCTATTGACTTTCTGCCACTGTAAATACTAACTTAAAAAATAGGTATTTCAGGAGCTAAAAGGCTCTGGAGTCTGATAAATGGACCAAATGCTTTGTTATGTTTTATTTTTATATAAAATATAACAGGTTTTCTTAATTTACAAAAAAAAAAACCCAACCCACCCTAGAATTCTGTAAAAATTATTTGATATTCCTAAGGGGACTCTGAGGACTTGACAGTCAAAACCCTGCTGTGTAGCATACAGGTTATTTTGAGACTTGTATTCCACAGCCATTTCTCAGCATCACCAGTAATGGTATTTTCCAACTGTAAATTTATAAAGAGATTATATGATAGTGTCACTATATTACATAGCTGTAGTTATAATTATTACAATAGATTGTGGCATTGACACCTTTAATAAGCAAGGGATTTTTTGTAGCTGTCAGTTTACTTGTATAAAGGCAGCACAAAATTATATTTTAACAAAGAGAATAAAAATTTGCATATCTCTACATGTATATGCACACATATATGAGGGAAAAGAGTGCAAATATGGTCAGTTTGTATGAAAACACAAATGAAAACTAAATGTTTTGTACGTAAACTTTACATAGTACTATGTGAGGTATCATGTGCTGATGGAATTAATCAGCAAAGAATTTCTTTTAGTAACTGGAATAAACTTTTATCAAATACATAACAAATTTTCAGGTTGTTCAATAAATATTTACTACCTTTCTGGTCAAACAAACAAGCAAAATGAAAGACCAGGTTAAAACAGACCACATGAACCTAATTCTGCTTCTCTTCCTTATGGGTAATATTATTTGTTTTAATATTTACTTATCACTCAGAGAATTATCTCACTGACCTCATTGGATTTACTTGAATGGGAATGGCAAGCAGAATTGCCAACAAGGAATCAAAATAATCATATCCACTTTCAAGGGGGAAGGAGAATAAAAGCTGTCCAGATTATTCAAAAGTTGATCATCCCATCCCATAAATGTCCTACAATTAAAATAGCCATAAACAGCAACTCACTTCACTGGCATTTTTTGTTCCACTGTCTGACTGTCACAGGTAGGGCAGAATTTCTTTTTCTGACTGATCTTCAAGCTGAAGGTAATGTGACAGCAGGAACAATACAATTAGCATGTGAATAACCAAACAGTACAATGCAAATTGACAAACTGTTTTTAACATTCCCTTTAAAATTATTTCTTTCAGAAACAAGGCTTATTTTTTAACAGTGGCTATTCGAACTTAATCTACCAAAAGTAATTTTAATTAAAAACAATTTATATGTAAATATCTCTCAAGATGTATTTATGCTCTGAACATCTTAACAGAGAAGTCATCTTGTGTTTTTTCTCATTGACCATTTGGCTTACTGACTGTGGAAAAGAAAAAAGGAAAACGGGTTCAGTGCGCATAACTAGAACATTCTTCACTATAATTGTTTATTCTCATACTGTATCTGCAAAGTTTATCCATCACCTTGTATATCGTGAAGGTCTAAGGCCCTTGAGTCATTGATCACAACGGGACCAAAGTGTGCTGGGGTGGCCATCATCTGCATGTTGTTACTATTACAAATAGGGGGTCCTGCAGTATTTGATACTTTCCATGCAGTGACTTTTTTTCTACTCTTATTGATATTTCATTCTATGTACCGTCTTCTAGGAGCATCACTCTTCCCCCAAAACATTTTCATATAATTTTGTCTTTTGCTATTGATAATTATTCTTTCCACTGTATGTTCCTTGCTGTCCCTCGCTCTCCTGAACAAACAGGCTTACTGACTGGCGTCTTCCTCCCTCCAAATCTTGTCCTGCTGACAATCTTTTGCTCACCCCACCCAGCTTTTTCTGGTTCTCAATGTCTCCACTTGACATAAACAACCTTCCAGTGGTTCAGGACCTGGGGTCCAGCCATCCCAACCTGCAGAATAAGGGATTTTTTTCTTCTCAGTTGAAGTATTTTGTATGAGGTAGAGCAGCCTCAAGAGTTTAGAACCCATTTGATTTTCCTATATAGTACAGTCGCCCCCAAAGCTACTGTCTGCCCAACTGAGGACACACTCTTGTTTATTTTAGCTATGTCCATCTTCTAAGGTAAGAAAGCAAACCCCAAGCGCCACATGCCACATTTTGACCTTAGCAATGTTAGGGGGTTATTCCTCATCCTCACCTTTTGTGGATCTGTAAAAGAAGTTCCAGACTAAACTATTTGATGAACTTCACATGGGACAAAAAATAGTGAATCTGGTCAAGCGTGCTCCAGAAAGTTGAAATCAGATGGAAACAGATATAGAGGTGGGTTACTGGGATGATCAGGAAAATGAAACTCTCTTGCAGGAGGAAAAGGAAAGGCTTCAGTATGGCTATAAAATGAAAGCAAAGAGGAACTATCATTGCTCTCTGAATACAGAGGGGTAGCTCAGGAAAAAGAAAAAAAATTACTTTAGCTTAAGGATCATATTGGCAAAAGAAAAAATGGATATAAACAGCCAGTGAATAAATTTAGACTGGAACTCAGAAGGAGGCTTTGGAAAAAGTGTTAGTTTTAAGAGCCTCACAGTAGAATTTTTGTCCTTTCTAGTCCTCTGTACTTCAAAGATCGAGATTCACATATTTTTAATCGAGATATTTAATATTTAATCTCAATATTTAAATAATTGAGATTATTTTAAGTTGTCACCTTTGGTAATAGAAAACTAGAAATGATGACCCAAGATACCCCTTTCAGTCCTACATGATACTAAAAAAGATTCCTGGCAGCAAAATATGAATCCTTTCTGCAATTTCTTACCTTTGCATCCACTCATTTCTGAAAGTCATAATAGAAGGAGAGAAATACGAATTATCATCCCAATTCTCTTCAGGGCTTCTTATTTCCCTTAATGAGTTATTTTCTCTTATTTCCACAGAATGTGTACTGTGGGCTATAACATTGTGCCAGACAGGACCTGAAGCCTTCTGTGCAGTGTGCCAGTAAGACTAACTTCAGCATCTTACAGGTGGAAGGAAAACCAGCAGCGTCTCCATTTATATTAAATGCTTTGCGACTGATTCAGTCCCTGGTTTCAGCTTTGGTAAAACAGGATAAACATAACACAAAATCCAAACACTATTTGTTTGTAGAATTTCTCGCCTGGCACGCTGTAAATAGCTGCAACTTGGAATTTCTAACAGCGAGACTGTCTCTTTCAGTTTGTCAATTTCTGTTGAAATATCACTTTTTTTTTTTCTAGTATTCTGGTTCATGATTGCTGGTCTACCTTTCTCAGGTAGCAAACAGAAGGTTCTGCAAAGCTGTACAGGCATTTACACACATTATTGCATCTTGGTATTTTTAGGAAGGGGCTTTACTTCTGCATACCCTAGGGTTTCATTGAGAAGTGGCCAGGATTTAGGAGGAGCTCAAAAATAGGTGCTGAATTTTCAGCCGAGTAACAAAATTCCAGCTAAAGACCTGATGCAATTCCCTCCAGGTTTCTTAGTGGAACACCAGTAGAGTCAGGGCAGTTATGAGTACTGAGATGACACCAAAATAAGCAACACATCATTCTTGAATGACTCCATTTCTCAATGTTTAGCCCATGTCTAATCCCAATGATTGTACTATTCGCCCACCTTAGAACTGTGACTATAAATTGATTAGTTTTATGTTTTTGAAGAGGCAAAGCTAATACAATTCTTGTTATATAATAATCCCATTAACTCCTGTGAGACTATTTATGAGAGGAAGGGTTGCAGCATCTATGCCTTTTTTTTAATTATCATCTGATGATACACATTTTTTTATTAAAAAAAAAAAAAAAATTCCAAACAGTGCAACAGATGCATTTTTAAAAATTTCTATCTAATTGCCTGATATCCGAATGATACGGGCAGGATCATCTCTTGAAGATTTTCAGTGCTGATAGATATTTTTCAGTCGGTCTTATCAGCCACAGAAGGATGCTAAAAGCAATGAGTATTCTTGACTAGCATACAGAGTAATTAGATGGATGTGATCCAATTGCTGCTTGCGTTTTATGGGGTACTGATTGCAATTCACAAAACCACAAAGAAGCTATGAAGGATTTTCACCATTTTGTAATACGCTGTTCAGTGACTGCTTAGCTACGTAAACTGATTTTATCCCAGATACACAGCAGGTAATAGGGTTGTTGTTATTATCTCAGTACAAATATAACAGGTACACTCACCAAAGTTAAGCACAGTCACCTCTTCCCATAAAAAGTAGCTGGTAGCATTGTCATATATTTCGTCTCCTTGGAACTTAATAATTTCTGGAAAGAAATTAGAATATTTTACTGAAATTTCAGAGAGAGAAAAAGTGATCTTGTTATTAAAGCAAATGCATTAGCTGCTTGTGCCAATGTATTGCCTATTCATAATAAACAGCATCAAGCAAACAAAAAGAAATATAAATATGTACTAGAGATGAGCTGGAAATTGCATGTAGAATTATTTCCCGGATAATCCAGCTGACACAGTTGATGTCTGCAGCTTCAGTTCATTAATAACCCAGACTGGACTTGCAGAGTAGCTCAGGCCCTTATCTGCTCAGCTAATTTCAGTATAGTTTAAAAACTTTATCGGTGAGGCCTCTGGTTTAACATTCCTGTAACTCTGCTGACTGTGCTCTGGATTTTTGTTGTGAGTTCTCTGCCTTTGACAGGCCATAGGAGAGCTAGAACTGTAGGAAAGGGACCGTGACTCTATTGATTGAACATTTCCTCCTTTGCCAATATTACTTGCTAAGGACTATTGATTTATTAAATATTTAAATCTGCTGAACTTTTAGGCTTTTTACTGAGACTCATCTTTTATTCTTTAGCTGTCTTTAGGCATTAGTTTCATTGAGTTATCATCCTTTATGAAAAGCCATTCGCTCTTTAAGGGAATAAGGCATGTCATTTTTTGCTCCTCTGACCCACATCTCAGCTAGACACTAATCTCAATAGACAGTATAACACAACTCTTTGTGTTCAAACTATTGGTGTATTAATCTAAGAAATCACTTTCATTTATATATGTTCCTAAAAGGGTTGTCTTGTACTCACCTGAGTGCAATGTGAGAAAAGGTCACGCTCTCCAACAGCTGTTTTGGTGTGCTGGTGTTTCTTCTGGATCAGGTTCAATATGTTACTGCCCTTCAGCATTTAGCCTCTGTTAAATCCATGCCGTGTCTGGTTTTGCTTGGATAGTGTTGTTTTGTACAGTGTAACTTCAGCAGAAAAACATTAATGTTCTGCTGGTCCAAGCAATTCAAGCAAACAGAGACCCGACTGCATTTTTTATGATGGGAGAAGCCAAGGTGATCTGAGCACTGCTGGCATCCTAGTAACATGGAAATACCTGTCATACAGCATGCAAATACATTTTAATCACAGCACTATGTAAATGTCTACCTTTCAATGGCACTGCACAGCATGGTCAACTCACAAATATATCTTTTTTCTATATAAATAACTCAGTGTGTCTTCAGTATGCCACAGAGTTGTTTTGCGTAAGAAAATGAGCCGTTATTTCCACCTGAGCAAAGTATGCCCTTCAGGTAAAATGTTTTGATTTCAAGAACAATTTGTCAAAATATTTTAGAGCATTCTGGGCTTCTTATATACAGGATTTCCAAGTACTATACAAACACAAACCTACATTAGAAGAGAATTAGGAAACAATTCTCAGGAAAATGCACAACCGTGAGGAGTCTCATTTAGTACTAACTAGCACAGTGTTTGGCACAGCTCATGTCCTGGATTGGTATTTACATAGCACCAGACTTCACAAAACTTCCTATTTGCACAAGAAGCCTATATAGCGCAGACATATATGACCATAATGAGATCTTGTCCTTGGAGATAGGTATAAATTGCACCATGGAAGGTAGGCATTATGCCTCAGGAAGCTCTTGATCCATAATTCCCCATATCAGTTGTCTCTTGAGTAGTGCCTTGCAGGTGGTCCATCCCAAGCCAAGCAGTGCTAGATACTTAATGAAAGGGAAAACCAATATACCGATGTTCTTAGTTACCTCTTTTTGTAGAAGACTGTAGGAAGAGTACTTCTGACTTCTACAGCGTGCCCACACCCAGGTAACGTGGGCAAAGGATGTGTATGATGTAGGAGAGCTCCTACTGAGTCCCCCACAGGTGGACATTCCACATGAGGATTTAATCCCTAGAAGCCGCCTTCTTTCCTTAAGGAAAACCTGGAGTGGCGTTAACTGCAGAAATTTAAAACAAGTCTGAAAAGTTGTGAAGAAGCGTGAGTTTCTAAAGTACAAGCAAATTGCTCAGTGAAAAAACCATTTCAGGGTTGTTCTTACGTTAGGCTTCAGCTTAATCTTCTGTCCCATTTGAAAACTCTAAAATGACTTCCACAGTATTATATTTCATGCTAGTTAATTTTAGTTACATTTCATGCAGAAGGCAAAGGTAGAAGCTAGATTGTAAATCTTGCTGTCTAGATAATCTTTTGTAATGAGACTTATCAGGAGGTTACACAAAGAAATGCTGTTTAGGAACAGAGAAAGATAAAAGCTTTGGTAAAAAACCAGAGGGTGCTTTTATAAGACCAGCCCTAAATGATCAGAGTACAAAAAAAAAAAAAAGGAAGATGACAAGACATTAGCAAGAAAAAAGTAGGAGTGGAAGCAAGCTGGATGTACATAGAGGAAATATATTTTTATCTTTGGCATAGAGCCCAACAGGAGCTGAAAGGGCATTTGATTGAGGCATTTGACTAAAATGCAAAAAACAGAGCAGGATCTAGGACAGGCATCTGAGCAAGGCATAAGTTTATGAGCATATGAATTGCTGAAGAGAGGAAGCTCATTTTATGCATTTTTTTTTTCTTCAGTTGAGGTCTTTTGACAGTATGCATGGAAAGAAGAGGGAACTGCATTCAAAGCAGTAGTTAATTAAGGCAGACTGAGCAGCTGGGGACAAAAAGGAGAGAAAAACAATCTGGCTTTTGTGAGTCACTTATAAGCTGTATCATGTAAAGGCATATGAGAGCCATATTACCAATCGCCTACTTTAGTGGAAGATGGAAATCTATCTTTTTCTTTGAGATTCTCTATCTTAGATTTCATTCTTCTTGTTTCTTGTCAGTTCAAAAATTAATCAAGTTGTGTTTTGCACAATAACAGATGCCAAAAGCCGAAGGAGATATGTGTATATATGTATTTCCATCTCCCTCAAATTAAACAAGAACAGCAGATAATAATACAGCTAATTTAAAGCATTTAATTAGACCTAAGTATTGAAACAGGAGACAAACCTTTGTGCTATACAAGTCATCAGGTTATTTCCCTCATACTTTGGATGTGGAGGCTTGACGTATGTAAGGAGTAAAGTGAAGTGTTTATGTAGGCTAAATTATTGTGTTGGTAAGAAGAATATTTTGAGAGCTCATCCTGAATGCTGAATGGCACATACAATCTTAAAAACTGCTGGATAAAATAATCCCCAACAAAAATAGTTGCCCAATAGGCTTTGTGTATGTATTATTTGTACTTGGTGAAGTAAACAAGAGGATTTATACGGCATTTATTCTGCCAAAACTAGAGAAGCCCGACCATGTTCTCTCACACTACTCTATGGTTCATACTACAAATACATCAGTGCAGGGCTGGCCCTTAGTCTGATCAGTCCTGTCTAACCCAATCCTGGAACAGCATCAGACTTGTACTAAATCTATGCTTAGTTCATCTTCCAGAATTACAGTAGAACACTAAACAGTAGAGCACTCATTTTCTCTTGCTAAAAGGAGCCTCTTCTAAAAAAAATAATTTGCCAGATAATATGTCATTTTAGTTTATCTTTTTGCCCTTTGTCTTCCTTCTTCTGAATTTATCTTGACTTTCTTCTTACAGTAGTTCCCATGGCATTAGTCTGCTGTAAATTCAACTACGGTTTATAATTATCTTTGAAAAACATACATGCATAAATAGCTACCAGGAATATCTTATTTGTTTGTTTTCATAATAAAACTCATAAGAGGGACTAGCACTGTCAGTACCATAGAGTGGTCGTTTTGAGGAAGGCCTCTCCGGAGATAAGCAAAATTTTCCATGTGTCTGTGAAATGAAACAAAAGGCGCCTGCTGACTTATATTTATCATTACAGACAGTTTTGACTAACAGCTCTTTTTGCTAAGAAGAAAAAGTATTACTCAAGGTACTATATCAGTCATTTGTTTGGATTTTGGAACAGTATTAAATATACACCTTTTTTTTTTTTTTTCTTTTATTTCATCCATGGCAAGAGTAAAGGTGTGGATTCTCAGCTGGTATGAAGGAAAATAATCCCACCAGGGGAGAATCTAGCTGCAAATGTGTAGGTCTTATGCCTGTGTTGCAATAGACCCGCTTTTAATGCTCAAGAGGGTCTGTCCTCTAGTCTCTTTCTCTGACAAAGTGAGTGATACAAAGCATAGGAGCATGCATATTTTAAATATCTGAGACCTCTGGCATCCAGACGTTGTTGGTGATGCTAGAGATTCCCTAATCAGAAACAGGATTGTTTCTGTCAGAAACGATTCATGTTTAAGGCAGAGGCAGTCAAAGAGCAAGGGTAAATAATCTATCCAGAAAAATATACTGACTTCAGCGATGAAATTGGGTTAGGAAGTTGCCTTTCGCTGCATTCACTCATTCATGTGACACCTGAGACAATGACAACAGGACTGTAAACAGTTCTTTAAAAAAAAAAAAAAAGAGGTTGACAGGCTCCAAAGCTGCATTTTATATGGATAAAGATGACTGAAATGCAGTATCAACCTTACTAAAAACATTGGATTTATTCCTGAATCACTGCGCCCAGGTTCTGACCACTTCTACGCTTCGAAACGCTCTGTGCCTAGAGTTTTGGGTTCAAAGAAAGGTGATGGAATAAACCAGCAAGAGTCATACTCTCATGGGTTTCCTGTCTATTCCCCAGGTAAAGCTAAGAGCTTGGCGATGGTTCCCAGGTCATCGTGGCTCAGCAGCGTTCCGTGGTGAGTTCTGGTCTCTGTGCTTCCTTTACAGTAACACTTTTGATTGAAAGGGCAATGATTACAGCTAGTATTGAGTTTTAAGTGAAGTGAAGCCTTCATGTTTTACTCTTTGACGTACTAGTGATAAAGTGAATCTTGACAACTTTTAGAGTAGATCACTTCAAATTTATTGCAAGTTAGTAAAGGAGACAAGGAAACTCTCAGATCAAGTGGTTCATATACTCATTTAGTAATGAAGATAAAGCCCTATCCTCGGGAACTGTACATCTTCACTTTGACCGTTTACTGAAAGGGGAAGAAAAGAGAAAAGGGATGTGCAAAGTGACTGAATATACAAGTCATAGTTACGAGTAAATCCTGCAGCCACTTGCTAAATGGAACCAATGTTTAAGATTTTAAGAATTGCTCTATGCTTCAAGGTTTGTCTACATCAATTCTGAAAGAAAAGGACAGGACAACTGCGTACACTGATTATGAAAAGGATATGTATGACTTCAATAGCAAAGAAATGAAAGGGAACATTTTTCCTTCCTCCTCTATAACCATAAGGAGTTTATTAATGACCAGTAGAACTGAAGATTATTCTACCTCAGTCCAAGAGCTGTTAATTTTCAGATTCTTTTTCAAAATAAAAGGCAGAAAAAAAATAGAACAAAGTTTAGTAACAAAGCTGGTATACCATGAATATTTACAAATAAAAGTAAAAGTATTTTATAAATATATACACAAACAACCTGATATTTAAAGACATAAATTGTGTTAAAATAACCTTCTTGGCCCTTTGTTGCTGCTCATTTAGTTGCAAAAAAATTAGAATAAAAGTATTTGATGGCAAAGCTAATCTATACAGCATAATTTAAATAAAAAGAACAGACACACGTAATAAGAAAACAGTAAAAAATGTGCCCCCCCAAATTAAATAGGTATTCTTATATTCCTTTTAAAATATGCAATAGCTAAATTTTAATTATGCAGTAGCTGTAGTTAAAATCTATGCAACTTTACATTATACCTAATAATGTTCCCATGTGTTTTGCAGTATGAGAAAAGACCACAAATACTCTGTGCTTAGTGTAGGAAATATTGCAGAAACATAAATATGTGCAAAGGCCAAGTATATAGATTCCAACTGTGATGAAACTCTGTACTAAATAATACAGGCCCAGGATACATGGTGGATATTATCAAATGGCATTTTATACAACATTTTTATGCTGCAAATTCAGAGTTTTCCTCCATTTATGGTGAGGACTTCATACAGTATACTTCATATACTTCATACAGTATTTTTTTTTAAACTCAAGCTCTTGTTTGAGTTTAAAAAAAAATACTGTATGAAGACTTCACATGATATGCCTTGCTAATATGTTTCCTATTTCTCTATAAAAAATGAGATTAATCAGTGGCTACAGAACTCTGACCTGGTGGTATAAGTGCATGTAGCTTTGCTTTCCACTGATTTACACCTGCTGAGGATTTGGATTTTAAGACACGAGAGCTGCTGCAGTAGAATTTATGAGGGTTGTTTCCCTGTTACCAAACAGTAAAGTCTGGTCGTACACCCTGGAAATCATTGACAGTAAAAGATCTCGATCGTCTCCTAAGTGTAGGACGACCGGGATTTCTCCCCTTAACCAAATTCAAATAACGATCAGATCTGAGGAAGCGTGGGTAGCTGTCTTGCTCCATCAGCCTGTAGACTGTGTTTTGTGCTGCATCAAAGGTGGTGATGATGGGTTGTTCAATATTCTGACTTGTGACTTCTTTGGTTTGGAAGTCCAAATTCACCTGGAGAATGAGGAGAAGCGTATTTCTTTAGTGTACATTCATGCATTTCCTGTGTTGTTATCCATAGCAATGATACTGTACTTCGGTGAAAGTCTTTTCTGATAAGAGTACATTGAATCCCTGATACAATGGGATATTTATACCACAGAATTAATTAATATGCTCGTGTTCATTAATGGCTGTCAGAAAGTCTTCACAGATGTGTCGTTAGTACAATGGAAAACTGGTAAAATAGAAGATAAAGTCTGACATTTGATTAAAAGTAGCTTTCTAATAGTGATCTTGGTTGCTGCTGTCAGACTTTGCAACATCAGATTAATATAGAACTCCCTCCATTCTCATTTAGGATTCATGTAGAACTTTGTCTCATTAGAATGTATTACTGAATATTTAAAATTTCTGGTTTCTGTGTAGAGTTTTGGTAGTAGGAAGGTGAGAAAACTCTAATAATTAAGATATGAAAATTATTTTAATGGGTTTCTGGAGTCTTTAGATGGGAAAAGCATATCAAAATGATTTTATTCCATGTGCCATTGCATTCATCCTGGAAAGATTTAATCTTTATGAGAATTTTATTGAAGTGTCAGGCACCGATTTAAGCATGCTATTTTGAAAAATAAGATAGAATACATATAAAAAAACTTGTTGCTCCACCCAAAAATGACTTCTATAATAAGCTTTTTTTTTTTTGCTCACTGAGACACACCTGTTATTTCCATAAAGCTAGTTAAGACAAATAGTTTAGATCTAAGAACTGAAGAGCGATTAATGATGATAAAGTGGTCCAGTCATCAAACCTAAGGTTTTGTGATCCTATCAAACTGTACACACAGGGAACTGTGTGTAAAAGAGCTCTGCTGGACAAGAAGTTAGCCAGAGAGAAGATGCGAGTTCCAGAGCCGTGTGGTCTGAAATGGAATGCTGCTCAGTTGAACTCAGGGAAGGAAGCATCACCAAAGCCAACTGCTTAAGGTGAACAACAGCCCCCACACGACACGCACCAAATCAAAAGTATGACAGACAAAGAAATCGCTACATTACTGTTAGTCAAAGTACAACTTCCACACCCTGCCCCTCCCTAGCTTTCCTCCAGCTCATCTTTTCGCTTACGTCAATGTCGTAAGCGTTGACAGTATCAGCATTCGACGCCCTGCCATAACCGCTCATAGACCAATCAAGTGGCAATGGCGGGTTCTCCCTCTAATAACTCAAGCTGTTGCATTTTATGTAAGGTGCACCCCAAAGACATGCAGCAGGGAAAGAAATAAAAAGGGGCATGAGTCTTTGAAAGTGGACATTTCATAGGAAAAGCAGATCTGAATCTTAAATATAATATATGGGAATTACAGGTGAAAATTGCGCCATTTTGCAATCCTTCTCTTAAAATGAGAATTACACCTTTTTCACCCTCGTTGCAGGGAAGTGGCAGTTTGTGTTTAACTTCTGCTATTCTGAAAAATAAGGAAAAAAAGAATACAGGGGAAAAGGAGCTTTGACAAGTGATATACTAGATCTGCTGACACCTGACAGAATTACAGGAAACTGTTAAGTCCAAAAGACCTATTGAAGAGGCTGATTGTGATTTCAGTGAAAGTTCATCATCTCCCAAGCTTTTCATCTCCATCCTAGAGCAGGCAAGAAATATTCCTTTTGCTCATTTATAAATCCTTTATAATGCATTTCAGTAACATGAAGACATTGTAAATATGAAAATTTGTTTCACTATTATAGTAATATAACAAGGCCTAGTGTGGGTGAGGATTAACATCAACATATTTTTGTGTATGTGCTGTTACTGTATGACAGTAACATACGAAGAATATGCAATTAGAGCTGGGGGATGGAAGGAGGGGGTCAATCAAGAAAAGTTCTTGCTTAAAGCACGATTATTATTTTAAAGGATATGTTTAATTTAATAGTTTCTTCTAGTCTCTTTTAGTCTTTTGGTTCATTTAAAATAGAAGCTTCTGAATGTCAGTTATGTAATCATTTAATAGATAATTACTGGCTTAAGAGAAAGGGAGAATAAATATGCTGTTCTGGTCCTAAAACTTTAAGTAAAGACAGATAATACTTTTTCACAAGTGCTAGCTGTTATGTCTCATTACAGCTGTAACATTTAACATCGCTATTTTTTCTTAAACATACCCTGTATATCTCCTGGTTTTACAGACCACTAGGAATCTCTGATTCCTATGATACAATATTTAAACTCATTCTCTACACTAAGAAGATAATATGGAGCAGTTATCGAAAGGAATATGGAGGACAGAGAGAATAATTTATGCAGTTGCTGCCAGAATTCCTTCCAGAGCTTTGACATTTAAGATACAGCCTTTTTACGTCAGTGACTACAGGATTAACTGTTGCGCCTGCTTCTGGGCATGCACTTCTTAAAAGCAGATTTCATCGGATGCACTTGTGTCAAATACTGTGTACAAGGAAGAACTATTTTACTGTACCTCTTTTGGAGCATCTTTCCGTATGAATGTTTCATAAATGGTCTTAGCTTTTGGCAAAAGTTCATGTGTAGTTTTGCTTTTCTTGTAATCCTCGCAAGCTATCCAGAACTCAATGTTCTCCTCACTGAACTCAGTTTTCAGAAACTTGGTAAAGGCGTCCAATCCAGCTACAGAAGGGAATGTTGAATTTCATTTAAAAAAATACAGCTTTATCAGATGATAGTTATTCTTTTCACACAGTCTCTGCAAGGTAACGAAATAGGTTGTGCTTCCTTTGAATTACATCACATTGTAGATAAGTATTTTAAAATACATAAAGGCTTTTAAATAAATGTAGCTCTTTCATTATGATCCTGAGTGCTGTAACTCCCATCACAGAATTCTCAGCATCTGTAAAAATCCACTACCAAAATCTTGTGAATTTAGAAATAGAAGCAATCAAAACATGTGGATGTCTGTGGAAGAGACAGACTTTATTCCAGCTGGATATCAATTTAGGTTGACTGAAACGCTATTTGAATCTTTGCTTATAAGTAGACTGTTCTCCAGTAACAATTTAAAATGAATGGCTTTTAGCAGCTTTGCAATTTGTTTTATCCTATTTCTGTTATGCTGAAGGTATTTTCTTTCCCAAGTATGCTTAATCTGTGCAAGTAATGCAATTGTATCAATGATGTCAGCTGTTCAAGGAACAGATTTGAAAAGCACATAGTGTCCAGCACTGTAGCTGGATCATACGTGTGTCCCCCAACAGAGGAAGGAGGGACATATGTGCGTATGATAATTACGTAAGCAACAGGCCCTTTCAAATGATGTCCGGCTTTGATCCTATCACTGTTATAGAAACCGACTCTATCAGAAGTTACAAAATCTTCTCCTAAATATGTAGAACATGTTTTTGTTTTTAAACTTTGGTCTTGTAGTCAGGGATATTTCAGCAATATTCACGTGAATTTCTACTGCTTATTGAAGGAACGCTTTGCTGTCTCTTTTATTACTTTGTTCGATAAAATATGGAACTTAAAAGTTATTTCCAAGCATTGTCAGTGGTTGACAGCATGCTATGGCCTAAGCACATAAGGAGAGCAGAAACACACAGTGCAATAAATGACCCATCACACCTAGTTGAGGTAACTGCCAGGTCTGTTTAAGTGCCCAACTGGATTTTATTATTTTCCATCATTTTTCATCAATTTTCCATCCTCACAGTCTGCACGGAGAGGAAAAAAGTACTAACCTTTCTCAGAAAGCAGTTTTTCAAAAGATTCTCCCCATTTCACTGCTTCTTCAGGAGACACGCTGCTTAAGAAACAGAAAGTGGTTTTGAAGAATTGTGCATATTGTGTATTTATGAAGCTGTTGTAACATACATTGTTGTAACATATGCAACATATACAAAATTACATGTTGTAACAGCTGTTGTAACATACGTTATCTGTTACCTTTACTGCTCAGGACTGTTTCACAAAGCCTTTGATTAAATCACATTACTAAAGGAGCTTATTCTCTTAGGGACTTCAGAAACATTTGGTTTAATTTTTTTCTGACATTTTTCCTGCAGAGTTGTATTTTTTCCCCTGTTTAAAGAAGCATCAGAGCAGAGATTTTCGCTTCAGTGTTTGTGTTGCGCTACTAATCTTTAAGGGAACTGATATCACGCAGTATGGTAAAACTCATAGGGGAACCAGGTCAGTCACCTACTTAAACTTGAAAAATACTCTTGCAGAGATGGGGCTTTGAATGCTCTTAGTCTGAGGCCATGTTACCACAGACTGTTTTTAATGAAATACGGGAAATTCTATAGCCTGAAGACAAAGATGTAGCAATATGGTTTAGGTGATAGTCTTACAGGGTAATAGCACATGTAGCCCGGTTTGTTTACCACAAGCATATTTCAAATGTCATGTTATTCTGAGTCACTCTGCTCCATTTTTAATACTCCACGTATTCTTTATCATATGTATCAAGTTGCACATATTTTACTTTGATTTCAAATATTCTGCCCTAGAGAACAATGCAGAAAGGAAAAAACACGCTACCACATTCACACAAATACAACCTTGGAGAAACCCTTTTTTGGTTTTGTATAGATTAGCCCTGTACACACACCTGGAGAGTACTTTGATTTTTAGTAGACCAGAACTGGAGTAAGCCCAGAGATGAACTGTATCATGCTATGTCTATGACTTAAGTTCCAAGCCTGAAAGCAAAGTCAATTTTTATCGGGTGCTTTATGAATATTAATATTTAGAACCATTTCCATTCACGGGCAAAGCACAGTACACTGAAAGTGTCAATAAGCAGTTTGTCCAGGGTTAGTTGCCTAGAAAAATTTCTTATGGACTGAACACTTCTTGAATATGATTCCCCTTTCCTTGCAGAGGCTTGCGGTTCTGTTGCCTGATTCACATAGTTTGGGCTACCTTGGCAAAATCTGTAGGCACATAAAGTTTGGATGAAAGGAAATTGCAATCGCTTTGGGAAGGAATTTAAGCCAATTTTGTTTTGCACAAAGCTAAAGGGAGGATTTTTACTTCTTTTAATAGGTGTCACATGTCTCCTTGCTGAAGTCATTGCTTATAGGAATGAATTTTTTCACTAGGGAGAGACAAACAGTTCTTGCGAAGTACAAATGCTGGAGAACTGAAATTCAAGAAATGAACATAGGCCAGTAAAGTAGGGGGGTTCTGGAGTCGGGGAAACCGATACCTCAGTCCCTTACAGAGTTTTTTAGTAATGAGAAGTATAAAAAGTACAGTTCTCTGAACTGTGTTGACTTGTAAGTCTGGGAACAGTGTGTTCCTATAGTTACAGAACTTAATTTGGTTATAGTGAAAGATAAACCCTGACAGCTTCAGACAACATACGCAGTCCACAACTACACAGAATGCTGGAGAGGTTCTTTGCTGGGTTTGGAAACTCCTAGTTTGAATTTCTGATTTTCCTTCAGAAACTATATGGACCCAGTAGCCTCAGAGATCCTCAAGACCAATGAGTTGCTGCAATAATAGACAGAAACCAAGGTTTGTTCAGATTTACCACTTTCTAAAGGTGAGAAGAAACTAGTTAACAGGTCATAGGCATTTCCACTGCCACCACATTGTCCATCTGCATTGTTTCATTAAATTCTGTTTCTATTTATGTTAGCTAGTAGCTCTGTGAAGAATGGAAACCATAAAAACTAGGTAAATCACTTTAATAATAAATCCCAAACTATTATCTCATTTTATTATTTGAAAAGAGTAATTTGCTTTTTTCTTTTTTTTCCCCATTTTCTTTTTCACTGAAAATAATCTACATATCTCAATATATAATCTATATAGAGAGCAACATCAGCAAAAATCTACCAGTTTCACTTCTATACAATAAGGAAAAGCAGAATCCCTGTTAGTCAAGCAGCTGGCTGAGAGTAACATGGTGAAAAGCAGTTGGCTGAGCAACCAAGCGATGGCCTGGTAGAAGAGGGGGAAAAGAATTATTTATTGCTATTGTATCTGCCTCTGAAAGTGCCTTTTCACAGATGATTGAATGGAAGAATGCATTGATGGCTGTGTACTTTGTATGACATACCCAAGGGGAATCAGCCACCCAATACTGTCTGCATACAGGTGACACACAGGCCGTGCTTTCTCTTTTTAGATGCAATCTTAGCACAGTTTTACATGTCTGGAACTGAGACACAGGAAAAGGGTGTTCTCAGCACTTTTTTTGCTCATCATCGCAAGGTCTTGTATTTGTGAGTGAACCATAAACCCATCGATTTAAGTCAGCAGCAAAACATGAAAGAAAAAAGAAAGTAATGAAAGCCCCTATGAATGTGGAGTGGAAAGCCTTCCACATCATGACTATATCATCCTGTCATTTGGATGGGCATGAAATTTGGACATGTGAGCAACAAACATTACCTGGTTATCCAGATGCACGGGTGCAAGTGTTTAGCTACCCTTTTTTTGTCCACTTTTTCATGGGTTCTAGAAACAGCGTTTGGGCCTTTGTGTGATTTTTACCGTGTCTTCACAATTATTAAGGGATGGTAGAAGCAGTTCTGGCCAAAGTGGGCTACCTTGGTCCCAAAGATAGTAACTGCTTAAACAAGGTTCATCAAGTTTAACAAGACAAGAGACCACAGGAAGCACTGATGTGTTCTGAAGTGATCTGTGATGGAAAGAAAGGGGCAGCAAATTTTTTAGGCCATGGAGTTGCAGTACTTTACGCATTCTTTCTTTTCAGTCAAGACCTACAAATACAGTTCTTAATAGTTATCAGTGAGATCTTGGTACCCCACTGAAGTCAGAAACTAAGCTCTTATTGAGATTAACAAAACCAAGATTTCACCCAGCATCTTTATGAAAAAAAGTCTAACAGGGACAATATTACAACAGTGTTTAAATATCAGTATCTGAATTTTGGAGATAAGAGTGTTCAAACAATTACTGCAATTATTGAAGAACTATGCATTCAGTATTTGATATGTATCTGGCATTTGTATATCACAGAATTCTTTGGAAAACCTGCTTTCCAAAGACCTGTATGATTTCCCTGTAAGCAGTGTTTTTCAGCTATATTTATGAGTTGATGCTTGCTCAATATCGTCAGTGGACTAATAAAAATGTTGTTGGCATGATTAAAGGTTTAAAAGTATCTGCAAGTGTACAGGGACCAGTCTACGCTTAGTGGTGTGAAAACACTAGTCGTGAGTTACCTTGATGCATACCGGATAATTCTATAGTGTTTGTATGCTTGGGTCAGATTGCTAACTTCTAAATTAAATAGAACTCGAAAGCAATATTCTCTGCCAAGTCTAAATGCGCACACACAAACGCAGGAAACGTTTCGAGTCACACAGGCACTTCCTGAAAGGAATCCCCATTGATTGAGTCTTTTATAATGCTTACCTTGCTGCTTTTGTCAAGTTCCCGGGTTTAGCAAGATGATCACTTTCATGGAATTCAGATTTCTGCAGGAGAAGGCTCAGCCTATTTCTCTTCTGCTTAGCTCTACAACAGAATCAGGGTAGCTTTTCAAGCAACCTTGTTGAAAATTGTGAGTTTTTTCTCAAACATTTCCTTTGACTAACGTCTCTTCGGTATCACAGATCCCCCTGTGTTCACGTATAGTAATATTGATGTTACTCCTCCTACATATGTTAGTCCCATTAATGATTTTTTTCTTTATAGCTTAGCACAAATTTACATATGAAGAACTGGCAAAGAGAAATTGAAATCTTTTCATTCTCAGTATCATCTATGATGATGATGAGAGGGTGAATATTCAAATTAGAGAACATAAACAGTTGGCTCAGCACCTTTTACTTTAAATGTTTCGCAAAGAAAAAGGAAGTATTGCTTCCTGTCATTTGAAATTTTTA
This sequence comes from Chionis minor, assembly GCA_013398295.1. Taxonomy (NCBI): domain Eukaryota; kingdom Metazoa; phylum Chordata; class Aves; order Charadriiformes; family Chionidae; genus Chionis; species Chionis minor. Next base: position 476,178 of record VZSF01003411.1, read on the forward strand.
AAAAGAAATTTTCCCAGAACATATTAGGGCTTTAAAGAAGCATTTCTCAGAACTTCCTGAAACCTTCGTTTTCTATTTTCTTAGTTTATGATTTAGTTTTTATTCTTAAAAAATATTTCTGTGATGAATTAGTATTTTATGTATACAATTCCTAGGCTTGCAGTTCATAAGTTTTCATGTCTATCAGTCAAAAATGAAACTATCTGTGCCCTAAATTTGTACCCACAAGCTATGTTAGAAGATTCCAGTATGTAAACAGAACACTCAGAATGTCAGCATGACCTTAAAACTTACCCGGGCTTGCTTGCTTTATGTGGCTCTTCTTTAATTGTTGATTTCATGACTTTGTAATAGGATTTATCCTTTGAAGCAGAAATGTTTAGTTGAGGGAATAAAAGAAGTGGGTTCTCCATCTTCCTGTAAAAAAGCTTCCCAGTTTCAGAAAATGTTTCTCTTACTTCCTTACATCAATCGCGTCTGGCGTATCTGATGTGCTCAGGAGGGCTCTCACATGCTCTATGGGGCTGGGTTGCCCCCAGTTGGCCGTTGAGCGGTTTCCAGAGCAGGTAGTGGGAAGAAGGAGGTTCTCCACCTTCACTGCCGCTGCAGCTGCACGTACACGGGACTTTAAGTAGAGTTCTGGTTTTACAGTCGTCATTTGGGGAAGTGAGACTGCAACTTTGTAAAATGGCCGTTGATCTTCCAGACAAACGCAGCTGTCAGCAGAGAGCAACTCCTTAGTTTCTGCTTGTGGAACTTGATATTTTACCAGGTTTAGGATGATGCCATCGTTTTCCCCCAAACATGCACAAGAAATATATATAGTTTGCCTAAAATGAATTCTAATGAGAATAATTTAGCATAAAAGAACATGCAACGTTGTCTTAAGCTCTTAGAAGAACTTCTAACTGACCTTAAACTGCCCTCTGCAGCCTCAGGTGCCATATTCTGGACACCACATCAGTTCTGTCTACAGTGTGCTAACTTGAAACTCGGGGTTTCTCAGCCTGTCCTGCCTGCCAGAGCCAGATGAAACTGTGGTTGATCAGATATATTGTAAGTGGAGATTTTAATTTTTGCACCATGTTTCAGAAATGATGAGCACCTATTTCTAATTTCAAGTTTGTCCACTTAAAGCTCCTCCTTTATCTTTTATATCTGTGGCATTATTTTCATTTAAAATCTCCCAGTCAGGAAAAAAAGTCTTTAGTTCAACATGAAAAAAGGGGATTTTTAAAAATTATTTTGACAGTAAATAACCCAAAATTTCTCATTTCAGTTTGCATAATGTAAAAATGTATTAAATTTTTAGACTGATCATCACAAATTACCTCTTCACATACAAGCCCGATGTCAATTAAGTTTCTCACTCTTAAGTAAAATTTGTGTTGGAGGCGTCATAGGAACAATACATCTACCAAGGGAACCTCTTCAGTGTTAGCTGAATGAGGGGCTGGAAAACATTAAAATTATGCAGTAGGTAACTGATTAAAAATTAAATAGTCCTCCTTTTTATAATGCCAATGCCTCATTTTAATTATTCAAATACAACACCAAGCCTTGGGGAGAAGACATGACTTCATCACCTTCCCACAATTTTGTCCAGTTCTGTGCAACATGTGTAAGTTCTGGTGAGAGTCCCCTCATGGCCTTTTCCTTGGGGCTTGCAGAGCTGAGCAGGACAGGAGGTCCTAATATTCAAAAGAACTAATATAAAAAACTGCTGGGACTCCAAATTCCTGAAACATAACAAAAACGATGTTATCTATTGTGATTTTTTTTTTAAGAAAGGAAAAAAAGAAAGAAAACTCACATGTACTACCTGTGTCACATGTGTGACCCAAACCTTAAAATCACACTAAATGAGAAATATTCAGTGGAAAACTGCCTTTTATGACCCAAGGACCTTTAAGAAGCAGAGCTATGGTTTTAAATTGCATTTTCAGTTTCAGAGTAGGCTTACATATCACATCCTGCTTATTTTAAACTGGCTTCAACCCTAGCTGTCTTTAATAATATATTCTGCCTTTTACCAATAAGTAAATAAATACAGAATGCATAATTTTATTTCATTTTTCTGCAACAGTGTAGTCAGGTGAGCTTTTTTTTTTTTCGCACCTATTATGTGTATATAATACTGTTTGTGTTCATCTGCCATAATTTTATTACCTGGTGATTTCAGTTTCTGAAAAATGTTGTTAATTGTAGCCTCAACAGTTCATATAAGTTGATTTAAGAAATATTTGTAGCATGAAACATCGCTCAGAAGTGGATTATGGTGGCCTTGCTGCTATACCATGTACCCTACAGATGGAAATAGCCAGTCAGTCTCACCTCTGTGCCTGGCAAGATCATGGAGCAGATTGTCGCTCCGTGACATGTAACCACTCCACACAGCTTAGTGTCATTGGCAAACTTGCTGAGGGTTCACTCAGTCTGTATCACCAACAAAGATGTTAAACAGCACTGGTCCCAGAGCGGTTGACCCTCTAAAGGGAAGGGTTGCCATCCAGAGGGACCTGGACAGGCTTGAGGGGTGGGCCTGTGTGAACTTCATGAAGTTCAACAAGGCCTAGTGCAAGGTCCTGCACGTGGGTTGGGGCAACCCCAAGCACAAATACAGGCTGGGTGGAGAATGGCTTGGGAGCAGCCCTGAGGAGAAGGACTTGGGGGTCTTGAATGATGAGAAGCTTAACATGAGCCGGCGATGTGCACTTGCAGCCCAGAAAGCCGACCACATCCTGGGCTGCATCAAAAGAAGCGTGGCCAGCAGGTCAAGGGAGGTGATTCTTTCCTTCTATTCCACTCTCATGAGACCCCACCTGGAGTACTGCGTCCAGCTCTGGGGTCCCCAACATAAGTAGGACATGGACCTGTTGGAGTGAGTCCAGAGGAGGGCCCCAAAGATGATCAAGAGGGTTGGAGCAGCTCTCCATTGGAGACAGGCTGAGAGAGCTGGGGTTGTTCAGCCTGGAGAAGAGAAGGCTCCAGGGAGACCTTATTGCAGTCTTTCAGTACTTAAAGGGGGCCTACAGGAAAGATGGGGAGGGACTCTTTATCAGGGAGTGTAGCAATAGGACAAGTGGTAACAGTTCTAAACTGCAGGAGGGTAGGTTTAGATTAGATGTTAGGAAGAAATTCTTTACTGTGAGGGTGGTGGGACACTGGAACAGGTTGACTGAAGAACATGTAGATGCCCCATCCCTGGAAGTGTTCAAAGCCGGGTTGGATGTGTTTTTTAGTAACCTGGTCTAGTGTAAGATGTCTCTCCCCATGCAAGGGGTTGGAACTAGATGATCTTTAAGGTCCCTCCAACTCGAACCGTTCTATGATTCTATGAAATGACCCATTATGTCATCTCTTTCAGCACCCACTAACAATGGGTTCTCCCTGGCGTACATCTGAATGGCTTGTCCAATCCATTCTTAAATGGCTTTGAAGCAACAAGTGTTATGTCTTAGATGCTTGAAATGTTACTGTACTGTACTGTGACAAGAGTATGAGTCCCAAATGCAGCAATGTGCTCTGCATCTCATGAGAATTCATCATTTGGAATTTTTTTTTTGGGGGGGGGGGGGGGGGAGGACAGTGGGGGGAAGGAAGGGAACAATTGCAAACAATCTTTTTTTTTTTTCCTCCTTCTTTTTTTTTCCATTAATAGAAAGCTAATAATAACTCCAGGCCCCAAAGTAGCCAAATTGCATCAAAATCAGTCTGTGTTTTGTCAGCAGTAGTGCTGGTGCTAATAAGTATTCCTGTTTTGCACTGCAGGCTACAGTAGTTATAGCAACGGTATTAATGACCCTATAAATGCTTCTGGGCCTTTTTGTATACTGCAAGATGACGATATAGAAAAATGAATAAGTTATTTTAAGCCAGAAAAAGCAGACCCAGAATATTATGTTGATAACATGACTAGAGACCTAGAAAGCTCTAAAGAAATTTGGGATGAGAACCAAATGTCCTGATTCCCAGCCATTTCTTTAATCACTGAAATGTATTCACAAATCTTTTGGGAAGGAGACTAGTGATTTTTAAGCCCTCAAATCAAGTTCATCTCTGCAAAATGAGAGCAATATTGACTTAATGGTTTATTACTTGTAGAAAAAAAATACATTTTTCAAGAGCTTTCATAGTTAGATGAATAGAATACGTATTTCCAAAAGAATATTTATGTGACAAAAAAAGCAAAATTTAATAGCTCGTAAAGTGCAGGAAGTTCCTTGAGGTGACGTCCTGATCTCTTTGGGTCTATTCTTTGGTTGAGAAGTGTCTGCACTGACTCCTGCTAGTGTTCGATAAGGCCCTATCACAGCTGACAATCAAGTCACTCTTGACTTGTGTAGAACCAATAGCTGCCCTCTGTGAAAGAAATATTGACTGATACCATTAGCAATAAGGACACTGCACTATAAACTGAATATGCCATGTTTCTTTTTTAAAGGTAAGCACTGAAATATTCAGACTTTCAACTCAGCTGAATAGAAAAGAAGCCCTGATTGAGTGGTTCAGCTCAGCACAAAGAACTAGAGCACAATGTGAAGTTCTCCTTTGTTAGTAATCCCACCGAGTCTCTCTTCAGGCTATTTTTGTTACTTGCCCGGTAAGTGTAAACTTTGCCTCCTTCATGTCCATGATTATGTTCTCGAACTGTTCAGGCTCCTCCACAACTGAGCTCCACCATTATTCTTATTCAAATCCACTTTTGCCAGCGTGGCTTTTGTGGGGTTGTGTTTGTTTTAGTTTCTGCTGAAGGGAGGTGATATTCATCTTTGTGGAAAGAAAAAAAAAAAGTAAAACCGTCTCTTTACAGTCCTGTGAAGAATAATCATGGAAATAAAATTCGCTGAGGAGCATGGGCTGAAAAGATGTATTTCCATATTGCTCTTTCCTGTAAAGGGATTTGAAGAGTTGAAAATTAAAATTACATGTTTTGAATTAATTTGGCTTTAATAAATAATTATGCTACATTTCAGTATCTTCTTAACAATTTATCACTTCTCAATATTTATGCTTTTCATTCCTTTTTGGGAACCATAATTAGACCTACAGCTTAATAATGATACGATAGGGTTGTTTTGTTTATCTTCCGTAAGAAACCATTTTTGCTTCATGAGGCGATACTAAAAGAAAATAGTTTTATTGTAAATCTCAAGTAGAGGAGCTTGCAGTCTGCTAATTAGTGGTGCACTTAAAAGATTCATCCTAGTAGAGGAACTTGGCATTTGGGATACTTCAGAGTTAGTGGAAAAGAAGCACTGTAACACCTGCACATAGTTCACACAAAACCCCCTTTTGTTGCTGCTGTTTAAAAGGAAGGAAACAAAATTACATGGTTTCAGATATGGATCACTGACAACAGGAACATAATGTTTTGCATGTGAGGTCTGTAGGTCCTGCCAGTCAGGGATCTCAAAAGAATTTCGTAAGGCATCCGTGAGGAAACCTCAAGCTTGTTTCTGGCTTGGGAATCTTCGTAGTTTCTGCAGAACTTCTGCTGTGGAAAATATTTACATCTCTGCTAAACTAGAATCATTTATTTAGTCTTTTGAAAGGTCAAAATAAGACAGTGAGTCTGCAAAGTTCTCAGCTGTATTCATTTCCTGCCTCTCCCATGGTTATATGGCCGGCATCTCTGATTAGTTCTATTTACATATTACATACATCACCGTCACAATTAATCGACAGGAAGCTGGTTTCTCAGTCGAACCACTCAGTGTTTACAGCCAGCTCTTCACAACTGCATACCAATGACATCAGTGCTCATCAGACAACTGTGTTTTAATGACCCGCTTCCGGAAGCGCTCACCTAGGAAGCTCATATGCATTTTAAAATGTGGGGGTTTAGTGTGGTATTCACAGGAAATGTAGAAGGCAGGAATGTCTTACAGGAACCCAGAGGGATTCCTCACATGACAACCTGCTTTTTTTCCAAGAGAAAGATTTTATCGATCCATGCTTACGCTGCAACAGCAAGTATTGGGCTGAGCATTTTCTCCTCCTTCTGTGTAAGGTCTGGGAGAACAGAATGGAGAGACTATCCCTTAGGCATGCAAGAGGGCTGTGACTCCTGGTCCACTGAATATTAGCCATAAGATCAAATTCCCTACAGCAGACAAAGGAATAAAATGTGTTTTACATCAGAACTGGGTCTGCTGTGTGCTTTAAGCACAGCCCTCATGTTGGATGTTGTCAGGCATGTCCTCGTGGTGCTTTTCCAGTCAGATGATTCGGAAATGCCTTGGGGATGCTGCAGCACAGGTTGAACTACTAGGGCAGGTATTGCCAAACCTCCATAATGCAGAACTACAGAAGCCATAAGGAGCGTTTGGTATTAAAAAGGCGGCTCTGCAGCAAAGAGTGCTACCCCAGAGCTGCGAGAGCACTCAAAACAGGTTTTGAAGGTCCCACCTAGGCATTTAGGATGAAATCAGGCAGGACCTAAGAGCTTAGATTCTACTGTAAAGCTGCCCTTGATGGCTGCTGCATTGCATCATATGCTCTCTCAGTATAATATGGCACTGACACAGATATGCCGAATCCTGCCTGTTTAAAGCACAGCTAAGATTTCTTCAGCTTATATGTTATTATGTTTTATTAATTGTTACTTCTTCCTGATAGTGCATTATTTTGATGTCCTGATTTCGCTGATATAAACAGTCCTAGGCTTTACAAAGTGATATGGTGGATTGTTCATCAAAGCAGTAACAAAATTGTTACTAAAAAAATTGAAAAATTAGTCCCTCATCCTCACTAAATATATAAATATATATGCATATGAAAATATAAATATATTTTCTTCAAAGTCTGACAAAAGAAGACAGTGTCTGAAGATTTTAAAGCTACCAGTTACTTCGAATTTTCTCTTCAGCAATTACCCAAAGAAGTTCCCCACTAAAATGAGATATAACTTCATAATAATGCCAGGTTAAATTTGAATGAGTACGAAATCTTCAGAATGACTGAAAAGTTTTCCAGGAAGGTTCAACATTTTTTTTTAGGATCAAGAAAAGTTGTATTTGAAAATACAAGTTAGGGCAGTTTTATTTTCTAGATGATGAAAGTTTTGCAACAATAGTTTCCTTTTCCTCCTTCCAGTCTGTTATAAATATTCTCTTATGAGGAAGCTGGCTTCAAGGCAGGGACACTCATTGTCGGTGTTCACCAGCCAGTCATAGTCTCTACTCCTCTTAGCTAATACCAGAAATTCTAACAAATGTCTTCAGTTACCAAGCATGAGGGTAACACCGGCTTTCCCAAAACTCTCATCCAATTTCTTCTTCAGATTTGCAAGGACCCTCAAGAAAAGCTTGCTGGCTACCTAATACAGTAATATGCAGATGGCAGTGAATCTTTTTAAGCCTTCAGAAAATCTTCAGGCATAGTAGAGATAAAGGTCCACTCTAGTAAAGGACTTACATGTATGCTTAATTTCAGTCATGCAAGAAATCTTATCTGATGAATTTGCTGTGTTGGATTGGAGACTGTGTGATCTGGCTAAGATCTGAGATATTTTGGGACACAGCAGACGTGAGCAGCAACATAAGAAAGGATTGAACCCACTCTTCCTTCTGGAGGCTGGGCAGCAGCATGGATTTTATGGATTCCTCACTGTCACCCTTGCTGTCATGTTTGTGACAAAAGACCTTGCCATTTGGGCATTATCCTTTTGCCACTTGGGCACTATCCATTTCTCGAATGATTCTGGCTTTTAGCCTGAGTCATGACATGCTTCATTATTACAGTTTTGATTTTACACAGTCCCTAACTTTTGCAAACGTTGACCTTGGTGACCTCTGGTTTTCACACCAACATCTAAACCTGATTCTCATCAGGTCCAATCTGCTGCTCCTGTCTTTCTCATCTGATTTTCTGTGTCACAGCTATAATAACTGGAATTAAAAAAAAAAAAAAAAAAAGTTTTGCAATGCTAGCCAAAAATACTTCCTCAAAACAGAGGAAATGCGATATTTGCACTTTCAGTATGCATACCAGGAAGCAAGCTATTCTAGTCTCTCTGTTGAGTAAAAACAGATGACTTTTTTAGCAGGTTACACCATCAATTTGATAAACATAAAACTTGTAATACTTCTGATATTGCTATGGTCACCAAATCTAATACAAATGTTGCAGTGCATCTGCTGCCAATCAGCCTGGATTGCCTGAGAACAGAAACTGTTAGTCTGAAACGTGTCCTTGTGGCATGTATGAAATAGTTTCCATTCTAATTAGCAATGACCACAAGTCATTTTTTGTAATTCCTAGGGAAGGTCTGCAGACTGCTTTTCTTAATCCACAAGCGCCTTTCAAATCCTAACTTTAAAGATTGTGACTGAAGCTAAGTAAGACTTTGTTCTTTTTTTTTTTTTTTTCTCCCCAAAGTGGTCTCCAAGTGTAAAATCTTTGCTTTCTGATGACCAAATTATGCCCCAATCCCGACAGTGTTTATGTATCTTCTCCAGAGGATGCAAGGTGAGAACAGCTGTACGGGCATCCAGGTCTTCCAGAGCCAAAATAAAGGCTCCTCAAGCGATGGGTTGACAGTGCGACCGCCACGACTGTCCCAGTGCTCCCTCTGTTGGAAAAATTCTGACATGTCCTTTCTCCTTCCCTTCAAAAAAGGGGACATGAATGGCCCTGCTTGGAAATCAACATCCCAGGTGCTTCCCAGACAAATTGGAGGGCTGTGTGGGAGAGCTGCGTGCATCCCTCTGCTGCTGGCACTGTCCTTCCTTCCATCTCATATACCGCTGGCATTCATCTGGGGTGTCCCAGCTGAGAGGGACTTGCTTTGGTTTCCATCCCTTTGGAGTAGCAAGATACAGAGCAATACTTTTTTTAAGGACTAAAAAAGAATCAGTGAAATAGTGTCATCTTTTGCAAATATTTTCCCTAGCAGGTTCCCTGGTGAAAGAAGTTAGTTGGATTTGGGGTTTTGTTTTGGGTTTTTGGGTTGGTTTGTTTTTTTTTTTTCCCCAGGAAACACAGTGCCTTAGCCTCCACCACCACCTTGGCGTCATTTAGCAGCACGGTCACGTTTGCTGACAGGAATGGTGGCAGCGAAAGCATTGTCCACAAAATTAAGGGTTCTTCACCTGCTGCGCAAGAGCCAGTCAACACACGGAGTAGAGGTAAATTTGTCTTTGTTTAGATGCTGCAGGACAGTGTAACAGATGTCTAATGCAGTTGGGACACCTGTTAGGAAACACATAGGGTCTGTTATGCAAAAAGGTAACAAAGGAAAATCACATCACAACAGCAAGTTGGTCACTGGTAGCAAAAACTCATTTGCACATGTCCCAGTTTCTGTCTGGCTCATTATACTACAGTGGTCTTACATTTCTATATAAAACGTCCTCCTAGATATTATCAAAGCATGCTCTTGAAATGGTTAACAGTTATTAGTGTTGAGAGGCAATGAGTATGTTCTCATGGATGAGGAGAATTCTATCCTTGAGTCCGTCAAGGATGAATCTGAGAAAGAACTCCTAATGTAATAAAGCAAGTAATGTTATCATTATTAAAGAGGAACATTCTGGAGCCAGATGGGCATATGGACCTTGAAAATACTACTAATCTATGTGTTTAGCCAACTTGGCAGAAAAGTGAAAATTCTAAGTGTCCTAACCTGAACTACCTTCATTATAATACTAAAAATCACACCCGTGGGTCAAAAAGACCCAGGTCCAGGTAAAGACCTTTCCCATGAGCATGCATAGTATCTGTAACTCAATTGTGTAATCATATGTAAATCATTAACAAATCAAATATTAATAGGAGGTACTAATATGATAATATTGTACTAAAACATGTATACAAACTGTACAGAGAGTCCTGTTTGGTGTGCTTGATTGGTGGAAAACCCCCGAGCACCCAGCCTTGCGCGACTCCGAAATAAATAATCAGTGTCTCATCCTGGCATGTGGAATTGGCTATTGCACACCAGGTAACGAATCCCATGGTTCAGAGAACATAGAGGTGTGATTTGTAGTATTAAAATTATCTAAGGTAACTAGAGGTTGTACCTTCATCCTATCAGCTACCATGAGGTTATTGTTTAACTTTCTATTACTGTTGGGGCTTCACTCAAAGCAATGGCTAACTTCAAGACTGGATTATTTACGTTTATGGGCTTTTTTGTTTTAGGGACTTATCTATTCTCGTGGCTATGGTTTCAGAGTCACGGGGGACCGTGGCCACCCAGTTTTGCAGATTTTTAACTCTTTTTTGACATCAAAGTCCCTGCCAGGTGGGAAAGGGCTGCCAGTCAGGCTCCATCTTCTGCTGTGCTGCGTCCACGACATGGTGGCCCGACTACATCTCCCGGCAGCCCTCTGGGCAGGGCCTGCCATCACAGTGCCGAAGCACCTGCTCTATCCGTATGCTTGCAAAATACATTACCTTGCCCTGGGTTAGTGGTGACCAAGGGCAGGAAAACTTGGCTCCCTGCTTACCCTACTCCTTTTTACTTACCTCCTCTTCCTGACGGTGCCGTATTTCTTTTCTGGAGGTAACTTAGTCGCATTCTGTTCTGTTGGAATTTTGCCCCAAGTTTTAGAGCTCTGGTGAGCAGGGCTGGACCTGCGGCCAGCGAAAGGCTAGCTAACGTGAGTCGGATAGAGCCAGGCCAGCCTGGGAGCTGAGGAGGAGAGCTTATGTCCATACAGGTTCCTGCAGTGCCTCCTGGTGGGACACCAAGTGGCCTACGTGGTTGCTCAGACCCTGCGTTGACTGTTGCCCTGGCTTCCGGCTGGAGCTTGCAGCCCTGATTATCTACCTTATGAGCTACAGGAGAGCTCACGTGTGAGCCAGGTCTCTCAGGCACCTTCAGTTTTGCTATCTGGTTCACACTGACTCACCCCGGACACGTGCCAGCATGTGAACTTCCTTGTCGGCTGCTTGGGGGGCAAGAGAAATAGGCTCCCTTGACTGTGCAAACTCAGACCATCAACCCTCAGTTTAAAGATCATCTGTCTCAGAGAACCCTTCTGTCCCTGCTGAGAATGACCGGCATGCTCTTACCTAACACCTGCTCAACCTGTACATCGTGATTTCTGATGTATCTCTAGTATCTACAGCCAAGAGATCATGCACTGGTTTCCTGGTCACCCTCTTCCAATGACAGCCCCGCCAATAAGAAATCCCTGTTTGCGTCGAGGGCACGCACCCTATTTATGGTTGTTTCTGTTACTTTTGCGGCAGGGCTGTGCAGACGTGGCAAAAGACACAACTGCTCTCTTGATGTTTGCACCTGGGGTCATTATCTAGTAACTGAGCGCGTGCAGGAACCTGCATAATCTCATTTGCAAAAAAACCAGATGGACTGTGAGCTGGGGTCCTTCTCTGGCTGCAGAAGGATCATTTGTCACTGCTTTGCCTCTGTGCTTGCCATGCTATATTCATTTAGCCCCAGCAACTGCGATGGTTATCTGAGCAGAGCTGGAAACAGGGAACCCCAGTAAGCCCTTGGGACAGAGCCAGAGCAGACGCTTGAAAGTAAAACCCCAGGCTTGAGCCTACAACAGGGGAGGGAAAGCTTCTTGTGCAGTGGTGAGCCTCTCTGAAGTCTCACTCAGACTCACGAAAAACGTGCTTCTTTTCAGGTGACTTCTTTATCTGCACTTTCTGCTTGTCATCACTTGAGGGCAGTTCAGCTCATGTCAGGTCTCGCTCTAGCGAAGCGTGATTTGATCAAGTTTTTGCATTTTAGCAGTAAAATGATACAAAACCCAGTACAAGCAAGGAAAAACTCATGGCTTTGGGGCTGGCTGTGCCTAGGCTGTACCACGGAAGCTGTAGGTTGTTAACCACCATCTTCCTAGGTGGGCTAGGATGCTCCCACCAGCTGGTGCATCCTAAGATCGTGAATACTAGATGTGAGACTGTTCTATGGTATTTCTTGAGGTGGTCTGGCCTGTGAAGAACTCAAACTCTTGGACAGAAGTTGCTGGCAAACAACGTTAGTCATGTGAAAAAAAAAGATTGTGCAGTGACCAATGTTCAGCCCTCAGTGTTTAATTGCTGGTGAATGCCACACTGATAGCAGGAGGCTGGGTAAACCCAGCCAAAGTTAGTTTCTCGAAGGGGATGGAAATTTCTTCTTTCTCATCTCTAGTAGGAATGATTCAGTAGCTTTGTATGGACACTGTGTTGGGCCTATGTGGACACATGAGAAATGAGCACCAGGGCACCCCAGATGGAGGGATACAAGGTCAAAGAGAGATGGTAAAGGCATGTGTAGAACAGCCAGTCTTCAAATCACAAGTGTGTGGTGAGAACCAGCCTGAACAAAAGTCGTGCTCAGTAGTGTCTACCTACCCCATGACAGGCACCCAGCTAACTGTTGCCTCCCTGCTATCCTTCTGGCAGGAGTGGTAGTCTCCATGCCATACCTTCTCCTTCCTTAGGAGAGACTGGAATTTTTCTCCTGGAATTTTTCTCTCCCTACATTAGCAGCTGTGAGCTTTGGGAGTAGATGTGTGGGTGATGGATGCACACAGCTCCTGCCTTAGTGAGCAACATTGTGAAAAATTGTAAGGTGAAGTAGTCTAGTGTTACCTGAACAGACACTGAAAGGATGACAAATATTGCTGTGGCCTAGCAAAGGTCTGAGTAGGCTAATTAGCCAGGGTGATGGCACAGCTAATTGGACAAGGCTGGGTGGGCTGCTGGCACAGCTGTTTTGCTGGTATGTGCAGGGAGGAAGCCTTCTTGATCGAAGTTAAAATACTTCTAGGTCTTCCCTAAATTGCCTGGTTGAAGTTTCCATTTGGTGGGACCAGACGCCACCTGATCCGTAGAAAGGATACAAGCCATCAAAGGTGCCCTTGCTTTGCGTGAGTGTTGGACCAGGTGGGTCCTGACTGCCTCCAGTTTCAGTCACTCTGTGATTCTGAACTCACCAAAGGACTCAAGGGTCTCCCTCAACGCAAACAAGCCAGGAAATTGTCCCCAGTGAACCAGAAGACTGTAGAGCAACAAACAGCAAAAACCCCATTGATCTTTGGCCCAATCCATCGTAACATCTGAGGGAGTTGTACCTTGGACTCCATACCAGATTGCTCTAGAACACACTTTCCAGGGGCTGCAGGTCCCTGGTATGAGAGGGCTCTGCCTGGACCAAGTGCTACAGCTGCTGCTGCTGTGTCTGACTAATTGGCAGAGATGTGGTTTCAGGGAGCAGCTGTTGAATAGAAAACACGGAGGGTCATTTAGCTAAAGCTAGAGCAGAATCAAAATATAAAGAGTTCCCCAAAGCAGTTGTTTTGCTGCTGGCAGGGCTGTGCTGTGCACACCAGCAGTGGGCAGTCAAAGTTCATTCTAGTGTCCACCCGGTGTCCAACCTGCACGGAGGGTGGGAGGCTGGAGAGGTGTCCCTCGCAGCCAGGGGAAGGCAGAAGTTTTGCCTTGTGTTGGAACCTAGATTTCCCCTTGCTCTTAGCACTGCCCTGGAAACTACCACCTGAGTGGAGTCGGTGGGCCAGAGAGGAGCTGGGAAGAAGGTTCAATGTAAGGAAAAAGGTAAAGGGGCTTTGATTTATTCTCTGAGACAGATGAGATCATTTCTTCGCTCCATGTCACAGTTGTGGGCTCTTGTATTTTTCATGCTTCATTACAAGTGTTTGTAATTATATGAGTGGCTTCAGAGGCCAATTAAGCCTTCATTTAGAGGCTGCTCTGGATGCTGGAAGCCCTCCATTAGCCTGGGCTTCTGCCAGGGAAAAACACTACATTGTCTTTAACAACTGTACCAGCTCCTATCTGCTTAATGTTGATTTTCCTATTAGGTTCAGCTAATACTTTCCTAATTGTGTGAGCTGGGCCTGAAGCCAGGCTGAGTGACTTTTGCCAGCTGCTTCCTAGGCTGAATCAGAGGTGAGTGAAACCCTCACAAACACTTCACTGCGCACACATTCAGCCACATCTAAGCGGCGGCTGTTCCCCCCAGAACTGACTTCGCTTTTTATTTGTGCCCCCTGTGTTGCTTCCCAAGGCAAGCCCACACGGTCAGGAGATGCGGATGCTGGAGAACGTGCTCAGTGGAGGACTAGGAGCTTACCCCACGAGGTACCAGAAAGGATGCCATAGAAATCAGAGGCCAGCCCACACCTCTGCTTGTGGATGAGCCACGGAGCGTGGGTCCTTTGAAGCAGATAATACAGCATCAACTGCCCAGGAGGGAATATTTACAAGTGGAAGGAGTTGTTATATCCACAGGTCCAGGCATTCACAGGGTGTGGAAGGGAAGACAATGACATTGTAGTAAGGTAGGAGACCTCAGCCCCTGTGTTCAGGCAGAGTGCTCAGGGATGCCATTGGTCCGCTGCGGATGTGTTACTCACGAGAGGGTGGTAAGACAAACCTATTGGATCAGTCACTTCTCACTGTGGTTGAGGCAGAGGTGTGATGTGGACCACCTTTTCCCCCGCTGTCTAACTGTAGAGGTACCACCTGGCTGCAGGCTGGGCATCTCTGTGCAGGAGATGGTTCTGGAAGCCTTAAGGAAAGATGGGATTTCTTTCTTTTGGGAGCAAGTATAGATGCAATCTCCAAACAAAATATGTGTCATATCATACTGGCAGAAGAAAGGTTGCTCGTTCTCTGTGAGTCTTGCTGAGAAATAGAAGTCATTATTAGCAGATGACTGACAGCCGTTGGTGGAGGAGACCCACAGTCTACACATTAGAAGCGTGCCCGTCTCAAGCTTTTTCTCTCATCCTCTGGTTCAAAAATGCATACGATATCTTAAATGAAATTTAAGCAAATGTGTAGATTTACTGCTAAGTAGGGATGAAGATAAGCACATTATTTGCAATTGAATTGTATGTTCTTTAATTAAAAATGGTCAGGCAAATAACTTAATGAAAAAGCTTATTTCATTTGAGTTTGCTCCAAGTAATGGCTATACCTTTAAATTAAAATATTGACAGGATGGAAATCACTAGTTTTGAATTTTTCATTTTAAAAACATCGCTATATTTTAATTCTAAACGTCTTGCAGCTCTAATATACATATTACACACTGGTAAAGTGTTAATGCCTTATTACATCCTAATACTGATAAATGCAAAAGAAATTCACCTTGTCTCTCGGCA
Source organism: Chionis minor (assembly GCA_013398295.1). Lineage (NCBI taxonomy): Eukaryota > Metazoa > Chordata > Aves > Charadriiformes > Chionidae > Chionis > Chionis minor. Next base: position 491,273 of record VZSF01003411.1, read on the forward strand.
GCTGTTGTCTGGAGCTGGTTTGCTTCTGAGTGCAACAGCCCTTTGTTTCAAGCCCCTCACAAAGCTGGCTCTGGACATGGTTGCAGCCAGTCACTCCACGGGGAGCCTGGGCCAGCGCTTCCTGACAGCACCCGCTGCTGGCCAGAGCCCAGGGGACAGCAGGTCACCAGAACTCACTGATGGCCACAGGACCACCTGTGGTCATTGCACATGCTTGGGCTCTGTAGATCACCAGTTCTCATCCCACAGACCTTTTGGAGCATTTGTTTTTCAAGAGTTTACTCCTCTACTAAGACAGGATTAAGAACATTAGAAAGACTGCAGAAAATGCGGGTGTTTAATATAGGAAATAAGGTCTGATAACAAAAATCATCATTATTTTCTTGAGCATAAAAAAAATAAAATTTAAAAAGTGGCCATATGACAGGTTCAAAACCTAATTCATGCTGGAACTTCTGGCAGTGGAATGTGCCTCCTGCATCAGGTGTTTGGTACGCAGAGAGGAAAGTTTAGAGAGTTTGACATTCATTGCAACAGAGCGCTACTAAACAGCCAAACAAGTCATTATTGTAGACGGTTTCCTGGTAGCGTAAAGAAGCAAGAAGGAGCGAGGGCTATTTCAGAGCAAAGTTGAAAATGCTAATTGACTTTTACTCACTGGGAAAGAAGATGTAGCATGACAAATGGCTTTGTGGTTTGAATCATTAGAGAATGAGGAGAGGGTTGCTGGCTAATGGGACTCTACTGGGCAGAAATGGCCGCGTTAGGATTGCTGTGAGCAATTTGCAAGATGTGCCTGTAAAGCACAGGAGGAGTCAGCGGGACCCCAGCTGATACCGTGTGGCCAGGCAGAAAGCCAGGCAGTAGCGGGATGAGGCTGGAAAGGATCAGAGAGAAGCTGGGTAGCACCCTATGGTTGCCTTCCTCTCTGGGATGACCAGTGCTGCACAGGTCAAAGATGGTTCTGCCCATCTGAGGAGCAGACTCTGAGACCAAATGTGGTATCAGAGCCCTGAAGGCACTAATAAGCCTTAGTGGCCCTGACCAGCCTCACCTGGCCCCCCACGCACACCTTCTGCTCATAGATCAGGAGCTCTATTTAAATTTAGGTCTTGGGCCCCAGTTCTCTCCTGAGCTATGTTGTAGGCAGGTCTCTTTCCAAACCTATCTCCTGCTGCTCCTGATAGGGCTCCCTAGATGTTGCCTGCCCTGATCAATCCTAGGGCTGTGGATGGACTATTAGTTGGTCCCTCTGCAGCCTATCCTGGTCAGGTGCTGTGGGACAATGCCCCTCACAGAGGGGCAACCACTGTGCTGGGGTCATTCTCAGCTCCTGGCTTGTCCCCTGTTATGGAGCATCTCCACTCCTGCTGCTTTCTAACACACATGTTTTGTAGTGGGTCCTCTTGAGAAGGTGACTAGAAGTCTGGTGATCTGCCAAGGGGTCACCAGACAAGCCCTAGGAGGAAAGAGCTGCTCTTGTGTCTTGTGGCCTGTCTTCTGGAGGAGAGGTGCCTTCTAGCTACAGCAGTGGAACGTGTTCATTTGTTGAAATAGTAAGATATGAGTCCAATGCTCCTTATTTCACATCGTACGCATCAGGATTTGCTGTAGCTGCTGGAAGAAGTAAGTTCAGAAATAATCCAAGGGTCAGTTTTCTAACATTAGACTGGAATTGTCTATTTACTTTTACAAAGTTGGCCAAGGCTCAAGGCTCTCTAATGTTATGTATCCTACAGTAAACACAATTAACTGGAAACTCAGGAACACTGATATCATTTTTTCCCTTGGGACTGATCACTGTGAGCTGCTTTCTCCAGCCAGAAAATCAACTTCCTTTTCCCCAGGAAAAGGCAGAGTAAATGGAAATCCATTTGACTGAAAAAAAACCCCAACCAAAAACAACCAAACCTGGAATAAGTTTGATGGGGCAGCCTAGTTTGGCTTACTGCAGTGGTGAAAGGGTAGTGAAGCTTGGTAAGAGTGGGAAGGTCTGGATTGTGAAGGGTAGCTGCGCTTCCCATGTTGAAGACAGGTTGTACGGAACCAGTGGGTCCCTGCTATTCAACAGCAGTTCTGTGTTTGTCTCTGAGGCAGACAGGTGGGATCGTTAGGAGCAGGATATGCTGTGCACCCAACATTGAACCAAAAAACGTATATGTGGCTACGAAAGCTGAACTTTAGACTCCTGTTTTAACAGCTCCTTAATAAGCCCTTGCTGAGGAAATGCCAAAAGGCTATCTAGAGGCTGAAGGCAGAGGCCAATAAACTACATTTGTAGTAGGAGCTTTTCTAAGTGGTGTTGTAAGCCTTTCCCCTGCTGATCCAGTCTAGTACTTCATGATTTTACAGCTTGAAAAGTCTTGTCTGCTGTCTAATCTAATCCTTACTTGCTGTAATTCAGGACAAACGCTTCTTGTCCTTAACAAGTGTGGACACACTGAACAGTTTATCATCTTCCCCTCTGTAACTCCAGCCTTTTATGGATGTGACATTTAGGTACTTCATGTATCGTTACCCTGCGTCCCTTTGGTCTGCTCACTTCTAGATTGGACAAAATCTTACTCTTCCTTCTTGCCTTATAGGTCTGTGATCTGGACTCTCTTCAGTTGGTCTATAGCCTTCCTGAAGAGCAATACCCATCTTCCAACCTCTTACTGAGCAACTGAATGAGGCAGAACATATTGATTATCCCACATACACATGTATAGGAGATTTGTAACAGGAATATTAAGGTTGAAGTGAAGTCTGAATTGAAATGCGTGTGTAAACAATGGGAGGAAAGCAACAGAGTGAGGGTTAAAAGAATGACCTGTGTTGATACCGTAGCACACTGCTCCCAGAACTAGGTTCCTAGGATGCCATTCCTGGTTGTAAAACTGAAGAATGTGTTTATGGCATGATCAAAAGACCTGTGCTCTGGTAACGTCACAGCACAGACAAGTTATCAGCAGAAGACCCCACATCCTGCCCAGAGAATGGCATTGAGGTTGCAGCAGTTCACATAGTATTGCTTTTTCTAACAGGCCACCAGGAAAACAAACATGTCCAGACTAGGAGAAGCAGATATCTCAAATCTGAATAGTTTAGCCCATGCTGTTGGTAGCAAGAAGGGCACTGTGTACAGATTCAAGCTGGCATACCTGGCTTTCTGCACCTCCTATGTCTTGCCCTGCCCTGCTGTTAAGCTCAGCACTGTCCCATTGATGTACCTTGGCTATGAAAGTACATGATGTGGGTGTCATCTGTTGACAGTGCCTGTTCCCTCCTAGTATGAGCATCATGGTGTGAAGTCCTTTTGACAGACCAGCCCTGGGGTTGTGGCACCAGGATGAAGATGCTAAACTGGAATACGTAGGTGCTGAGGCAGTGAGATCTTGAGCAGCAGCAGTCTGAGCTTTCATGAGAAATACCTTGAGCTATACTTTCAGGGGTTATGGCACTGCTTGAGCAGGTGATGCCCTTGGTTCCACTCTTGGGACTTTCTTTTTTACTTTTTTCTCCATGACTTTCGTTTACTTTTTGTGATTGGGGTGCAGCTGGCAAGACAGCTGGCCTCTGTGCCTCCTGCCTTACTTCCTTCACATCTCATTGATCAGAGGCTGCTTCAAGAGTTGCTTATTAACCCTCAAAGAGAAAAATCCTGGTAGAACACAATTTTTGCTTGATATGGAAAGTGTCCCAGTCCTCACTGGGAAGGTGCAACAGAACAGCTCTGGGGACCAACAGAAGCGTGCCCAGGATGGTACCTTTAGATTGCTGTGGCACAGGGTCCCTCAGCATAACAAGGATATGATTAGCAGAGAAACCAGGCTTGAGGGCTTGTTTTGATTTCAGCTTCAGCCTTCCAATCTAACACACTTAATGCGCATCAGGGAGCAGGGCAAGGAGACACTTTGTTCTCATATCTTGCAAAGTCAATCAGTTGCATAATATGAATCATAGAGGCAGCAGGAACGTGATCAAGTGCAGAGAAGGGACACATCAAACGCTTTATTGTGGCTATGGGGAGGGGTGAGCCAGGCTCACCTAGCTTATCTTTCCCTAACTGCCTTTGAGCCTGTTTTGCATCAGCTGCCTGTCACTGTAAACACAGCTCAGAGTGCAAGGTAGCTTCCCTGCAGCCCTTGACTATTAGAGCAGGGGCGGTAAGCACCCCCAAAAGCCTCCAGATTGAATTTCCAGATTTGGAGAGTTTAAATGGGCCACTTCCTCTGCATTAGCCTCACAGCAGGGCAGGGATTGCTCAGGGGCTGTGCAGCACTGCGTGCTGAGCCGAGTGGGGTTACAGCCAGCGTGCGTGCGAGACAGGTGATAGACAGCACCCAGGCAGGGTGTCACCCTGGCCCTTTGATTCAAAGGACTGAACCCTAAGGGGAAAATGGCCTTTTTTCTTAAGATAAGCCTTAAACTTGGAGCTCCTGCAGCTTGCAAGAGGTGTCTAGGCAGCTAGTCTGGTGCGGTGCAAGTAAATCTCTTTCTGTGCCTCCCTCAACCTTCTGAAGCTGTCCCAGTGTGCAACCAGGAGTACCTGAGCTCTTGGCTGTTTCCCCTGCTGAGCCTTCTGCTTTTCTTTCATCAACAGGTGCTTAAAAATTTTACAAATCCATAGCGCTTATTTAAAGGTTGAGCTGCGGATGTACTAGCTCACATCAGAAGGGACAGACGCTCCGCTCGGGGCAGAAATTGCAACACCCTAACTGAGAGTGAGCCTGAAAAAAGCCATACATGGCTTTGGCAGTGTCTTTGACAAGGAAGAAATGCCTCATTGAACTTTGAAGCTGACTTACAAAATGACAGATGACCAGTCTGTTCTCTCCCAGCGCAAGGTTTGACGTGGTGCTCTGTGCACCTGCTGGCAGCAAAGACCCACATAATTTGGTTGAAGGAAGCAGGATTAGAAGGTGGATAGCAGGGAGGTATGTTGAAGTGAGAGGGGGTAAAAAGAAATCACTCCAACACGAAGCCTTCCAGGTGTCTGCCGTTGTCTTAGGCAATTTCCTTCTTTGCCTAACAAACAGCAAGAGCATTTGCTGTTGAAGGCACGTTTGAAAGCTGTGGGAGCGTATAATGACTGTGAGGGGTTTCTGGGCTTTCATGCTCCACTTTGTAAATTCATCTCTCATGCTTGTTATATTAGCACTATTTTTAGCTGCTCTTACTCAGAGAGAACATAAGTGATACTCCATTATGAATCTCAAACACAAGATAACAATAAAGACAGTTGGGGATGTTGCCGAGCAGAAGGGTCATGCTGGAGACCTGTGCCTGGCACAGCTCCCCTGGAGATCCTACCACGCTGTCCCAAAGCACTGGGGCACTGGTTTCAGCTCTCAGTGACCTCCCTTGCAGAGGAGCAAGGCCGCCCAGTGCATGAACATGCTCCCTCCAGAGACAGTCACGTTTCCCTGGAGACCCTTGGCTGCTGGACGCTTTTCCCAAGGATCATCTTGTCCAGATGCCATGGGACGTGTCCTCCTCCCTCCCACAGCTAATCTCTGGGGCCTCTCCTCACATAGCTTCCTGCCCTTTCTGTGTATCACTGACCACTTTTTCCCCTCCCGCTCTCCTCCTCTCCAGCTCTCATGACCCCAGCCTTTCCCATTTCTTGCCAGTGTGGCTCCATCCTATTCCTCAGCCGAGCCTTCCCTCCACAGGCACCCCAAGATGCTGGTGCTCACGGGGCAGGGGAGGAACACAGTTGGGGTCTGCTGGCAGCAAAGACATGAGACACATCTCATGGAATGGAGGTGAATGCAGAGTGCAGCATGGTCGTGGCGTGAGGCTACCACAGTGACAGAGGGAGAGGACAACCAAAGCCCAGGGAGGATCTGTTGTCTGTCAGGATATTGGGCACGTTTTTATGGGCATCTAACATGCTCTGTAACAAACCAGGGTCTATGCCTGGCAATCCTTTCCAGGTGGGATGAGCCCCTGAAATCAGGCTGAGTGCCAATCTCTTGTGATGGTTTTATGGGGAGAGTTTAGCTGGACTGACTGGGACTGCAGCAATGTTTCACAAAATGGGGAAACACAGTTTGTCAGTACTACCCTCATCAACGGCTTGCAATTTTCTACGATGCACAAATAAGATAAACACTCTGTACTTATGGAATATGAAGCACTTCGTACATGATGGCAGTCAATTTATACCACGGTAATGCTGAACAGTACACCACCTTTCAGAGCCATGCTTGTCTTTTGAGCTAACTTGTCTCCCCAGGGATCAGGAACAGTGCCCTGGATCTGAACATCCCTGATCAGAGAAAGTTCAGGTCCATAACGTACCTTTGTGGCTCTAAGACTATCCAAGGCGGCACATCCTTTGATTCTTGCATTATATCCTTAGGACCACATGTCCTCTGTGGATGACAGTTTAAGGATAACTGCAATACGTCTTGGTCTGATTCCTGTGTGATCCAAGTGATCCTGTGTTAGATGAGCCAGTTACGGATACTGGAGGCTTGATTCAAAACAGGTGCCCATATTTTTTTCCTTCTATGTTGAAACTTATTTCTAGCTGAATCACCAAAGCACAAATGTGCCTCGGGATAGCAGCTTGCAGGAGTCTCACCTGCTGAGCCAGTAATTGCAGTCTTTAGCATCCAGCCTGTACCCAGGGCAGCAGAAGGACAGGCAAACACAGCTTCAGAAGAGACAGTAAGATCTCAGCCACGTGCATCCTGCTGAGCAGTTCAGAAGGATGAAATGTAACAACAAGGAGCATTTATTTCTCTTTTGGAAAAAGCAGAAATTTCTAAATGATGAAGCATTAACTGTTGTCACTCTCAGCATGATGCTGTGAGCATCAGCTGCAGAGCACCGCCATGTGCCATGTGCCATTGATTTTGCTCACAACTCTTTCTCTGGTTTTATTTTTTTTTTCCTTTGTGGCACAGTGAAGCTCGGGTCTGCTCGGATTTTCAGCACTGCTGCAACATAAATTTTAAATAGCAAGAGGTCTTGGCAAAATAGAGCTCACCAAGCAGCGACTGTTTTCCAGTAGTCTTTGCATGTCTATAATATACTGTATGCATTCCTATGCGATCAGCCTCTGCAGCAAGTGACTTTTTCCCAGTGTAGCAATTCCACATTTTAACTACACTGGATGTTTGCCACTTGCAGTTTCATTCCGTCCAACTCACCTCTGAGACACAGATCAAGGAACTTTAGGCGAGGATCAGCTGTTTTCAGTGCAGTTTCACGTTGCTGCTTCCTTTTTGTGATTTATAAACTAGCCGTACATCGGGGCTGACTGATCTGTCGAATTCCTGGCACCATTGAGAATTGCCTTCCAGGCTGGGGCCACATCCAGAACATTTACTTCTACTCCAAGTCAACTGAGCCATTGTATGTAGCAGGCTGGCATCATGCAGTGCTTTTCAGTGGCTGCTGTTTCTCTGCTGCAGGTGCAAGTGCTTGTCCTTGCTTGTGTATTTCTTTAGCCTACAATCATGATGCTCTGCAACCCCATCTGCAGACTTGTCAGACATCGCCTTTTAAATAACTGGCATACCCTCGAGACAGGCATTGACAGATGCTTGCTGCTTCCAAGCTGCCTTTTGTAAGCAGACTCAGAGAATTAAACAGCTAAACGGGCAACCAGAGCAGTAAGCAACGTGCTTTGGATGCTGAGCCATAACCCCGCTGACAAAAATGTCCCCTGGGCTTTGTACTTCTGAATAAAGCTGTGGCCTTTGTTCCCTGGCACGGACCCTTGTGGTGTGGCAGCTCTAATCCTGCTCAGCCGCCACTGGAAAGATAAGAGGGAAGGAAGAAGAAAGGTCCGTCTAAGGTTAAGACAGTAGATCTCACTAGATCTGCAGCGATGAAAGATTTAGCCTTGCAGACTGTAACTTCACATCCTCTAGTAACTGTCCAGGCAGAAAATAGCTCAATCACATTAAAAAAGTTGGGCTTTTTAAAGCTGTCGAAGTCACTGCACAGCTGGGTTGCTAAGGTGCAGAAAGCATGAGGAGTAGTTTTGTTGTACACTGTACATAAAGGCATCTTAATTTCTGACGCATCAACCCTCTTCCTACCTCCCTTTATGCCTCCTCCTCCCCTGCACCTTGGGGCACGTTTGGATGAAGTAATTGGCCCACGACTGAGCGGTCCCCAGGCGATATGTGCGCAAACCACTGACTGTGAGCTACCGCAGTGATGGGCCCACAGGGGTCAAGCTGAGCTGGACCACCACCACCCATCACAGCTCCTGTCTCCATAGGGGATTTCCCAGTAAGCTTCAAGCAGTAAGTGCAAACAGCTTGTGAAGAAGAATGTGAAGGAACACTGAACCGCGCGTTTAAACCAACAGCAGCTAAGTTCCTGTTACGCTATATATCAGGTCAAAATATGGAGTGACAATACTTGGACCTGGTTGCTGTCAAGGGTGAGACTGTTTGCTGTGAGCAGTCCATGGCGTGTAGCTCACCAGAGCCACCTTTGCTCAGCAGGAGCAGCACCCACCTCCCGGGTGCTGTGTTTCAGCCAAGGTGAGTGGGCTGAGGAGGGGCTGGCAGCACACAGGCAGGACAAAACCAGCTGCTTCACACCCCCAGGGCATGTTTCAGGGACAGAAGAAGCAATGGCAGCGTTGGGTTCTGGCACTGAGAGACTTCCAGAGGAGCTGCAGGCAGAGCTGGGACACAGTGCAAGCGTCTGCTCAGTGTCCCTTGAAAAAGACCAGCGATTGTATCCCTGCCTGGGGGCTGCACAGTCCTGGGGACGATCTACACAATTTTATATCAACCAAGTGCAGCTGTCTGGCACTAAGGTTCTTGGAGGAATAGGCTAAAGGGCTCTCAGGACAAAGGGTGGTCTTTTTTCATACATTTTAGAATAAAAAGAGAATGGAAGAAAGCTATGCTCTAAGAAGAGGTGAGCTCTATAGTCACAGAGCTATTAACCTTTTGATCAGTGCAGGAGCACTATTAGTATGGACGACAGCAGGCTCATTCGAAAAGGTGGTGGTGATATAATTGATACCAGCTGATGTGATTTAATGGAAAAATAGACCTTTTCTAACGGGCTTAATAGTGCTTTTATGAGGGAGTTGTGCTGGTGGAATAGATTTATAAATTAATATGGCGTGCTATCAATATTTGGCTTAAAATGTCATAAAATCCATATTAAATGGACTGAAAGTGGCTAAATAAGACATTTCAAAGTGGTTTTAGTGTTGGGAAAGCATCAGTGAGCAGGCATATGTTGGCTTGGTTTGTGGTCCGGTGTTATTCAAAACTTTCTTAGTGATTAAGAGGAAATGTTTAAGGGGCTGTTAATCAAGATGGATGATGAGACAGAGATTTGGGAAACTGGAAGGTAAATTACTCAACGTATAGCTTTTTCTTCCATGGCAGGGGGGTTGGAACTTGATGATATTTAAGGTCCCTTCCAACTCTAACCATTCTATGATTCTATGATTCTATGATTCTGTTGTCTCATGCCCACAAACAAGAAAAATAGCCAGACGAAAAAACCCTGCTTGTTTTGTTGAACAAAACTCTTCCTTTGATACAATATGAAATATTTTCTTCTGGGTAGTAGCAGAACCAGACAGCCTAAAAACTGAAGGCTGAAGCAAAGAAAAACCCAACCAAAATCCCCCAAACTTCCAAACACTTAGACATGGCAAAAATCCACTGATGTTGTAGGTGCATGTATAAGTAGAAAACACCTGGGGGCATGGGAAAATTGTATGAGTTGTACGTTTGGTTGTATGAATTGCATGAAGTTAGGGCTAAGGAACACGCTAAATGAATGTGCAAGTGTTCACACAGCATCACTTCAGAAAGGAGCAGGCTCAGCAAGAGACTACGATAAGAAATCAAAGCTGCTTTGCCTTTAAAAGTTCATCTTTGCTTCCCAAGAGAAGCAGCAAGGTGACCAGGCCAGCCTGGAGGTGCATCCACTTGAGAAGGTTTCCACGTGAGCAGCGAATTATCCATGTGGCAGAATGGTGAGTCATCCCTCTCCTCAGGGGTAATTTGGGAAGAGACGCTCTCTCCTCAAAGGCTGCGTCTGGGGGCTGATTGTGAGGACCATGGCTGTGGTCACGCATGAAGTCAGGCAGTGCACTGCAGAGACATGGGAAAGAATGATTTCCTCAGGCTATGCTGTGGGACAGCGTTTCTGGGAATCCCAGTGCTGGCTGGGGGACCCCATGGGGGCAAGTGTGGCATCTCCATGTGTCTTTTAGAGAGGTCAGGCCATAGTCAGTGCCCTGGGACAGGAAACGTGGCTGCGCGCAGTCTCAGGCACAGGCACGTGCTGAGCTGATTCATCTGAACTCAGATCCAAATGGTCCTTCCAGGGCTCTCTGCTCCCAGCTCATTAGCTGTAATTCAATCAAAGCACACGTGTGTGTGGAAAAAATGCAACCCTTGTTACTGGAAGGAAACCTTATCCACTAGCGGGTGCATTGGAGAAGAAATCAATGGTGGGGCATTGCACTGGAAGGGACTTTGCGCAAAGAGTGCTTGGGGCTGGGATATGGGAGAAGCAAATCGGGGAGCTCAGCACAGCTCCAGGTCCCCTCCCTGCAGCAGGTCTCAGTGCCGGGGTCGCTCTCATGGGCAGAAGTGTCAGCAGGGCAGCTGCTCGTGCAGGGCTGCTGCAGTCTGGGGCCCTGGGGACCAGTGCCAACCTGGTTAGTGCTTCTCAGGGGTGCGGGGGCTGCTCCAGCTCCTCACCAATGCTGTCTGCAGAGCAGATTAGGAGCCAGACATGTATTGGCATGGGGATGCCCGTGAGAAACATGGGCGATGCTCTGCCCAGCGTCTCCCTGTGCACCCAGGTGATTTGCTAGCCCAGTGCCAAGGTGCCTGGCTGGCTTTGTGAGACATGAAGAGGAGGATGAGTGCGCCACTGTTAGCCTCTGCAAGGCGGACTGGGGAGAGCAGCGGTGACAGGCTCTGGCCCAGCAGCACATCCTCACAGCTCCCATGTCATGCCCTCCTACATTTCCAGCGATGCAAAGCAGCCGCCTTCCTTGCGCGCTGGTGCATCCCACTGCACGCTGCTCTGAGATGGCAAGGGACTGAGCGGGGAGAGCCCCGTGCTCTCAGGAAGGCAACGGCCTGTAGTAGCTCGGCTCTGGGCAATGACCACCAAAGCAGCGTTCCCCGTGCTCCCTGCCTCCTCCCACGGCCTGCCGCTCGGCTGCGGCTGAGCCAGGGGACACATCCCACACGCACTTGTGTAAGCGCGCGCGTGTGACGTTCTTCCCTCGCAGCGATGGTGGGAGGGAAAGCTCCGTTTCACAGCCGTGTCTCTAGCTGCTTGGGGAGGCAGGGCAGGGGGTGCAGCAGGGACAAGTGGGTGGGGGACGAGGGATGCCACAGTGGGAATCACAGATGTTTACTCTTGTGCTGTCTCCTGTAAGCCCCAGGGTTCCTCCAAAGCACCGCACGGCCCGACGTGGCGTAAAAAGCGGTGTGAGCTGCCGCTTCCCTAACTGGCAGGGAGGAGGAGATTTCGGTGTTGAGCACAGCGCGGTCTGTGTCCTGGGAGAAGAGGCCTGACTATGAAGGGTAAGAGATGGAAGGGGGTACTTTTGACTGGGGAGCAGCTGGAGCAGCTAAGAGGATGTTAAACTGCAACAGCTAGGAAACACAGCGTAGAGGAGCAACAGTACGCAAACCCAAACTCCTCACATGGGGGCCAGACGAAACCAGTCTGCATTAATGAACTAGAAAAAGGAAAATTTCACCTGCAGCAGTTCTAGGAGTCTGCACACCCGGTCCAGGGAGGATGGTCTCAATCGCAAAGGCCTTTCAGAGGGCTGTTGTGATGGCAGTGTTAGAAATGTCTCATTACGGCCTGCTCACACAGAAGCTGAGGAATGCAGGATGTGACTTGATGTTGACAACACCAGCATTCAGGTGTCATTAGAGCCATGCAGTGAACGTGCTCACAATCCACAGACAAGCGTGACGTTCCTAAATCTGGTAACACACCAATTTGCAGAGAAAGTGCAGAATTTTTGTGCTCTGCACAGAGGTTCCCTGCCCTAGCAAGCAGCCTTTGGGACCTTCCTGAGCCAGGAGGTCAGGCTCTGGCTGCCAGGGTTAGGGTCAGGGTTAGAGCTTGCAGACACCTTGACCATGTTGGCCAGATGAGCTCTTGAATTGCTTGAATGAATATGCTGCAGTTGCACATGAACATTGCACCAGTTTGAGATGAAAATTAAATTAATTAAACTAAGTATTTAGCAATTAATTAATTAGTTACATTTTTTCCCATTGGCCATGTTCTGCTGTTTGGCTTCTTTCCTTCCCAAACAGAAGACATCAGAGAGCTTTGGCACCAACTCTGCCACTTGCTACGGATCCACCCAAGCGCTGTCAACTCACCAACACTAAAAGCACAAGGTGCTAACAATGCAGTTAAAGTTTTACGCTGCCCTTCACTGGGGCTGATTTTTAGTCCAAACAGTGCAGGACTTGCAGACATGTTGCCTCAGGTTTGGCGACAGGATAGTCACATTCGTAAAAAATCATTTTAAAGTGAGTTAGAGCATTGCCTTTCAGCACAGTTAATGACCTGAGAGGTTGTGGTATGCCAAGGTAGGTAAACTAGCCTGGAATTTGGGTTTTCTGTGCTGCTGGCTGTAGGCACTAGAGACACAGGAGGGAAAAGCTCACCCTGCAAGTTCTGCATTCGTGGGCAATGTAAAGGTTTCCGGGGAGAGGGAGCGCAGCAGTGGGTAGCGTGGGCAGACAGCCTGCTGCTAAACTGAAACTTCTTTATTTCACAGCAGGAACAAGCCTGAAGTGCAGCAGACCATATGCATGTCCGTCTGCCCAAAGCTTTCCCCTCTTTCATAATGATGGTACAGGCTGTGCTGAGCCACGACTCAATAAATATCATCCAATTCTCTCTCTCCAGAGAGGCAACTGCCTTCTGCAGCCTCCAAGGGCTGAGGACAAGTGGTGTAGCTGGAGTCATTCTGCTCTGTCTTGGGACTACAGCAGAGCCAGGTGGTGTAGTCACCACCAAACATCCCCACAGCCAGGTGTTTCCTTGGTTCATGCTTTAGCACCAAGTAGCCTCAATGCTGCCACAAAGTCCTCTCTGGGCAGGCACATTTATGCCTCCTATTGTTTTAATTAATCAGCTTCCCCTGGGGACTCAGCAACTCCCAAGTGCCAAAGTCTGGCTTTTCATTAGGGGCAAATACAAATGGAGAAGTGAGGTACTGCAGTGATACCCATATATCGAAGGTAGCTGTGTTGTCAACCTCCTGTCTTTCTTTTTTCTGCACATGTACGAGCTGTCCCCAAATATGTGTGTGCCGAAACACACAGATTTTATATTCCCATAGCGATATGCCCCTCAGAGCTTTTTTTTCAGCTTCACCAAAGGCATATATCCGTATGCCTCTAGAATAAAACAGGACAGTCTCATCTGCCTGCGTAGTTCCCTGGTGAATTTACATTCTTCTTTCCTGAGAGCTCTGGTTTCTGCATTTGTTGGGATTAGGGAAACCTTTTGTGTTTAGAATTCTTGTCCCTTGTTTTCCTCAGGTTGCTTTAAATAGAAGGGGAAAACCAACAGAGGAACCAGCAAAGCTCATCTCACTTCTCAGAACGGATTCTCTGACTGTTTTTACTGTCTGTGCCCCTCTGAAAATTTCCTCCAGGTTTTATCTGCACCGTTGCACCTTTTGCAATAGAGGAAAGCCCCTGAAGCTTTTTCCACTCTTTTTTAAAAGACTCCACCTCTGCAGCCAGACACCAAGCTTCATTTCTTGTAAGGTTTTGAATCCCACTCACTCCTTTGTCTTCGCTTATACGTCACCCTCTTCCTCTTGGGTGGGCAAAAAGGGGACGGGTGCTGCCGCTGTGCTGACTCCTGACTGGGTCACCCAGTGCTGCTGGGCTGTCTGGGCTAGGCTATAAAACAGAGCCAAGGCAGCACAGCTGGCTCAGACGAGACTCAATTCTGCAGACAGCGAAGGACCCGCACGCAGCCTCTGCCGCCTCCTGTGTTGTTGTTTTTCCTGGAATACAGAACCGACCTCAGAAGCAAGATGTGCAAGGGACTCGCTGCGCTGCCAGCCACTTGCTTAAAAAGGTACTGTTTATTTCTGAGCATCTGTTAATGGTCTTGTTAGTCTAGAGAGACGCTGATATATTGCACTTTATGTCTGACACAGAAGTGGCAGATTTGGCTCAGATTCTTTTGTAAGATTAGATACAAACGATTCTTTACAGGCTTTTTATTTTCTGTTAGTCAGAAGCTTAATTGCATAAAGGTTTTGTATTGAGCTGTGGGAACTCTAAACTCATCCTTCCCGTCAGCAAAACAAGCAGCTTTTAGCATTGCTGTATTTTGATATTCCTGTCATCTCCTTCTGCCGCAAGCTTTGCACCCCTTATCACCTTTGAATCCTTTCTCTGCTGAATTTTCTTTTCTTAATTTTTTGAGGGGGAGCAAGGCAGGCAGGATATCAAAAAAAATTGAGGGTCTTTCCACAAAACACATTCCAAATGCGGAAAGCTGTCAGGACCAGAACCCCGGCCACCAGCAGACAGGGCGGGGATGCAGGCCAGCCCAGAGCACCGCGGATCGGGATGCGGCACCAGCCGGTGCGGGGTCAGCCTGTGCCCCCCGGCTGTGTACTGATGGTGAGGGCGCAGGTCAGGCTGTACCCCCAGGGCACAGCGCTGTGGGGCCAGCGTGGGACTGGCCATACCCCTATCGCAGTGCCCATGAGGGTGGGATGAGCTGTACCCCTGCTGTGGGGGCAGGATCTGGCTGCACCCCAGTGTGTGGAACTGGCCAGGCATCCCAGTGCGGCCAGACTGGAGCCTTTACACCCCCAAGCATGCCATCAGCGGCATGGTCTGCCCCACAGCCCTGCGTGAGGGGGTGTCTATGCCTTCAAGGGGGCCACAAGCCCTCCCGGAGGGGTGTTACTTTCAGGTGCTATGGGGTCTGGGCAGGGTGGCCCAGGTCCCCGGAACGGCACCGGCCCCACAAAACTCCCTGCTCGTCCAATCCATGCAAATTGCACAGGTCTCTGATGGCGCAGCACTACCCTTCTGCCTGCTCCTGCCCCCAGGAGCGCTCCGCTCCGGAGGCTGCTTCCCAGCGGCTGTGCAATGGGGAGGGTTGTGAAAGTACAAACTAAGACTCAGCCTGCTCCCATCTGGGAGAAAATGCTCCCCGCTCACCGTGTATTTGAAAGCAAGTGCTGAAAATGTGAGGAAAAAACATTGACACCTTCCCCCTCAATTTGCAGGAACATTTGAGGGGGGGCGGGGAGGAAGGACATTTGGAAAAAAATGCAAAGGAAAAAAAGTTCACGTATTTTAACCACTTCTGTCCAAGATTCCTAGAGAAAATCCCGCTCTCCCAGGAAGCTGCAGGACTCGCTGCAAGCAGCAGTGTCTTGTTTCCTCCTACTGCAGCCTTCCTGCAGACCCGAGTGGTCTCCTTCTTCTGGGGGCAGGTACTCGAGGCAGCCCGATTCTGGCAGTGCAGGGCAGCCAGTGTCTGCCTTGGCAGGGCCTGAATTCTGGCCCTGGTAACACGCACCCTCCTCTAAGGAAGCTCTGAGTTTCCTTTGCTCTCATCCTAGTGCCGGAGTTCTTAAGCAAACATTTATGAGCACAATCAAGCAGTGAGATAAGATACGGCTGGGACCCGCTGACAGGGTGCTATGGCTGGAGCAAAGAGCAGCACTGGGAGGCTGAGCAGCTACTGGAGTTCAGCCCTGCGGCACAACCTCTTGCCCTTTTCTAGGCTCTAATCTGAGGAGCAGGAGAAGAATTTCCTGCTTACGCTATCGCACCCTGCAGCAGGCCAGGGCTCCTGCCCCTAACTAAGCAAGCAGGACTGATTTACCTGCCCCCTCATTCTTAAACTGGAAGGAAATCCAGAGGGATGCTGAGGCCAATATCACCTGCATATCTGGGTGCTGCCCGCAGGCAGTGATTGTCCTGAGCACGCTGGAAAGCAGAACAAAATTAAGTATGCATCCTCGCAGGAGCTCGTCACAGGGCGAGGGAGTAGCTTGCAGTCAGCGTGGGCTGGTTGTGGTGTAGCTCCTGGCTCATCCCCTAATGTCCCCCCACAGTCCTGCTCCTCGCCCTTCGCTTCGTCCCTTCACTCTGCGTCACGGGCAGCTGCTTGGTGGGGTGGCCTGGCACAGCCCCACTCTTCCTGTAGGTGGGTGGTGAGGTGGGGAGATGGCAAGAGCTGCAGGAAAGGACTAGTAAGTGTGTAAGAACTGAACACTGGTAGCTGGGCAAATCAGCTCAGGGAGAAATGACCGATTTACAGCACGGTGACGCCTTTCTAGCACAATTATTTTAACTGTAAACCATCAGTAGGTGAACAGCAGCTTCTCCCCCTTTACCAGCCCTCCCTGCGGGGGGATGACCTTCTCAGCAAGAAAACGGTGCTGTTGAACATGAAAAAATTACTTCTTTGAATTTGTTGTACTCATGTAGCCACAGAAATGTGCGTTATGTGAGGAGTGAAAAGTCACTAGCTGTGACCTGCATTTGTGTCACCGAGTAATGCTAGATGAACTGATTGCGGGTGAGGAGGCTGCAGAGGCAGTTGCAACGCCTTATCTTCATCTCGTTCCTAAATTGTTTGTTTCAGTGCCAAAGACATGAAGCATCGTCTGGGCTTCTTGCTGCAGAAGTCAGACTCCTGTGACTACAGCTCTTCCCAGGGCAAGAAGGAGAAATTATCTTCAAGCCAGAGGTAAGAGCAGATGCTGCCATGCAGTTAAGCCCAGACTGCCAGCAACGTGCCGTTTACTCCTTCACTGAGCTGAGCTTCATTAGTGTTCCTGGTGCTGCTTCCCAGTACCTCCTGAACACCTGCGTGTTTGAATCTAGCGTGGCAATAGTCCTCAGGTAGGGATAGTACCCTTCCATGAAGAAGGGTTGTACTAGAGGTCCCTTTCTGCCAACGGTTCTGTGATTCAGTATGCACGTACTTGTGGAAGGACTCGTGCAGTCTCCTGCGCAGGGGAATAACACCATCACAAGACTCAGAGCCACCCGACACATCGCCGTATCAGCAGCACTGGCTCTTTGAGTTGGATTTGTGCAATGGTCCGCACAGCTGCACACAGGTATTGGCAAAGAAAACAGAGCGCAGCCTGGCAGGGTATCACCACTCTCACTGAGGTGCAAGTAAATTACATCCTTTCCAAGAAGGACTTCAAAGGCCAGGATATGCTCCTGGAATAGATGAGCCCTAGGGTGTTCTGGTATAGTAAGGAAAATGAGCGCAGGATGTGCAAACATGGTTTCTAGTTGCCACGTTCCTCTCTTTTCCATATAGCTACTGTTCCCCTGAAAATTTAAAGAAATCATCCCTTCAGAGTTTACTGATACGAGCTGTGAGAGTGATCCCAGCTCCATGCTGCTGCGAGAGATACAGCCAGTCACAAAATAAACACAAAGCTTCCAACAATTTTTTGAGGAAAATTCCTTTCCAGCCTATGGCTGGTGACAGGGATTGCAAATCAGAATTTCTCTAGATTAGATCAGGGATCCCCAGGGGTCCCTGTAAACCAAGCAGACATTTCCTCCTGTATGCTTTTACAACAATCAGGGAAAGAGACTTTTCTAATGGTACTGAGCAACAAACCAAATTTGTCCTTTCTGTAATCCCCTTAAATCTTCCGTATGTTTCTCTCGTTGGCTCCTTTTAGGGTTAGCCAAGAGGAAGTCAGAAAGTGGGCAGACTCTTTGGAAAACCTGATCCATCATGACAGTAAGTAAAGCGGTCCCTTCAGCTGGAGATGTGGAGGGTGCTGCCTGCAGAGCGTGTGTGCGCTGAGCAGTCCCCGAGGGGGCAGGGGACATTATCTTGACTCTTAGCAGCACACCTTTGGCCACCGAGGCTGCTGGGAGGCGTGGTGAAGGGCGCTCTTGTTCAGATCCAAGGGACAATCCCAAGGTATCATGAGTGGGGCTTTGGCCTACGGCTGAGGTGTCCCTTTTGTGAGAGTAACTGGCTCAGCCCCCGTACAAGGAGGGAACAATACTGCAGAACACAGTTAACAGTGGGCTGAACGAGAGCCAAAAAGTGGAGAAACTGTTTGCAGCTGGGCCCATGGGAGACTTTGTCTTCCCATCAGTTCCAGGCTACACTGATGTCCTTGAGGTTTCCACTGCGCTGTTCCCATGGCTTGAGACTGTGCAGCGTGTCTTGGCTGTCTCCTCGGGGCCTCCTGGGAACACGTGAGTTGCTTGTCTTCTCCTGGCTGAGCCACTGAAGGTCACAGCGGGGGAGCAGGCAGCTGAGGACCCACGTGTAACATTTCCTTGGGGCCTCTCTGAATCCCAGCCTCCCTCGGCATGCACGAGCGACTTGCAGTGGAGGCAGACAGCTGTCCCCAGGGGAGCTGCTCGGGAGAATGCAGAATTGCTGGTTGCTGGTTTTCATGGGTATGACTATCCAGGACCCAACACTCTTACCTGATCTGCTTTTCTTCTAACCAATCTGTAGGAGGACTGGCTGCTTTCCGTGCTTTTCTCAAATCTGAGTACAGTGAGGAAAACATCGAGTTCTGGGTCAGTTGTGAGGACTACAAGAAAACCAAGTCGCCAGCCAAGCTCAGCCCCAAGGCCAGAAAGATCTTTGATGAGTTCATCTCAGTGCAGGCAACAAAAGAGGTATGTGCTTAGAACATTTCTTGAGCAAAGATACCACCCTAAATCCTGAACCAGGCCAGCAGTACAGGGAAGCAGAGATCCGGTAGTTTCACAAGAGTTGAAGGATGCCGCTTCTCTATTAGTTAGTGGGCAAATGGTGTCAGTTTTATCGCTTTCATATTAAACTTCTATAGAGAGAAAGTGGGTTTAGTTACAACCACGTGACCATCCCATGTGCACACTCAAGTGGGAGAAGCCTGGGAGGACTATGATTCCCAGTGTTCCAGCTGCTGCCATGCAGTTGTTCGAGCTTTCTGGCTGGCTGCATCCCAGAGGGGTATGTGTCAGTCTCCTCTGACAGTTTGTCTGGCAGCAGAGATGCGTTGGTATCCAGCTGCACAGATTCTGCCAAAGCTACAGGGTGTCCAACGGCCATTTCAGATGCCAAGACCATCAAGGACAGCTTAAACACGCTTGGTGAAGAGATGCTTGGATTTTCCTTTACCTATGCTAGCCACTTCTGGGACAGATTCCACTTACGCTGTCCCTTTTGCCCACAGGTGAACCTGGATTCATGCACAAGGGAGAAGACGAGCCACAATATGCTGGAGCCTACGCTGTCCTGCTTTGATGAGGCTCAGAGAAAAATATTCACCCTCATGGAAAAGGATTCTTACCGCCGTTTCCTCAAGTCCCCCTACTACCTGGACTTGGTCAGCCCACCTGGTGCTGGCTGCAGGCCCGAAAACTGCAAAAGAAGCCACGCTCACACCTTAGACTGCAACTCTAACATCATCTCTCAGTGTGCCTGAGCCTGCAGCAAGGCAGGAGCGGGCTGGGCTCTCGCAAGAATGTACGGCAGCAAAAGCATTCATTGGCATGAAGCAACAGAGCTGTCTCCAATAGCTGTCTAATGTCCCAGTTGTATCCCACGTCATGCAACAGCCAGCATTTGTAACCCACGCCAGGCTCAGTTTGTGTAGCAAACCCTCCTCTGATTCCATCAGTGTAGGAGCCCTGGAGTCTGTGTCTGACATGAAAGCTGGGTGCAACCGCTGCGTGCCCGCTGCGTTTCTGGTGAGCCCCGCGAGCCCAGGAGGGCGGTGGGGGAGCGCACGCTCAGACCCGGCGCTGCCCACCAAGGGACCGGGCTTGCAGTGTGACACCTAGCAAGGAGCAGGGGGAAGAGGAGCCAAGGGAAGCGTCGGGGACTGTGTCCTCCCCTTTCTAATTGGCAAAAGCTTAGATGAAAAGGACTCGCTCTGGTCCTTAGCTGTTCATATAGCTCCCAAATGTCTAGGCTTTCAGTAGTATTTGCTCAGAACTCAGGCTGCACTGAATTACGGTAATCAGATGTAGGAAGAGCTCCTACTCTTCCTTGAAGGGAGACCAAAACCTTTCAAACAGCCTCCTTCAGTCGCCACAACTACAATCGCAGGGAAGCTCTCCCCTCAGGCTGCTTCTCCTGCTGTAGCATCTAATTTACGCTGGCCAAGGATCTTTCCTAGGGCTGTACAGAGCTATTATTTTGGGGGAGGTTTGTAATTTCGTATATTATTAATTGTGTCCTTCATGCTCCCAGGTTTAATACCGTAACTGAACAGAACAGAAACATGTTCCTTCCCTCCCAGACTGGCAGTTGTATATTCCTAACTCTGGGAGTGCCATCTGAATGCAGATTTGCCTGCCCTGGCTTCTGTGGGGCAGTTTGCGATGGAATAGGACCACTACCATGACAGCTGGGGAGGAAAGACCCTGCTGGGAGTACTTGAAAACGGGGGATGGGGGTGTTAATGCTATTTATGTGAGTTTATAATTCTGTAGAAGCATGACTCACTTCTCCTGAAGATGACAGGAGGAATGTGTCAGTCTCATTACTGCTCCCGGGGCTTTGCCAGAAGGCAACTTACGTTTTAATCACTGCAGTTAGACATGGCCTTCACTGGGGGCTTTGGGACTGACACCGACCTGCAGTCGGAGGCACAAGGAATAGATGCAGGGCTTGCTGCCCTGGGCTGCAGTACCCGGTGTCGCCAGCCAGCAGCTGGGACCACCTGCTCCGAGCACTCCAGTGGCTGTCGGTGGCGCTTTCCCCCAACCCTTGGTCTCTCATTAGCTGGATATTGCTGCTCTGACAACCGTGTATTCCTCACTCTGCATCCCAGTCCAGACAACAGTTCTCACACCGGGTTTTTGACATGGCAGGAGGAGGCCGTGGTTCTCCAGTAGGCGCGTCCGGGCCCACAGAGAAACATCCCTTTTGAGGTTTGCTTTATTTTGTATTTATTAGATTGTTCTGACACATACCACCCCTGCATGTTCAGCTAAGAGATGGAGAGGCTTGCTAAAGCTCTGAACATAGCCAAGCATGTGGCTATCTTTTATTTTCCCCTGGTGCTGGGAACTCTTGATAACTATTGCAAAAACTGTATCGATATTTAAATAACAATGAATACACTCTAAATAAAAATGTTTGCATTAGTCCCTTCTAAAATGCCATTGTGTGAACCAAAGAAAGTGCACGGAGATGCAGTTCATTGGCCAAGGTTACTCAAAAAAGTCATTTTACAAATGGCTTCACTCGGAGGTTGTTTTAAATTATGGAAAGATGAAACAGCCTTGTATAATTATCCTTCAGGTACCTTCGGGACCATGAGCCTGGTGGATGCTGGGCTTTTTGAGGTCTGTGCTGTGCTTGACAGCGAGCTCAGCACAGGGACCACCCATCCTTGCTGAGGGGCTGGGGTGAGCATGAGACGCCCTTGACAGCCTTGGACGGGGAAAATGTAAAGGAGCACCCCCTCGCTGCAAATGTCTTCCCACCCGGAGCTCCAGAGGGGAATATTTTTTAGCTCAGACCTCAACCTGCCCCAAAACCTGCAAGTGCAGAGCTGCTGCCCGAAGGCGGCATGGCTGGGGGCAAGTGGGGCTGGCTCTTGCTTAGAACCAGCCTCCTGGGGTGATATTTTTATTCCCTTTTCAGTTTCCTGAGAAACCACCACATCTGTTGGCGGCAGAAAGAAGCTCTCAGATGCTTTTGGTCTTGCCAGGGCTTTTGGGCGCAAGTTTTGGGAGTGCCCTGCAAGAGGGTAAGGGAATGCTGCAGCTTCAGTGCAAAGAGACAAAATGAATAGTGCATGGAGATGGTAGCAGAAATACATGTTTATGTGTTGATTACTGAATGGTACAAGAATATGGGTTAACACAACCAGTTCCTCAGCGTACACCAGCACCCGCATCTTCATCTTCCCCACGTTAAGATCTGTGGTGGAAATCCCACGGAGAACGTCAGACTGAAAACCTACTGCTTGCGGGTGTGAGGAGCCGATCCCTCCTCCTGACCTTGCTTCAGCCCTTGGCCACCACACTCGGCACCCTCCAGGGAGTGACCAAGGACTGTGGGGAGCCAGGGTGAGCCCTGGGACAGACTCAGTCCCCCGTGGGCAGCGGGAAGCTCCCACCGCTGCCTCGCAGGCTTTGGCAGTCCCCAAGGCTGGGAGCGGGCAGCACCAGCAGAGCCCTGCCTCGGCATGCTGGGGGAGAGCTGGGTGGTTCACACCACGGCCGGTGAGATGCAAGGGTCCAGGTCACTGAAGTCACCAGAAAACACACAGCAAACTATCACCCGGTGTTAATCAGAGGGATGCAGCTGCAAGGAGCCCTCCTCTGCCTGTCCGCGTGGTGGGGAACGGGCACCAGGGAGGCACGGAGGCAGTGCCTGGTGCCTGGGGACCCCGGCTGCAGCGTGGGGTTGCCTTGCCCCACGGCAGGGGTTGGGGTTCCTCAGCACGAGACCTGCCTCCTGTGCCAGCTTGGGCACCAGAACATGCTGGGGCTGCAGGCACCCAGCAGCCACGGGTACAGGGTGATTTCGGATGTTTTGGAAGATGCACCTTCACGTTCACTTGGGTGGATGGCCAAGGTTTCCCTCAACGGGGTCTGGGACCGTGCTAAACCCACCCATGCTCATCTCTGTGACACACCCCAAGCACAATATCCAGAAACTCTGCTTTTTGACTCTCTGACTCACTGGGGATCCAGACGCCCATGTTAGGAGTATGTGTATATATATATATGTGTGTGTGTGTGTATACGCCTACAGGGTTACAGATGTATGATGTTGTGTGTATAGTGCTCATACGTATGCCAGATGTCATGAGAGCAAGAGCGATAAAATACTTGAAGTATTTCCTACCAGAAATATGACGGTTGTTATCAGCCCGACAGTAAATACCTCTGGGCCTGTGGAAAGCTCGGCTGTGGGGTGGGTACAGGCATTGCCACATTTCTGGGGTGAGCCTGCCTGAGTAATTAGCCAAACGATCCTTCTACACAAACACAACTTCCCAAGAGCTCCAAAATATTTCAGAGGCCACATTTTATGGCCACCCGGTAGCTCACTGTGCAGTCACCCCCTAAAGTAGGCTGCCAGCATTTTAAGCAGAAATCGAGCTGGGGAGGGATTTCCAATAGAGCTGTTTCACTTCTCCTGAATCCAGCCTCCACCTTTCTTTTCGGCACGTACATGCTCAGACACTTTCTCCCCGCCCCACACGTCACTGTTTCTGCTCGTGACATCCCAGGTTTTGATGGCGCGTAGCATGCCAGCCTCCAGCAGCATCCCGGCGTTGGCATTTAACTGTGAATCATGTGAGGGTATCTGGAAATAGCTGCCGCAGGATTAAGTAAAAATGAAAGATCTGGGTCTTTCTGCAGGGAAGCCTGTTTGGTTTTGCATTTCTATGAGTCACACCGTGAACAGGGAGCTTGAACGTGCTGAACCCAGCTATCTTGACACCAGTTCATGGAGACATTAGGAGGGTGCAAGGGCGCACGTGTAGGCAGAGGCGGTGGGAGCAGCCTGGGGCAGAAGGGCTGGCCAAGACCCTGCTCCCGTGCCTGGCCCTGCTCCTGCCTCCTCCTTGTCGCCCACCATCTCTGAGCAGCGGGCGCTGCCAGGGGGATCCTACTCCCTTTTGGCGGGACCCTCCTGCTGCCCGTGGGCTCCTTTGCGGCTCTTAGGGGCTGCCCAAGCCGCCCCCCCACGCTCACCCCAGAGGAATGCCTGGAGAGCATCACCCCCGGCCGCTCCAGCACCGACTTTCCCAGGCCATTGGCTCCAGGGGCGGGGGGGGGGGGGGGGGGGGGGGGGAAGTCACGTTTGTGATGGCCTCCATCCTTCCCCTGCCTCCTCATCCCCGCATGGAAAACGCAGCCCACTTCCTGCAGCTCGGGATGTATTTTTCTTCATCACCATAGTGACAACGTGTAAATATTTGGGGCTGGTGGGGTTTTGATCAGATTTTGAAAGTCTTGCAGAGGCTGGCAAACCGGTTGTTTACGTTATTGCGTTTGGCGTGGAGTCTCATGACTTGCAGTGGAGGTTGAGCAGCCTCGGGGGGGTGGTAGTGGCTGGTCGGAGCTGCCTGCTGGGAGCACAGTCGCTTGCCATTTTGCCGGCATCTGTCGGGCTGCCGGCTGGGCAGTCGATCCCCACAGGGTGCTCATTGCAAGCCACAGCGCCGCGGATGCTGCATCGGGAAACCATCGCTGGCATGAAACATCCAGGCCCCTCAGCGCGGGGGGTTTATCGCATTCGCCTCGCGGCTGAAATGACACCCCAGCCACCTTTCACGTATGCCCTTGCCCCATCCTCAGATGTGATTTCTTCTGGTAGCAAACTGGCTGGCTTTGAATCATTTGAAAAGAGCTGGTCCTTTTAAGAGGCAGCCTTACGGAAACACGTCCTGAGCAGGCGGGAGGAGACAGGAGAGAGAGATGCCGGCCACACAAACTCATCAGAGTTTGCTGTCTGTTCAAGAAGACAGGGGTTTATTTTTCGTATTTCCAATTATGGTTTGGTGTCTGAGTTTGGGTTGCTTGTTGGTTTTGGGTTTGGTTTTGCTTTTTTTTTTTTCAATTGGGACTGAACAGTTGCCATTAGCAGCATTTTCTCCCCCAGCATGATTTTCCTCCCTCCTCTAATCGATGCCCTTCAATTGGGTTTGTGCAGAAGTATCGCTTTGGCGTGCCTGCTGCAGAGAGAAGCAACTGGAGCAAGAAACCGCTGCAGCAGCACCCCTGAAGCCGCAATCCAAGCACACCACCAGCCACCAGCGTTGCTCAGGGCTGCGCGTAGGCACTGGGGACACAGGCAGAGGCTGCAGGCTGTGAGCTCGGGACGTCATGCAAGCGGCTGGAGCGAGCGGGAGTTCTGGGTTGCTAAACAGTCCCAGTGTTTTGAAGAAACAGATCTCGTTTTTATCCTCTTCACTGTCTTTAGCGAGAAGCCAACAGGCTGGGCAAAGGGTGTCATTTGGGAAGAGGTGCTGCAGGCTCGCTCTGCCCACCCTTCGTGCCAGCCAGGTGCACCCCGGCTCTACCGTGCAGCCCTCGCTGCCGTCCCTGCCATACCGCCATCCTTGCCGTACAGCCCTCACTCTGTCTGCTGATGGGCGGCTTTCTGAAGACAAGGCGATGCCAGTCATGTGGTGGACATGACCCACACTGCACCCCGGGGGCTGCGGGTGCACTGGACTTGGCCAGGGATGGGACCACCAGTAGGGCACCCTCTGCAGCCTCAGCAACACCCTGGGAAGCTGGGAGGAGGGAGCGAGCCTGGGCCTAACCAGTGATATGGGCAAAACGGGGAGAAAAAGTGGTGGTGTCCTAAGAAATCCTAAGAAGGCAGAGCTGGCACCTCAGAGCCTCCGACTGAAGCCGAGCCCCACAGCGCCAGGGATGCGCCAGTTGCCTGAGTGGCTCCCGGTCACTGCAGGGCTGGGGCTGCTCCACCGCCTTTCCAGGTCCCAAATCCAGGGAGGATCACCAGGGGTTTCTGTTAATTGGTCTTTTGTGGGAGAGGTAAGAGACTGTAAGAGAGGAAACACTGGGCCATCTGACAGTCCAAAGCACGGGGTGAGATGTTTAGCAACACCCCTGGGTGCTCTTCTAGGGTGGTATCAAGAAAGCAAAGCGGCTACAGGAGAAGGGGCAGGTGCTTAGAGAGAAGCAGTGGGACCACCCGCGGGGAATGCCTCGCACAGCCCTGCCTCGTTGCTACTTGATTAACTCCTGATAAAACTCCGACCGCACAAATCTGGGCAGGGAGTCTTTCTCCATCAGGGCAAAGATCCTCTTCTGGGCCATGTCAAAGCTGCTTGGTGATGGCTCCACCAGGTTCTTCATGGTCACAGCCTTGGTGAAGTGGTCGATGTTCACCTGTGATGGGAGTGTAAGAGGGATAGGGACCCTGCCTTTGTGAAGGGTGGATGATGGCATCTCCCCTGGCCTGCTCTGCACCACCAACAACCATGCAGAGGTTATTGTTTAGGGATGGAGGCAGGTTCATTATGTGGGGGAATTATTGGTGGCAAATCTGTAATGAAGGGTGAGGTCTATCCTGCAGCAGAGGTAGCTCTGGGGTGAGGGCTACCACAGGTTGTCATCCCTTATGATTAACATAAGCCCTCTGTGGGGAGAGGGGGACAGGCGTGTGCAGAGATGCCTGCAGCAGGAGGCAGCCCAGCAGAGGCTGAGCATGTCAACAGGGGCACCGGGGCCACAAAGGGTGTGAGTGCAGCCAGTGGGGATGGGGGTGCCCCTCACTGAAGGTACAGACTTCTTGAGCTGCTCGGCCACGGTACAGGGTGCCCTGCAGCCATCGCTCTCCTTTGGGATGGAGGCCACCTGGGCGGCAGCCTCATCCCTCCTGGCACTGTCGCCTGCCCCCGTGGCTACTGACCTCTTTGGGTGCCTCAGTCTGGATGAACTCCTCGTAGATCTTCTTGGCCTTCTCTGCCATCTTCACAGGGGACTTGGTTTTCTTGTAGTCCTCACAGGCCACCCAAAACTCGATGTTCTCCTCGCTGAACTCAGAGCGCAGGAAGCTGCAGAAGCTGGTGAGACCGTCTGCAGGGGGAATGAGCCCTTGCTGAGCACTGGGGGTCCCAGGGGGAGCTGAGCTCTCACTGAGCATGGGGGGAGGGGTTGTGACCACAGGGAGAGGTGAACTTACAGGGGTTTTGCAGGAGTTTCTCCAGGGAGTCACGCCACTGCACAGCCTCCTCCGGTGATGGCCTGAAGAGAGTAAAGAAAGTCCAGGTAGTCCATGCTCACCCCACAGCCCTGGTCTGGGCTCCAGGATTTTAAATAATTCATAGAATGGTTTAATTTGGAAGGGACCTTAAAGATTATCTAGTTCCAACCCTGCTGCCATGGGCAGGGACACCCCCCACTATACCAGGGTGCTCAAAGCACCATCCAACCTGGCCTTGAACACCTCCGGGGATGGGGCATCTACAATTTTCCTGGGCAACTTGTTCCAGTGCCTCATCACCCTCATAGTGAAAAATTTCTTCTTAATATCTAATCTAAATCTACCCTCTTTCAGTTTAAAACTGTTACCCCTCATCCTGTTATTACACTCCCTGATAAAGAGTCCCTCCCCGTCTTTCCTGTAGGCCCCCTTTAGCTACTGAAGGTTGCTGTAAGGTGTCCTTGGAGCCTTCTCTTCTCCAGGCTGAACAACCCCAATTCTCTCAGACTGTCCTCACAGGAGAGGAGCTCCAGCCCTCTGATCATCTTTGTGGCCCTTCTCTGGACCTACTCCAAGATGTCCATGTCCTTCTTATTTTGGGAGCCCAAACATAATTCCATTAATAATTCCCCTAAATTCCTTTAATAATTCCCCTAAATTCCTTTAAAAATGGGGTGGAATGGAGTAACGAGCAGTGGAGACTGTTGCAGAGCGCGGGCAATGGTCGAGCAATGGAGATGCTGCTGCATCGCAGCGTGAGTACTCTCCTCCCAGGAAGAGCTGAGTGCCGGGGGAGATGATGGCCGGCTGATTCCCCATGTTTTAAGCAGAGATGTGGCTGAACCACAGAGTCCCCTCTGCAGCCGCGGGTCCCCTCCTCACCCCAGCGCCCACGTGCAGGAGGGCAAAGCGGGGGGCTCTGCAGGCAGCTGGGAAGCATCCCTGTGTTTTTCTGCTGGGGTGGGAAGGATGCTCCCTGCCAGGGTGGGGCGGAGGGGGCTGGATCCTGCCAGCCCTGCGCTACCGCTGCTGGGGTCAGCGCCCCTCCACTCCCACAGCCCACCCACCCCATTCCCACACCCCGCAGTGGGGCAGGATGCCAGCCTCGGCTCCCTCCCTCCCCAGTGAAAACCTTCCATGTTTTTCATGTGCGTGGCTTTTCCTTCTTTTTTTTTTTCCTCCTCTAAATTCAGTGTTTGTAATGTGACTAAAGGGGGGGGGGGGGGGGGGGGNGGGGGGGGGGGTGGGGCTTTTTTTAAGCCCCAGAGAGTTTGACCAAGCTGCCCTTGGCATGGGGCTCCTGCCCACCCTGTTGCCCACCACAGCCAATGCTGGGTGCTGGAGGGGAAACGAAGCCCCGCCAGTGCTTCCACTGGACTCAATGCATCAGTGGACTCAGTGGACACCCCCACTCCACGCGGGCAGCCCTGCAGCTCAGGCTGGTTTTGCTGCCACAGGGGCAGGTGTCAGGGCTGAAACCCTCTGGGTGAGCAGAGCATCCCTGGGTATGGGGAGGGAGCAGCGGGCAGGAAAACCTGCAGGTCCTGGGGGCCTTGGTGCTTCAGAGGCAGGGCTGGAGTAAGTGCAGGTGCTCCTACCCAGCCACCCTGCCCAGGTGGCTCCGTGGGGAGAGGAAAAGGGCAGAAACGCAGAGCTTGCTGAGGTTGGGTATCCAGCCTGCACTTGTCATCAGACCCAGCAGAAAAGGCCATGATGGGGGAGCTGAGCATTTGCTTTCTGAACTTTAAATTGCATTTGCAGTTGCTATCAAGGACCAAAATCTCTCCCTGCCCACATGTTCCTCCCAGGTGCCTCCCTGTCCCTGGCGAGGGGCAGCATCGCTGCAGCGACCCGACACAATCCAGTTTTCCTGGAAGTGACCAAATTCACTTTTCCATTAGCTGAATGTCCCAGGGATGATATTAACTGGGAGTGAGATGCTGATGGATGAGCGAGATCGAGGCTGCGCAACGGTGCAATGCAGGAGAAAACAACTCCTCCAGCCAGCAGGGAGTGAAGATGTTCTCCGGCTTTCAGCGGGGATGGCTAATGGGGACAAATGTGTCTCCTTTGCAGAGGCATCTGGGGCACGGCAGTGACTGAGCGTGAAATGTGCCGTCCACCAGGGTTCTGCCTGCCCTGCCTGGTTGTTTTGTTTTATTGTGGGCTTTTAGCAATCTCTTGGTGGAGGGTTGCCAGTTCAGAGTAACACTGCCTGGGCTGAAGGGGGACGCAGATAGAGAGACTAGTGTAAAACAAGAAGTCACTATTTTGAAGTGGAAATAGAAGTCTGGCCTTGTGAGAAGTGGGCACGCACCTCTCCTGGTTTGAGTCATGACATGGCCACTTGAGCCCTTCGACATGAGCCCTTGCTCCTGGTGCCATGATCAAGGCTGGCTGGGCCAGTCAGCCTCGCTCGCCTCCAGCAAGTTGGACAGTCTGGATGCTGCCAGACCTGGGTCCTCCGGCACTGTGTGTGTCTGGGTGCAGCTCAAGGACAGGGAGCAAATCCTTGGTGCAGGGGCAGGTGTCTCCAGGAGATTCACCCGCATCTGATGGCAGCAGGGCTGAGGGGCGGCACAAGAGCATCTGGGCAGCTGCTCAGGTACTTGGCTCAGCTTCCTGAGGCTGGCCTGGAGATACCCTGGGTGAGGCCATCACCCTATGTCTGGGCAGCCATCCTGCTTTTAGATTTAAGCTGACATTTATTTTAAAGGTTTATTTTGTCTCCATTCAACTGGTACTCCTGCAGCACAGCCCATCAGCCTCTCTAGCTGCCCCTCTGCCTTGCTTTGTCACTAAAGCAGCTCGGTGCTGGAGGGCAGAGGCTCAGGACAAAGGCAATAAGGTGAGACGGTGCCGTCTCCACAGAGCTGCCCAGAGCCAGGCATCGCACTCTAGAGCCATGCACCCAGATCAAGGACACGCTGCTGCCCTGGAGCCACCAGGTTGTGCAAGGCTGGCACCTCTGGGCTGAGGCGGGTGACTCAGAGAAGTCCGTATGCCTCTGGCAAAACCTTTATCGAATGAATGTGAAATCTCATCAAAAGTAAATTGAGTTTCCATGAGAAATCTGGCTTCCATAAAGCTGTATTGCCTGACACATCTTATGCTGCCTTGACGTAACTCCCAGAGCCCGCTCCTAGCTGGTGGGTCACGAAGAGTGTGCCATGAGCCACCTGCTGCATGAAGCCTGCTGTGCCCACCCGGGACCCCGCAGCAGGGGCTTCAGCTCCTCTGCATCCCAAAAGGGCTGGTATCCAGCCCTCCGGCCAGGCACAGGCGCCAGCACAGCCTGCCCCGGCACGGTACTCACTTCTGGGCCTTGGGTGGCTTCTCCGGCTTCTCCGGGTAGGGGATGATGAAGTCAATGGCTGAGTCGGGCTTCTGGAGCAGTGTGCCCAGCTTGGTCTTGATCTCCTTGGCCCTGTGGGAGGGAAGGAGGGGAGGCAGGTCAGGCGGAGGAATGGGGCAGCAGGGATGGTCCCTGCCCTGCGCCCGCACAGACCCCGGCGTAGAGCCCGGCATGGCTGCTGGTGAGGTACAAAGCTGTGTAATTAATTACACGTGGGCAAATGGACCCTAATGCTGCAGAGGCACCTGGCTGAGGCATTTCAAGCCGGGCACTCAGAATTAGCGGCAGCTCTTGATCTCCATCTCTTTGCTTTGTCCCCATCTGTGGCGGGGATAATTGTATCAGCAGAGCTGGCGGGCTGCTCTGAGGATGAATTAGGGGATGTGTGCACAGCACTCAGTTTCTATAGTGATGTGCCCCGAGGAAACGCTGTCGAGGAGATGAAGGAGCTCTCTCGGAGAGGAGGCTGTGCAGGTTGCCACGCTGGGCCCCATCCCACATTGCACCCACCAGCCCCGCAACACCGGTGGCCTCCAGAGCAGGGTGCCCTCCCCAGGTCCTGGTCTGCAGCCAGAGGGAGCAGGAAACTGTCCTTATCACGTCCCCTGAGCTTTTTGAGGTCGCTGCTCTGCCTCCAGCCATGCGCGGTGCAGCCCCCGAGCCCAGTGCTCTGCTGCCAAGCACCCTCACACCACGCAGCCAAAACCCTCCCTGTCCTGGGGGATGCTGTTACTAACACATAGGTTAGCACGCACCTCTACACTTACCAAAATCAGGGTGGAACACTCCTCGATGTGCTCTGTGCCACTCCTGACCCTCCCAAGCACTCATGGCTGGGGGCTTCTTCCTTTCTAGGCACTTTTATTGAGATTAGACTACTTTTCTATTGCTCTCTTGGGGACCACCAGCAATGCACGCTGCCAGCAACCCACCACACTTCCTGCTAGTGCTCCTGGTTTCTCTGCTTACTAAGTAATATATATTAGCATAAGTAATCTAGTGATATAAGCAATACATATGCCTCATGCCTGCAACAGGAAGGGTCCTGTGAACAGGTACCTCCTAGGTGCTGCTTTCCCTGGGGGAGGAAGGGTTTCAGGAGGTGAAGTAGTCTGACTAGCAAAGGACTTTCATCCTCCACCTTTCATCCTTCATCCATTTGTAGGATACATGGACAAGAGGGGTCCTGGGGCTTGACAGCAGGGCCAGCTGTCTCCCATTGTGTGCCCTTTTGTGCAATACGACTTGCAATGTGGTCCTGAGCATCCAAAGCCAGCGAGGAGGCTCCCCTCTGCTGCAGCTCGGTGTTGGCAGCACGAGCAACCCGAGCTTTTGCAGAGAAAAACACGGGTGTGCTGCGTAAGACTGAATAAATAAAGGGGTGAAAATGGACACACACACCCACACACCCCCCAACCCCACCTTCGCAGGGCAAGACTCTTCCCCGGCACAGCAACATTTGGTGACTTCTAGACTCACTGGCACAGGGGGTGGATGTGAGCAAGGGGGACACACTGCTTCCCCACGAGCTGGCTGGGCTCGGTGCCTTCGGCACGGCGTGGCCGCCGAAGCCTCGCTGCAGCTCCCCAGCTTCAGGGCTCACTGCGCTACTCCCCGCTGTTTATTTTCACAAGCCCTCTGTGGCTGATCGCTCCCTTGCTATGTCTGCTATTTCATTAACATTCCTTCAATTTTTATTTTTTTTTTCCCCTCCCTGTAAAACTCCCGCTGTGTTTTGGTTTTCCACCCGCCAGCCCTGACGGGTGACTTTTTTCAGAGCCAGCATGGGCTCTGCTCCCCCACCAGCTGCCCCCCCCGGCTTCTGCTGCAGAAATCTGCCTCCGGCAGTCACACTTGCATGGGAGCCAGCAGGGGCTGGCAAGGCCAGCACTGGTGGGTCGGAGCAGGAGCAGGAGCGGGCAGCAGGGCCAGCCCAGCATGGGTCTGCACGGACCGCCCGCAGCGGGTGTACAGCACAGGGCAGAGCAGACCCAGAAATCCAACTGTTTTCATGGAAAATGTCAGCCGCTACAGGGACAGCTTCCGTTGCTCGTGCTTCCAAGAAAATTTGCATCTTGCCGGGAAAGACCAGGACCTTAGGTGAAGGGTGATGAAGTCCCCACGCTCCCTGCACCGAGGTGTCTCTGGGACAGGGATGCTGCCATGAAGAGTTCATTCCACTCCCTTTAGTGAATAAACAAAGCATGGATAAATGCTCCGAGACAGAGCTGGCTCCTGATGCCCAGAGCCTGGGGCTGGCTGTCCTCCTTGGCACCCTGCAGGCTGGCACTGCTGTGCCAGGACTCCCATGGCACAGTCCCGACCCACACGGGTGGCACAGCTGCCACGAGGAGGAGCGGGCGAAGGCAGCAGGAGCTGCGGCCCCCTTAGCACCCAAGCAACGGGTGGGTGCAGAAGGTGCCCCAGGAAAGTTGCTGGGACATGACAGCCTCCCCCCAACCTCCCGGCTCTGCTTTCCCAGAGCCACTGCTCCTGGCAGGGAAAGGGACACACGGGCTTGGGGAGCATCTCTCAAAGAGGGGCTGAGCAGAAATGCCAGCTGCCACCGGGTCCCTCTCCCGGCCACTGCCCCATGCTCAGGCAGGCAGAACTGGGGATGCTACTGTGGCCAACCTGCTGCTGGTGCTGGGTGCTGTGGACCTGGGAGGGTCCCCTCCTGGCAGTCGGACCATGTGCCCAATCCTAGGAGTTTCATCTGGCAGGAGCAGGGGCGAAGAGCAAGCGAGGACGGTGCATGCCAGGGGGTCCCAAACAGGCAGGAGGAAAACACGGGCTCTGCTGGTAGCAGGGGCACCGAGAGCCAAATCTAACATACGATGGCTGAAGGAGATGGCAAGATAGGACCAGGACTCTGTCACCATCTGAGCAGGACCTGGGGACCTCACTACCCTGGTGCAGGTGATGCCAACACACCTGCAAGATTTGTATGCAATCGATGGTGGCTTCACGCAGCAGCAAGCACTGTCCTGGATAATGCTCAGACCTGCTTCAAAACCTTGCTCTCCCCCTCCCGCCCTCTGACAGTGACTTATGGCCAACATCTGTTGGGTTTAGAGGGCACTAATGTGCCTTAATGACCCTGAGCAGGCACAGCTGAGCCCCACACCTTGCCCACGGCCCTGGGGCTGCATTTAAACTCAGCCCTGAGGCCACCTCCTATTTGGCTGTGCTGTAGGTGGGCTTCTCACCAGCTTGGTCTCCTGGCTTGATGTCACACCTCTATTGCAGCCCCACCGCATGCTACTCCCAGCTGGGCTCCCTGTGTGGCTCCATCCCGGCTCCATCCTGCGGGGTTGCTGACGGACCACCAGCAGCTGCCCACCCTGCTGAAGCCCTGCAGGTCCCAGTGCACAGACAGCAGCAAGAACCTCCCCATCCCAAGCAAGTCCTCAAATGTGGGACATTCATAAAATATGGGAAGACAGCAGAGATGAGGAAGCTTGTTGAAAGGAAGCGAGAAAGGACAGCCGGAGAGCTGAGCGCTTGCAGGCTGGCGGGAGGGAAGGATTATTTAAAGACATCATCCTGGCGTCCTCTAGCAGACGTATTACAAGCTTTCAAGCAAGACATCAGCAAAGGTTAAACAGCAGGGTAAAAAAGGCAGTTATAAACAAAAAGGCACCCTCCGAACCCCCCCCAGCTATGTCCGAGTGAGAAAAAGCAAGAGCACCATAAACTGTGGAAGGTTAAGTGTGAGAACATATGGGAGCAAGCCAAGAAAAAGTCTGAGAAATAGCTTCCAAAAAGCATTAAAAGAAAATATGGGCTCTGTCAAACACATCAAGAGCAAGAAGGCAGCTGGGGAGGGCCAGGAGAGACTCCAGCTTTAAAAACAAGATAAAATAAAAAGAATTTTGAAGACGTTAAAGCTATAGCTGAAAGCTAAAGCTGCTGCTGTGCCCGAGGGCAGGGAGGTGCCGGAGGGAATGCCCCTGGAGGGGGAAAAATGCTCCAGGGGGGATTCGAGGAGCCGTAAAGCTGCAAGTGCGATACTGTGCGGGCATGTCAGCAGCAGCTGTATCAGACAGCCGTGGTGGACACATGGACAAATATGGTCTATTGGAGAGGAGTCAAGGCAGCTCTGGCAGTAGGAAGAGATTCCTTCAAACCTATCTGCCCTCTCTGAAGAGGCCAGCGACCATGTGCCTTGGGGGGAGTCAGGGGGTATCAGCCCCTTGGGTCTGCAGGAGACCTTGGATGGGCTCTCCAGACCCCAGGCAGCTGCAGGGAGGAAGGTCACCTCATGGATGACAACATGGGGAAGAGCGTGGGAAAGGTAGCACGCAACGTGTAGGGGACATGGTGTGTTTTCCTCGGTGGGGGTGCTCCTGGGGGAACAGGGGCTGGGACCATGCTGTTAAACATGTCATATGCATGGGGAGAAGAGCAGAGCAGCAGACACTGTGCTACCCCGGCACAGCACTTGGGGACCAGTTGTGAGGAGCTACAGGAGGGTCTTGTGAGACTGGCAACGAAGCAGCTGTTGAAATTCCTCACAGAGCAAGACAAAACGATGCTCACAGGACAAACCCAATCCTAACTCCATGTATAAAGTGGTGGACTGTAAGTGAAATGGCCTTTCAGGAGTGAGGATTTGGAAGAGTAACAAAGGTCTGTGAAAGCATCAGCTGAGCAGCAGTGAAAGCAGTATTAGAAAGCAGCTGACAACAAACATAATAGCAGAGCAGAAACGTGTGGTTCACCCACATCTGGAAGAGCGCTGCTTGTGGCGCAGGAGGCTGCAGGAGACCAGGCAAGGTGAGCATGGAGCCATGAGGATGGCCGGAGGGCCCATTTCAAGCAAAGAAATTGTCACAGGTTCATGCTCCTCTTCGTGCCTGTGATGGGAATATGCTCTGCTTTCGGGTAAGCAGCATCAGCTTTGGCTAACGAAGGGGGACTTCTCCCGAGCTCCCCCCAGGACAGTGAACGTCGTCCTACCTCTCATCTGAAAACCAGTACTAAGGCTCTCAGCTGTAAGGAAATCCTCACTGGGTAATTCACATGTAAACTCTTCTACCAAGGTTCCTCCTTAGGTGAAGGCCTTGTGCCCTGCCCCCGCCTTGCGCCTCTGCTTCTCATGGGACCCCCTCCAAAGCCCCTCCAGCTCCACAGGAGCAGTGCAGGGGGCAGGTTTTGATCAGCTGGAGCCTGCCTGGGTTTCCAAGGGGCGAGAACAGCCTAGGAGGCACCACCACCACCAGCCGGGGCAGGTTTTGAGGTGAGCACTGGGGCAGAGGGGGATGGGGATGAGGATGAGGATGGGTGCCATGAGCAGAGCAGAGCCTTGGGAGAGGGGCCAGGACCAACTAATCTGCGTGCGAGGGCGACGCAGGCAGCTGAAGAGGATTTTGAGGCACTTTGGGACCAGGGCGGTTTTTGCCTCAGAAAGGCAATCACTTTCCTGCTTTTTTCCTTCCCCCTCCCCTTGCCCCCTCCATGTTTTGCTAACATTAAGGTCTGAGGACAATGCGCTCCTGCTCCAGGTCCATGCAAAGCAGCTGAGCTTGAGGGGTGGGTTTCCAGAGGGTCCCAGCCGCTCGCAGCATCCCACTGCGCAACCCCCCAGCAAGCCTCCCTTCCCCTCCCAGTTCAGAGCTGGGTGATCCCCCAGTCTCCATAAGAGATGTCCATCGTGGGGATGTGCTGGAGGAAGAGCCTCTGCCCCCAGCCACCCCCCCGGCATTCCGGTGCGGGCTGGCCGCTCTCACCTCTCCAGGCATGTGTGGGGCAGCGCTGCTAATCCTTTGCACATCTTGGCAGGCTGTAGTTTTCCTCGGCCGTGAGAAGAGTGTGAGCGATGGCTAAAGCAGGCGGCGGCGGCTCTGTCTGCAGCCCAGCTCCCCCCTCTCCCTCCTATATAGCGCCGGGAGCTGGACCCCCGCCAGCCCCGTAACCAATGCTGTCTGTCCCGCTGCAGCTGGCCCTGGCCCCAGCAGCTTCTGGATTTTGTTTTCTCCTCTCTAAGCTCGCATAGTGGGGGGAAAAAAATGTGGTTTTTTCTGGGGTGAGCTCAGGTAATCGAGTTGGAAGGGCCAAGCTGATGTTGAGGGGGCTTCAGGAAGCCCATAGAGTTTCCTCTTAATAATACATCAGGCTTCGGGTCAGTATTTAGGAGAGCCAGGTAGAAACGCTTCATTCAAGTGAGGTTTTTTTCCAATTAAAAATGCCACCCTGCTAAAAATAAAAGTGCTTAGGAGAAGCCTAAGCCTGTTGAAGGCTTCTCCTGTAAAGAGGAGAAGACTGTTGATTTAAAGGCTGTGGCTAACATCAAAATACCCACAGCTTCAACAGTGGTTATCAGCTGGTGGGTGACAGTGATTTTTATTCCAGAACAAATTCATTTTAATGTAAGCTTAAAAAAAAAAATTAATCTTTTAATCATAGCAAGTGTTCTGGTTTTATCTGTCAGTGACACTTCGATGAGGCCAAAAAGGATTCCTGCCCCAAATTTTGCTAAGTGGAAAATTTGGACCCTTTTTCCATTCCCTTTCAGAGCAGCAAAGTATATTCCAGAGCCTGGAGCTGCCTGCGATGTGGGACCTGAACAAGGAGCAGTTCCTGCCTCCCCCTGCATGGCTCTGTCCCACCGGGATGCTTGGGTGCTGCACAGCGCCGTGGTGTTTCTGCTTGCTTGGGTAAGGTATCTTTGATTGCTCCACTAAAACTTGCAGTCACGGAGCCAGTGCCTCCTTATGGTCGTGACATCTGTGGGATGAGTTCCTCCCAGCCTCAGCCAACACCAGCAGGCACAGCGTTGGTGCAAGGCTGCCTGCTGAGAGGCAAATCATGGCAAAGATGGGGACCAGCCTGGCTCTGAGGGAACCTATAGCCAAAGCCCTGACTCCCCAGGGTGGCTCCCCAGGGACACTCAGGAGGAGAATGAGCTGCAGCAGCTCCAACAGAGTCACTCCTACCACAGCTTAGCAGTGCTTGGCGTGGAGAGGGTAATTGCAGCCATCCCAGACGTTCCCCTGCTGGCTTCCAGCTGGGATGTGACAGCCCATCCTTGGCAGGGTCACCTGGGACACAGCTCATCTCCTGGGTCTGCACGGCCAGACTAGAGCCAGTACAAGGGGAAAGCCCTCAAACACACACAGGGCAGCTATGGGG
The DNA here is from genome assembly GCA_013398295.1 of Chionis minor. Taxonomy (NCBI): domain Eukaryota; kingdom Metazoa; phylum Chordata; class Aves; order Charadriiformes; family Chionidae; genus Chionis; species Chionis minor. Next base: position 528,432 of record VZSF01003411.1, read on the forward strand.
GTGTCTCAGCACCAACTCGTTTGCGGTTTGTGCAGCAGGACATGCACCAACAGGTCTTTGCCACCCCACGCTGGTACCTGTGGGATTACACCCGCGCTGGCACAGGCGCACAGAGGGTGTGTGGTTCCACTCGGCTCTGCCTTCACCTCCCGCTCCACCCCAGCCAGGGCATTCCCTGGGCATCCTGCGGCGGGTGCAGGCTCGGGGTTCACCCTGAAGACCTGCTTGTCACCAACCTCAGCTGCTTGGGTGATTTTGAATATGTGCATCCAAGCGCTTTGTTTAACACCCACAGCTCGGAGCTGGGAATAGGAGACCTTGCTCCCAACCTGGCTGTCCAGACTCCAAGGGCACTAATGGCCTTTATTGCCCTGACCAGCCCCACCTGCCCCCTCAGCCTGGGGCTACATTTAAGCTCAGCCCCGGGACCCCTCTTCCCCTCAGAGCTGTCAGAGCTGTGCCTGTCTCCGGCTCCAGGATGGACTTTGGACCTGCATTGTAATCCTGTCTCCGGCTGTCCTGGGATTACGCAGCAGATGACATCTGCGTTCCAGCGTGTCAGTGCAGTAACCGAAAGCTAGAAGTCTGCTAGAAACTGTGCCTCCCTGGAGAGTTTGGGTTAGCTTTTTACTGGTTTGTAATGGAAAATGAATGAAAAAAGTACGCTCTAAAATTTCAGCGGATGAGATGCTTGAATGACCTTTCCCTGTGTTTGTGCTGATTAGAGACCCCCAGATGCACCCAAGCAGGTGTACCCGTTCCTGCTGCCTGGCATTGACGTGCCCACCAACCCACCTCGTGCCTCACATGGGATGGGGAGGAAACAACGGCAGCTGCAGCAGATGGAGGTACTGTGCTCCACCAGATAGGATGCCATCGTTTTGCCCTTTTCACAGAGGAGCTGGGGGGAGGCTCTGTTATTAGCATGGAGGTGCCTCACCCCAATTTGGGGCTAGCCCAGAGCCCAATTGCCCCATCTCCCCGCAGCTGGGGTGCAGCATCCCCCACTCTCCCAGAGCCTGCATCCTTGCAAGCCCGGCAGATCTACTGGGCTGTGCTGGCTGCCCTTGAAGCCAGAGAGTGTGTCAGGGCCATTCCTTTGGTACCTGGGATGTCCCAGGGTATCCCGAGTGCCAGGTCAGTGCCTGCCAGCTCGGTGGCTGCTTTGAAAGGCTGCTTTGAAGCCGAGGTGCTGTTTGCAGGGTGCTTTGCCAGCCGGCTGGGCACCTCCTGGCACGGAGGAGAACAGACTCCAGTGAGGGGTGGGCAAAGAGGTGCCGGCGGTTCTCACAGCTGCTGGGCTGGGAAGGGCAGCAGGGCCATGGGACCACATGGGAAACCCCTGCAGCCTCAGGCTCGGCTGCTGAGCCGTTGGGAACACAGTTATTTTTTTCTCATTAATCTTCAGTAATAAAGCCAGCATTGGAAATCCCAAGGGAGCTCGGATCTGTGGGATCAGGCAGTTTGCGTGAATGCTGTCCAGCAGACACGGAGCAGCCCTTACGTGCTCTCCTTCCAGCCGGAGCCGGGGCCACACACCCCATGTAAGCGGACAGGTTCTCCAGGCACCCAGCTTTGCAGAGCTCCTGCTGCCTGGAGGAGCCCGGAGCTGTGCCCTGTGAGACCCCACAGAAGAGCCGGGTCTGTCCTCTAAAGGCTTTTACCTGCTTTAGCTCTTTCAGTCCTGGGTGGGCAGATCCCCTGGTCCTGTGGCTCTGCCGTAGTTCAGTGACCGATGCTCTGTCATCTCTTCCACAGGTAGGGGTTTAATAAGGGCACAGAGCAAGTTAGGGAAACTGAGGTCGAAAACGAGCAACGAAGCTTCATGTGAGAGAGTCATAAGGAAGCCATACCATGTGCTGGGACTGCAGTTTTGCATTTTAGCAGAGACTTAATTTGAAACACTGAAAAAGAAACCATACACCACTGAGCAGAAACAAGGGTTACACAGAAATAGCTTGTCTTTTCCGCAGACCTTTGTCCAGTAAGAAATATTTGGTTTGTGCATTTCAAGGCTTTAAAGTGCTAAGAAAATATTTCCAATAAGAAACTACCCAGACCTTCCTTTTCTTCCCACGACAGCTTAATTTCTCTAAGAGCCCTTCTGGGAGAGCTTTTTGGCAATCCAAGTGCACTCCAAGGACCAGATTGTCTTGTGTACACAATGGCTGGTTTCCTCCAAGAGCGCTCTAGGTTTGTGCCTTGCAACTGCCCCCTCAAAAGCTACATGAATCTCCCATTACACCAGATTTATCCTGGGCTCTGTTATTTTGAGATTTTACTATCCTTTCTAACAACTTGCCTTTTATAGAAGGCAGCCTCGCTGCTTTGCAGTTTCCTGGTTCCCACTGGAACTTTTTAAAAATTAACATCATATTTAACAACATTGGCTTTTTGGCACTGTAATTGTCAGCCAGGTGAGTATTTGGCAGTTCATCCGAGCGCTTCTTCTGGCAGGTTTTTAACTGTGTGTTTTACAAATGGGGCTAAAAATTGGGGGTGTTGGGCTTTTTTCCTCCCAGTGCCTTGGGACAGTAATGCAAATGCGTGTCCCCTAAGGAATGAACCTAGTGTGAGCTCCTTCGCAGCAAAGGCCAATGCAAGTAATCCACCAAGCTTTTCTGTGATGGCTCTTTCCTTCTCACAGAGCCTCATCACATCCTGTCCCCAGGGCTCTCTGGAGAGGTTTCTGCTTCTCACATAGTCATGATTAATTTTTATTCATCTTCTGTGGCCTGCCTTTCACCTGTAACTTTCCAAAGCCTTGTATTATTTTTTAACTCTCTCATCTGTATGCAATTTTCACTTCTTCTAAGGTCTTGCCACTTCAGGTGTTCATTTCCACCCCCCCCCCCATATAAGCACATCACCTTTTTTAAGGCCAGCCTACCTCTCATTTCCCTTTTGACATTAAATATTATTTTAAAGTTACTGCTTTTGCAGGACAGGCTGATCAGTAATTATGGCTCTGGCACTCCCTCACCTTTTAACTAAGCTCTGTGCATGGTTCAGGAGTCTCTTGGGTAACACACGTGTGGGCTTACACCATCCCACTGCCTCCACCAAGCTTCTGAGGTCCAGCCCAATGATTAAAACGCTTGTGTAGGAGGAAGGAGAGACAGGGGATCCCAGCTCCCTCCGCTGGCTGCATCCAAGTCACTGACACAGGAGCCACGAGTGAGGTCGAAGAGGAGAAAACCCTGGAAAGCAGCGCTACCCAGAGCACTGGGACTCTGGCCAGCCGGGAATTCAGAAGTCACGTAAGTCCTGCGTCCCAGCTGCGGAGCTGCCGAGTTCCTCGACCCCAAGCACAAGGCCTGAGAACGGTCAGGGCAATGGCTGGGACACAGCACTGCTCCTCAAGCCTGCTTGGTGCCTGCAGCAGGGACCTGCTCCCCTTCCAGCAGCCGGGCAGCGCAGGGCAGGAGAAAGGCCACCCCGAGACGGGCGTGGGGCTGGCCTTGCCTCTTGCACGCACAGAGCAGCACCCCTGGGAACAGGGCTGAGCTCTGCTTCACTTGTGTCCATAAGGAACGCCCAGAGGAGCCTGCGGTGACAGGCGTTTCCAAGCCAATGCAAGTATTTGCGCAGTGTACACGCTGCTGTAGGTACTAAAGTGACAGCCTGGGTGTGAACAGCAGCGTCCCTGTAGTGGCCCCTCTGCACCCAGAGCAGATCTGCGAGGACGAGGCACAGGCTGTGTGTTTGCAGAGACCTCCTGCGGGCAGAGCCAGAGCCCCAGGCACATCAACCACCGCTGCGCCACTGCCAGGAGCTCTGCTATCCAAGTGGCACTGGTGCCACCGTGTGCTCTGCGGGGTGCAGCCCCAGCACGGGCAGCTGCACGCTGGCTCTGCCTTCCCGTGCCTGTCTACAGCATGGCTGCTTGCCCAGGCGCGTTCCTTCAAGTGTCACCGAAAGATGCAATCTGTGAACAGATGCGGCTGGGCTGGCAAGGGGCAGGAGACAAACACAATTTCAACACAAAGGTCGCACAAACAGACCAGTCACAGGATTTTATTTAAGGCCTGAATTCAAGAAATTACTCGGATTACACCATTTTTACCCTGATTCGCATGCTTGATTCAGGCAGCAAAGCAGACTGTTTCTCCTCACCCACCAGCCAGCACCTGCATTTTTGCTCCCTTGACAGAATTAGCTGCCATGCAAAATGCACCTCTATCTCCACATTAGCCATGCAAGCGCCCCGCTCCTCTCCCACATGTGCCCAGAAGAGCACCTGAACTGTGAATCAAGCTCTTTCCTGCCCTTCCCTTCTGCTCTACGTGCCCTGCTCTGGCACTGCCTTTCCCAGCTTGTGGATGTCCCCATTCTCCAGGACCTCCACCTTCTCCTTGCCTGGCTGCAGCACACTGGCCACCATAGCCCTGGCCACCGTTTCCACAGGCACTGAGTAAGCTGTGGGGAAAACCCGAGCCACAACACCCAGGAACTGCTGGGCCATCCACTCGGCAGGGCGGGACTCCTGGCGCTTGCACAGCAGCACCCTGCGGAGCGAGGAGGTAAGGTGTGTCAGGCTGAAACCATCCCCCAGGGAGAAGCTGAAGACTGGGTTCTCCAGCTTGCTAACCCGACATGGGGGCTTTGGCAAGGTCCCGAAACATGACTGAGCCTGAGCCCTGGGAGACTAAACTCCTTTCCCCGCAGTGCTGACAAAACCAGGATGACAGTTCTCCCAGTCAGCAAGAGCTGGGAGGATACAGGTGAATATCGCCCCCCCGCCCCGCATAAGGTCAAGGTCTGTGTGGCGATAAGCTTTGACCTATGCCCCCCAACCTCTGCTTTCAACCCAAGCATCTTCTCCTTGCATGGCACGTGACGCTAGCATTGGGACGGGCTGTGGCAAACTGCTGTGCTTGCTCCCTGCAGCGCTGGGAAGCAGCGTGCTCATCCAGGAGCTGCATTTGCAGCTGGTGGTTTTCTCCACTTCCCTCCCCAGCCCTCTCCCCTTATGCATCCTTTCTCTCTTTCTCCATCTCCCAGCCCGCTGCCCTGGCACCCCTCCACCTGAGTCCTGCGCCCTCCCTCCTCCACCACTACTCACGCTGGTCGGAGAATGGTACAGCGATCAAAACCAACAGCCTGGACCAGGTTCTCCACTTCTCCCTGTCAGAACAGCCGGGCAGGATGCAAGGAGGCAAGGATGACTGCAAGAACCATCTGGGCTGTCCCATGAATCAGCAGGAGAGAGTTGCTGAGCCACGGGCAGGATGACACTAATGCCAAAGGTAGAGGCCAGGCGCTGCCCGGGCAGCAAGCAGCTCTCCAGGAGAAGGCAGCGCGGGGCGAGTGTCCACGGTGGACACACTGACCGCTAGTCAGCAGCGCACCCTTGCAACCATCATGCTAACTGCAACTGGACGCTCCTGAGACAGCATCTGGACACAGCGTCCAGCCTAGGGATCCCGGCACAAGACGCTGGCAGACAGCAGGGAGTCCAGCAGGTGTTGGGGGCTGCAGTACACAACACATGGGGGGAAAAAACCCCAGCTTTTGCGATGGGTATGATCCCACCTGGGGAGCCTGTAGGGTCTCTACCCTTGGATAGTTCACGTCAGCCCGGAGCCTCCCCACCTAGCTGCGAAGCCACCCGAGCTTGGGGCTGGGGAGCCGGGGTCAGGCTGGAGACCCTACAGGGTCTTTCTGCTGGTTTGAAGAGGGAGATGGACACTGGACGTGGATGCCGTGCAGCTTTGGACGACGCCAGTCGCATGGCTGTCCTGCCAGCCCCTTTCCCTCACCCCCTTGTCCCCCGGCACCAGGAGGACCCTCAGAGCCATTTGCATCCCTTGGCACCTCCACTCCTGCTTCCTTCCCGAGTGTCCCGGGAGGACCCCCACCCCGGGTGCCCCCTCACCTTCACGCGGAGGTAGAGGAAGTGGCTGTGCGCGTTTGCCCCCTGGGAGGACTGCAGGACAAAGTGTTTGCAGCCCCCGGCCCGCGCCAGCTCTGCTGCCTGCGCGACGTAGTCCCGGTCCACCCGGACGAAGCCATCCTGCGGGTAAAGCAGGGAAGGGGAGGAGGAGGGTGAGCACGGCGGGGAGAGGGCAGGCGGGACCCCTGCCCACCCCGGGGGGAAGGCATCCCACTCACCGCGCCAGCCTTGGCCCTGGTGGTGCCCAGGCAGCAGAAGCCGACGTCGTGGCCCTGGAAGGCGGCGGCGTGCTCGCTCAGCCGCTCGAAGTCCACCACCGCCTGCTCCTGCGGGGAGGCCGAGGGTCAGCGCGCCCTCCCTGGCCGCCCCCCG
>VZSF01003412.1:0-22390 GCA_013398295.1 Chionis minor
GGCCCCGGCCCCGGCCCCAGCCCGGGCAGGGCCCGCGGTTCCTCCAGAGGCTCGGCCTCGGCTCTGTCTGCCTGGCGGGGGCTGGTGCTAGTGAGCGCTCGGGGGCAGTGGTGGGAGGGGCTGTGTCTGTCTTGCTAGTAGGGAGTGAAGCGGCTGTACCCTCCTCGGTATAGACTAGCCTGCAACATCAAAGATGAAAAAAAAGCCAATCAGTATTCGAGAGAGAGGCAAAGCCCGTTCTTCCCTTTTTTTCCTTTTTCTTTTTTTTGGGTTTGTTTTTTTTCCTCTTTAAGATGACACCAAATGGCTTGTCCTTGGGACGTGAGGGGTGGCAGGGCCAGGAGAGGCCAGCGCTGCCGGGGCCCTGGGACGGCTGGGGCTGCCTTGGGCCAGGGGCCACAGGGTGCCCCGAGCCCCGGTTGCCCCAGCACGGCACCACCGTGGCCAGGCCCCCGCGTGCCTGCGATGACCGCGGTGGAGCCTGTCCCCGTCCCCGCTGCAGCGCTGGGCTGGTACCCGCCCTGCCCACCCCTGCGGGACAGAGGGGCCGTGGCCCCTTGCTAGCGGCTGCCCGGGGCCGGGGGTGCCAAGGGGTGCTTGGCAGCCCGACCCTGGCCCCAGCCAGGGGCAAGTGGGTTAAAAAAAAGGAAGAAAAAGGCAGTTTGGCTTTGAGATCCTGCCCACGAGTGGGATTTTTCATCTTTGATGCTGGTTGTGAAGCTAGCTAAAAGCCGTGGCACGTGGGTGTGCTGCAGGTGCTGGTGCGCACACGTGTGCTCCCCGCCTGTGGCTGCACACCGGGGACGAGAAAGGGCGTCCCGGTCCCCAGGCAGGGCCCTGGGGTGCTGCCCAGGCAGCCGGCATGGGGGGCAGCTGGGCCCCTGGGAAGCGGCGTGTGCAGACAGGACTGCACGGGGCGTAACGGGGCTCCTGGGGTGCAGGCGTGGGCTGGGGGGGCTCCTCTCTTGCCTGCCTGCGGCCACAGCCAGGCGGGGGCTGCGCCGTTCCTGCCACCGCTGCCAGCTCCCGGCTCCCCCTCCCACAGTCCCCGGGTGTGGGGCTGCCCCGTGCCTCCCTTCACGCCCCACAGGCTCCCCGGGCTGCTGTGCCGGCCGTGACGGGACCCCCTCCCCGGGCTGGCTGCAGCTCGCGCCTGGAAGCAAAGGAAGCCCTTGCCGGGGCCACTCTTACCATGGTGCCGATGCTGTACGTGGCAGCGGGGCCGATGGTGTGGTGGTACGGGTCTGCCGCTGCATACACTCTGCCGTAACTAGAAGCAAACACAGCGGCGGGCGTTAGTGGCTGGGGACGGGGTCCCGTGTCCCCTCAGCAGCCCCTCCAGCCCTGGCTGCCGCTTCCCCCCTCCTGCAGCACGGAGCCCCCCGGGACCTCCCTGCCTCTCCCCACCTGGGCACCAGGCCCTGCCAGAAGGAGCCCAAGAGGAGCGCAGGGGCCCCAGCCTGCCGGACACCCTCATCATGCCTGGCTCCATCCTCGTCCCACGGGGCACAGAAGCTGGGGTGTTGTCAGACTGGGCGGTGCAGAGGGTGAAATGGGGCTCCCCCCCCCCACCCTGTGGGCAGCAGTGCTTACCTGTCGCTGTACGCTGCTGCTGCCGCCGCGGGCTGGGCGTATCTGTAGGCAGCGTAGCCCCCCTGCAGCAGAGGAGAGACTGCCATCAGGGAGGGGGGCAGCACCTGCTGGGGGAGGCTCGGGGGGCCGGGGCAGCTGGGCACCCCCTGGGCACTGCCACAGAGCAGCAGTGGGACCTTGTGGGGAGCCGGTGCCCACGCCACCAGCCTCATTACCATTCCCCAGGGGTTTTCACAAACATTAACCTTAAAAAATTAAATTTCCAGAGGAGAGAATGTCACCTCCCTGATCGCTTTAATGAGGTGTCACGTTAGATAAATCCTTCAGCCGCCTGCTTGAAATATCACCAATGGCTTCTTAAATATGGAGGTTAAATGCCGGTGTACGACAGCGCACCGGTGCCTGGCATGGCTGTAAATCCCACAGGTGCGGCCCTGCAAGGGGCCTGGCCGGGGGCACAGGACCCATGTGGTGCCACCCAGCTCGCTCCGGTGGAGCCACACTCCCGTCCACGCTCCGATGGGCTCCCAGGGGAAGGGGCTGGCCGGGGGAAGAGCCCGACGTGGGGCCGCCCGGTGCCACTCACTCCCCGCCCCGGCACAGGGTCCCAGGTGTGTCCCAGACCCCCACAAGGCACTTACGTAGATCTCGGCTCCGTAGAACCCGTCCTGGTAGACAACCCTGTAACGAGGTGAGGCGTGAGAGCCTGGCGCGGGTCACCAGCCGACAGGGATCGGGGTGAAGCCAGAGAACTGGGGGAGCTGCTTCCAGCAGCACAGCCGATGGGCAGCGAGTGCCGGTCCACGTAGCCCAAGGGCATGTCCTGGGCTGGGCATGCTGGCAGCGAGGGCAGGGACAGGGACACGGGATGGGTGGAGGGCATGGCTGAGGGCAGGGGACGCCACAGGGATGGAGGAGTCCGGGGCACGATCACTGCTGGGAGCAACCGAGCAGCCAGAGATCGCCATGGCTGTGCCCGACACCAGAGCGGCCGCGTGTGCCAGGACGGTGTTGCCATTAAACCAGCCGATGCCTCCGGAGTAACCGTCGGTGCTTTGGGGCACAGGAGGCTGGTGAGCACATGGGTCACCCCGGGGGGCAGCGGGCTGTGGGGTGTCACAGAGCCCGAGGCCAGGCAGGTGCTGGGGGAGTGCGGCCCATTCCCAAAGCCCGAGAGCCCGGCAATGCTGCTGCTGACGGCAGCAGAAACGGAGTGGCATGGCAGCAGATGTGCCCCGTGCCCCGAGGCAGGCACTGCCCCCTGCTGCCCGCGTACTCACGCGCCGTAGGTGGGGATGGGTGGCGGCGGCGGCGCAGCCCGGAAGGTGTTGTAGACGGCGCGTCCTCGTCCCCGTAAGTGTGCCCCTCGATACGCCACGGCTGTTCCCGTGGCGGGGTATGGGAACCCCGTTACTGCAGGAGAGAGGGGGCAAACGTGGGCTTTCTGCAGCAGCTCCCGACAGCGCGTGGCTGGGACCCCCGCAGCCACCGCAGGGCATCCCGTGCCGCAGCCCGCCTCTGTCCCCCGAGCCTGCCGGGGACACCCACGGGGGTGCTGGGGCAGGGGCCTGGCCGGGGGCAGCTGTGCACGCAGGTGCAGGAGGGGAGAGGGGCCGGGGCGGTGGTGCTGGGCACGGTGCGGAGCTGCCTGGGGAGACCCGTGGTGGGGCCGTCCCCGGCCTGACGTTACCTGCGTAGAACTCGGGGCCGTAGACCGCTCCCACCACCGGGTTCAGCTTCCAGCCTGCGGGCACGGAGAGCCGGTGAGGCCAGGGGCACCCTCCGCGCAGCGCTGCCCCCACCCCGGCTGGGCTCCCAGGGGCCACCGCTCCCGTCCCTGCAGGGCAGGGGGTGCCCGGGGGGGCTGTGCTCTGCACTGGGCAGGGAGCGGCTGCGCACGTCTGCCCGCGGGCACGCAGGGCGTTTGCTGCCGGAGCCCAGCGGGAAGCTGGCAGCGAGGGAGCGCGGGTGCCCAGGGGTGCCCCTGCCCGCTGCAGCTCTGGGTCTCCTCGAGCTGGTGCTTACCGTTGGTGTAGGGGTTGGCAGCCTTCTTGTTCGTCATCACGCGGGCCGTGGCGTTGTTCACCTGTGGAGAGAGCAGACGGGAGCTCAGCGCCTGCGGGCAGCGGGGCTGGCGAGGCCGCGGTCCAGGGCCTGCTCGGCTGCCCTCGGTGCGCGTCACTGCTGCGTCAGGTGCCGAAGCGAAAGACACCAGCCACGTGGGGAGACGCAGGAGGAGTTTCTGCCTGCAGCCACCCAGCCAGGACACAGCGCTGCCCACACGCCCGGCCAGCCCAGGCCTCCCAGCTCCTGCCCCAGCTCCAGCAGCGAGCGTTGGCCGGGCTGGCGGCCGATGCCCCGACCGCTGTGATGCCGTGCTTTGGCCAAGCTCTGACGTGCTGCCACCAGGCCCGGCCATCTCCCGTCCCCACCCCATGCCGGATCCTGCCTGCGGGAAGGACATGCTTACGGCAAGAGCCTGGGTTACTCTTGCAAGCGCCCGCGAGCTCCTGCCTGGCTTTGTTGGACTACATTCTCCGACAGGCAGGGCCTGTCCATGGGGCACCGCTGTGTCCTCTAGTCTGCCCTTCCCTGCGCTCAGCTGGGGACGTTTGTGTCCCGCTCCCTCTGCCCCGCGCTGCCCCGCTTTGCACCACTCGTGGGCGACCAGCAAAGAGCTGCCAACGAACGGGCAGAGCCTGATCCCTCTGCCTGGCTTGAAGACACAGAAGCCTCGGGGGCCAGGCAGCAGAGTGGGTGTGGGAGCCCTGCGCAGCACGCTGCCCCCCCGGGCACAGGGGAGGTGGGACGGCACGTGGAGCAGAGCCCCTCTCCTCCCTGCAGGGCTCAGGGCGGCTGTGCGGCCGCCACGGGGGCTGTGGGCAGCTGGGGGCTGCCAGAGCCCTCTGCAACCGGGCAGAAGGCAGCCAGAGCCCGGGCCGGAGCCCCAGCTCGCCCCGCACGCGGGAGGTTCGTTTGAGCCGGACGCATCTTGTGCCAAGTGATGACCTTCCCGGCAGCTGGCACACATGCTCCTGTGCCGCATTCACAGATGCATGCACGCGCCGGGCAAGCCTCCCCTGGGGCATGCGGGACCAGGACAGGACCCGGGGCTGTCCCAAAGCGTCCCCTGCCCTGGCTGTCCCTTGCCCACGGTCCCCGGGCAGCTCTGCCCTGCCTGCAGCCCCCAGGCAGGGCAAGGGACACACACACACGCAGGCATGGCACTAGCACACTTATCTGAGCACCTCAATCTTCCGGCCCTCTACGATGGTGCCATTCAGCTTCTCCCGTGCCCGGTCGGCATCTGTGCTAGTTTCAAAAGTTACAAACCCAAAACCCTGTGAGCAGAGGAGAAAAGGAGAAAGAAAGAGACAGAGAGAGGGTGTGGGGACAGAGAGAGAGAGGGGGTGAATCAGGAGAGCTGGCGCAGGAGATGAGGCTGCCGCAGTGCAGAGAGGGAGAGCCTGGGTCAGGGCCCCCGCTGGCTCCGGGGGTCCCGGCTGAGGCCCCAGCAGCACCCGCGAGCTGGGAGAGGAGTCTGGGAGAGGGGCACAGAAAGCAGGGAAGATACAACAGAGACATCCACACACAGAGGGACACGAGCTGCCTGTGCAGGGGGAGCAGAGTGAGCCCCCCCTCCCGCCAGCGCTCGGGGCACAGGGACCCGCACGGCCCCCCCAGCCGGCGCAGGGTGGTGGGACAGGGCTGCCCCGAGATGGGGTACCCCGTGCCTGGGTCCCGCGGGCAGCAGAGGAGGGGAGAGCGGGCAGAGGAGCCCCCAGGCATCCCAGCTCCACCTGGCCCCCTCCCCGGGCTCGCTGTAACGGTGCCGGCTGTGGGCAGCACCCACCTTGGAGCCCCGCTCATTGAAAATGATCTCCACATCCAGGATCTTCCCGAATTGCTGTAAGCAGAGAGAGCAGAGAGGTGAGCACCCACAGAGCCCCCGGCCCCACGCCCGCTCCTGGGGCTGCGGCACAGGGCTCTGCGCCCGGCCGGGCCAGGGACGGGCAGGGGGCTGCCTCGGGGGCCGGACCAGGGGACCCTCAGTGCCATGCAGGGGAGCGGCCCCGTCCCTCCCATGGCACGCGCTCTTCTAGAACTTGAGGAGTATCACCCAAAATCTCATTAGCCTGCACTGCTGTGAATCCCAGTGAGGGCTGGGAAGGGGACAAGGGCTCTGTGTCTCTCCCCCCTCCACGCACGGGCCTTGGTGGGCACAAATCCTGCCAACCCCTGCTCCCGGCCAGCAGCAGCCGGAGGTGCCTGGGGACGCCGCAGGCTGGGCAGGATGGGCCCTTGGGACGGGACAGTGCTGGGGTCCCTACCTGACTGGAGGGCAGGGCACGCAGGGGCTGGATGGAGTCAGACTCACCCCGAACATTTGCCGCAGATCGGGGTCCCGGAATCGGAAGGGGATATTGGAGACGTGTAACCTCTTGGGCTGCTGCTTGTCTGTGTTGTCTGAGGAGTGTAGCTGCTGGCTGTCTGTCTGTGCCGCCTCGTCTGTCTGCTGAGGGAAGCACCGCTGGCCATCAGCCCCCAGCCTCGCCAGCTCCGCATCCCCCGGTGGGGGTCCAGGCTCAGGGACTGTCCCCCTACCCTGGACTTGGCCCTGCCTGCCCCTAAGGACACCCTGGACCCTGCGGTCCCCAAGCTTTGCGGGTCTCCCAGCAGCCCGGTGAGCCAGGGGGATGCCGGAGGGGAGCTCTGCCTGTGGGGAGTTAGGGAACACCGAGCCAGGGGAACCAACCTCCCCGCCTCAGCCAGTGCTGCCAGCGGGGTCAGGGCATCACCTGCCTCACGGCGGTGCCAGAGACCCGGGGCCGGGCGCTGGCGGGGCGCAGGGAGCACACCCCCGGGAGGGGGAGGTGCAGGAGAGGGCAGGGGGCTGACTCATGACAGAACCGGCCAGCATCGCGTGGCCTTGCGCTGGCCTCTCCCCCGTCCGCCCGGTGGCACGGTGCCCGGGAGCCGTGACCATGGCACACGGGTGTGCTCGGGGTGGGGGGTGGCAGACCCCACACACGGGGCTGCTGCAGCCGGGCTGGGAAGTGCTCGGCTCAGCACTTTGCCCGGCGCTGCACTACAACCCGGTAATTGAAGCTATCTGGTGGGAAGGCAGCCAAGCAGGTAGATTACAAGTGATTAGAAATGATGGGGGGGCTGCGAGCGAGAGCGGCGGTGGCTGCGGCACCCAGCCCGGCACGCCAGGGGACCACGGCCAGGCGAGCACGGCTGCCCCGGCAGCCCTGGCACTGCGCTCAGACCCCTGCCCACCCCCGTGGACACCGCGCTCTTACCGGTACCGTCTGCGTCCCTGCTATGGACTGTGTGCTGGCGTCGGTGCCCGGCTGCTCGGCGTGGCTCTGTGCTGGTGTGTAGAGGGTCATGGCGTGCTCCGGTACTGTGCTTTGCCCCGAGTAGTCCTGCGTGGGGTGGGGGTGCGGTGGCGCGTACTCTGCGGGGATCCCGTTCTGGGGGGGTGGGGGGTACTGGGCCGGGGGGTAGGGCTGAGCCATCGCGTCCGGCGGAGCCGTGGCGTCCTGGTTACCCTGCCGAGAGAGCGGCACCATGCCCCTTACCCACCCACGTCCCTGCGGTGCCTGGGCTGCGACTTGCCCCAGGGAGGGGTTCTGGTCCCCGCAGCCAGCCTAGGACCACCCCCCTGCCCCACCATGCCCCAGCCTTTGGTGTCCCCCCCCCAAACCCTGGGCTGTCTCTGTGCCATGGCAGCTCCTGGCTCACAGTGCCCGCAGCCGAGCCCACATCCTCTCCCGCTCCGGGGCTCTGCCTGCACGATGTGCTGGGGCTCGGGCAGCAGGAGGATGGAGCCCCTCGCTGCAGGGCTTAGCCAGGGGCGCCTGCACCTCGCCCGCTCCTCGGGGAAGGAAACCAGGGCAGCCCTCGGTTTGGAGCCCAGCGGGGTTCAAAGCCAGGCCAGGCTGGCCGCATCGCTCCGGGGGCGCTGTACAGCACCAGCACCCGCCAGCAGCAAACCCGGTGTCCCAGTGAGGGTGGTGCAGTGAAGGGGAGCAGGGCTGGGGAGGCAGGGCGGGCCAGCCGGGGAGAGGAGGGATGTTGATGGCCCCTTGGCAAACACCAGGCGGGGATCAATTAACTGCTAAATATTTGATTAGGCCCTTTGCTCTAATGCAGCCAGCCTTGCCGGCCGGTCAAATGGGGTGAACTGCACCCACGCCACAGGCCAACGGCTGCCCATTGCCTGCTGGGGGGCAGCGTGGGGCTGGGGGGCAGCGTAGGGCTGCCAGGCGGCACCTGTCTTGCACACCCACCCATGCACCATCCACCCTCACAGCCCCGCATGCACCCACGGTCTCTCCCCCCTTGCACATGCGTGTGCTGCACCCACTGCCGTGCACAGACAGCGCCACGGCGCACGGCAGCAGCCCCCACCAGCAGCTGAGAGGCTGCGGACGCCTGAGCCAGCGCGCGGGGCAGCGCGGGCAGCCCCTCGGATGCTTTACAACCCACCGCGGCAGCCTCTCGCCCATGAAATACATCTGTGGCTCAGCCCGTGAAGACAAGCTCCTTAATTGTGTGTGTGGCCGATTTATGGTGCGGAGGGATGGCGGAGGAGGAGGGGGCCGCGCTGCCAACTGCCCTCCCCCAGCCAGCAGGGCCGTCGCGCCCGCGAGGGAGGCAGCAGAGCCCGCGCCAGGGGCACGGTGGGGACCACATGCAAACCCAGCCGTGAATAATCCCGCTACAGATCTGCAAGTCATTGGCAGGCTCGCCAGCGCCTTCCCGTGCTGACTCAGCTGCTTGGGGACGCGCCAGCCAGATGCACCTGCCAGTACGTCCCGCGGCTGCCGATGCTGCAGGACGGTGGAGCCCCATCCCCGGCACTGCCCCTGAGCCAGGCAGCCGGGACAATGCTCCTGCCTGCGCCGCAGGCGCACACCCCACCTCGCAGGCTGGAGGGTTCCCATCCTGCGCCCCGCCTGGCCCCGGCGCCTGACCTGCTCCGGGGAGCGGGCAGCCACCAGTCACACCAGTCGTGCTCCCAGTGCCCGACCCTCCCTGCCTGCGTGCACGGAGCCAGCAGCAGGAGCAGCCTGCATATCCTGCATGCTCTGGGCTGGACACTCGTCCTTGCTGTCGCCACAGCCAGGATCAGCCGCAGTGGGGCCGGGTGCTGCGGCCCCAGCAGGAAGAGCCAGGCAGGCGGGGGGACGCAGATGAGTGCCGGGGCAGGGACCGCTCCCACCTGCCCAGGTCTTGGGCCCCGCTGGCTCCTCGCCAGCCTGTCCCGACAGCCACGTTCATATCTGTTATTAATTAGGGCTGTCGCAGTGCTTGTCAGCCCAAGTATTATTTCATTCAGGGACCATTAGGTTCCCCTGTTTTGCGGCTCGCCATCGCCAGGGCTCCTGGTGCTGCAGAGGCGCAGACCCAGCACCTCCCTCCCGCCAGTGCTGCCGGCCATCCCCGGGCAGGGACGGGGCTGCTCGGCTGGTGGCAGGGGGCTGCCGGGGGCGTGGGTCCCACGGGGCAGGGGATGGTGGCAGGTTTGGCCGCACGACGCGGCCTGACGTCACGGGAAAACAGTTGCTGCTCAGCTCCGCGCCCCGCACTGCCTGCGTCCTCCGCCACCAGCCACTCCGGGCTGCCTCCAGCATGGGAAAAACCCTGTCCCGGGCAGCGCCGGGTCCCCTCTGCTACGGGAGGGTTACGGGGGCCCTGACCCCACAGCAGCCCCTGAGCCTGCACCAGGAGCTGCCCTTTCCCCGAGTCCCTCCCCGCGCCGAGTGCCTGGGGGGTCCTGGGGACCCACCCCTGCACCCCATGGGAGGCAGCCAGACCACGCCAACCTGCAGCCCGGTGCTCCCAGCCTGGGGTGCCCGGACGCACGGGGAGCCCGTGGTGCGGTGCCAGCCTGTGGCTACCAGGGACAGGGGGCTCTGACAGGCGTCCCTTGCTCGTGCACCACATGTCCCTCCCAGGGGATGCTCCCGCGCTTTGTGGGGCAGCTTTCCGCATTTGCATGAAAAGAAATTCTGGTTATTAATGGCCCATGGCCCTCATTTAGTAAATGAGACCGGAGATCAGTGCAGCGCCCGAGTGCAGAGTGGAGCTGGCAGTACTCAACACAGCGCGGGGGGCACCAGCAGCATCCTACCACCCGCGCTGCCTGTCTGCCGGGCACGACACCGGCAGGGCTGCGGCACAGCCCTGTGCCGAAACACCATGGCCACAGGGATGGCAGCAGGAGGGCTGGGATGGGCAGTCGAGGCCCTCCCTGCCAAGGGGAGAAGCGGCTCTGGGAAGTGCGGCAGGCGCTGCTGTGTCCTGCAGGCTGGCGGCTGTCCCGCTGCCTCCCTGCTCCTTGGCAGAACCCCACACCGAGGAGCCAGGGGAGCCCCCGGGGCGAGGGGAACCCCCCAAGAGCGGCTGTGGGATGCTGCTCCCTGAGCCCAGCGCTGGAGGGCAGGGTCAGTAGGACCCCCAGGTCCCTCGTGTGGTGTCCCCTGTACGGTGTCCCCTGCCCTGCCCGCGGCTCAGCCCCGTGCCACCAGCCCTGTGCAGCGGCTGCCGCAGCAGGCAGGGGGTGGATATCATCTTTAGCTGATTAAATGTCCCTCATTAACGAGTTTCTTTAATTAATGAAGTTTTTTTGTTTGCTCCACTTGCTTTCTCCCCACCACACTCTGCCTCCTCAGCACAATCCAGGCCATTTCCTTTCAAGTCATTTAGCGCGTGGGGCCGGTTCCTGCCGACGCCGCACTTTGGTGATTGTGCCTGTCAGCTCGGGGCTGACGACGCCATTTTTAACATTTGCTCCTTTTTAAGAAAATAGTGCACCAGGAGTCCCCAAATGCAGAGGATGTGTCTGAGCAATTAGCTGAGTGCACAGCGCCTGCGCTAACGAGCGGGCCCCCGCTGGCCCCGGTCACCCCACAATGTCCCGCCACAGCTCGCCCACGCCAGGCGTCCTGCCAGCACGGTGCGAAGGTGCAGCGTGAGCCGCCCTGAGTTACCGACTGCTCACGAGCCACCGTCACCCACCGCCAGCCGTGGACAGGCAGCACGGTGGCCCCGTGGTGGCCCTGCAAGGCCAGCCAGGCTGCCATGCCCATGCTGAGCCAGGGCCTCTCCTGGCATACACGGTCCCGATTTACAAGAGGCGGCAGCCTGTCCTGGGGCTGCCCCTTCACCCGCAGCTGCGCCAGCCACTAATGAGACCGGAGTTTCCTCCAAAAGCCTCAGGGCCATCCTGCCACCTCAGCCCATTCCTGCTCTTGTCTTCAGTCCACGGAAACCCCCACCTGGCCAGCTCTGCCTGTGGATGTCCCCTTCCTGCGCGCTGCGCTCAGGCCAGTGCTGCTGGGGCAGGGGGGGCACGGCACTGCCTGCTCCCAGCACATGAGCAGCCTGGCCGGGCAGCGGCGTGCCGAGCCCTGGAGCAGCTGGGGAGGGGGCACAGTCCCATCACCACGCACCTCCCCACCGCCAGCAAGAAGGGAGCCATGAGAGCAGTGCACACCACGGAGTCTGCAGCCGTGAGTGTCCAGGAAGCAAAGGCAGAGTGGATCCGCAGGGATCCGCAGGCAGCCACAGGCAGCCAGCCCAGCTCCGGTCCCTGATGTCTGCCGCTGTCCCTCTCCCTCCACCAGGAACCGGCCACCCACCGAGGGGTGCAGTGAGGGTCTGGGGTCCTAACCCCACCACAGCATCCAAGGAGGGCACCAAGCTGTGAAGCCTCGGTGGGCAGCGCATCCTGCAGGCAGCGCAGGCAGCAATGGCATTACCCTGACCCAGACTGGCTCCCGCTTGCTCGCTCGCTGTCAGGACATCCCCTCGCCGCACGGCGAGGCAGCCTGAGGTCAGACCGAGCACGGAGAAGGGTGTTGAGCAATTCCCCGAGGGCAGCCGAGCCTGCGGCTCAGCCTGCGCCAGGGCAGCTGCTCGCTGCCGCAACAGGTCTGCAGCGCTGCTGTGGCGGGACCCGCCATGCCTGCCCGCAGGACACGGAGCCGGGGACGGACAGAGGCAACGCGCAGGAAAGGCGATGTGAGCGTCTGCCCTCGTGCCCGCTGCCTCGGAGCAGGGTGGTGCCGGGCTCAGCAAACATGCTGGTGGCAGCGGGAGGGTCCTCGCACGGCCCCATGCGCCTCCCAGGTGCCCAGGGGCCATGCGGCCGTGCCGTCACCGCAGGCTGCCGCGAGGCCGTGGCCGGCACAGCTCATCTGCGTGACAGCCACAACGTCCCCCCTTCGATCCAGCCGCTCGCTCATGCTAATGACTGTCAACATGAAACAGAGGCCGTGAAGGGGAAGAAAATTACTCCCTGAAAAGGAATTGACTGATCCCCGTCATTTCTCAAGGAATCACTGACCTGTGAATATTTCATTACCCAAAATGCCGCGCCATCCATACAAAGCAGCGCGCCCGGCCGCGAGCAGGCACCAGCCACAGAGCCCTGGGCTGCGGCAGGGGAGTGGGGTTGGGGTGCCCACCGCGGGGACGTCCCCAGCCCCGGGAGGAACAAGCCTTGCCTGCCCCAGGGGCCGGCAGGAGATGGCGGGGGGTTACTTCTCCTCCCCACCCCGGAACGGGGGCCATCACGTCCCCACAGAGAGCTGGGGGGGACCGCGGGGGAATCACCCCCCTGGGAAGGAGCCATGAAAGGAGGAGAGGAGCTGCGGAGGCCGGCGGCAGCAGCCACCGCGCTTAATGTCTTCATTAGCGAGGAGGCAGGGGAGGGGGAGAGCCTGCTAATGGCATCTGCCAGGGATGCTCCAGTGGAAGCTCCACAAAGAGCAGCCGGGCTGGAGAGAAGCGGCAGGACCCAAGGGGCAGGAGCGACGGGATGAGGAGAGGAGGCGGAGGAGGAGCCGGGGGAAGGCAGGGCAGCCTGCCGGCATGGCAAAACCACCATTTTTCCAGGCTGCCACACGCTGTCCTGGCACCTTCTGCCCCCCTCCCCTGTGCCGGGACCCTGCAAGAGGGGAGCTGCCTCTTGCCAGAGCAGGGCAGCAGTGCCCACTCCTGCCCTCCGCCCCCCGAGCCCCCCTGGCAACACGCGGCCGCCTGCGGCTGCCAGGGACCAGGGCACGGCCAGGGCCGGACGCTGCTTCCCCTCTGCCCACGGGAGCCCGGGACGCGGTGGCCGGTGGCCATGCAACACCCAGCAGGAGGGGGGACAAGATGCCAACCCAGGCACAGACCTGCCTGCGCGTCCCCGTCACCTCCCGCCAGGGGCAGGGGGGGAGCAGGGTCCAGCCCCGACTCCTGGCTCTGCCAGCCGGAAACTTCGGAGCTGAGGCCGCATGAAATATTCATGAAGTAAATGGTGCAATTTCATCTGCATTCAGCCAACTTCATGTATATTTCAGAGTATTATGAAATGATAATGTTGTGTAACCGAGGCGAGACGGGGGTGCTTGGGGGGGCTCCTGGCTGCCCCCCGTGGGCGCATGGCTGACATCTCCCAGGCTCGCGCGTACCTGTGCCGGTGCGCCAGGGAGGGACCGGGCTGTGTCACCGACAGAGACGTGCCAGGATCAGGCCCACAGCGAGGGCGGGTACTGCAGCTCTGGGACACACAGGACTCGTCCCCCTCCTGAGCAGAGCCCGGCATCACTGGCAGTGCCAGGGCTCACCTGCAGCAGTTCCCGGCATCACCAGTGGTACCAGTGCTCACCTGCAGCAGCTCCCGGCATCACCAGGGCTCAATGGCAGCAGCTCCCAGAGGATGCTCCTGGAGGGGACCAGCCAGGCCAGACCCCTGGCACAGCTCTTCTTACAGGCACGCTGGCGCGATGCAGACCCGGCATACGCGGCGCTGGTCAGGATTCCCAGCAACCCGCGGTCCCCAGCGGCCACCACAGGGTTTGGGACAGGTGGGCACACCAGTCACAAGCTTGGCTGCAGAGCCTAGGGACCGGGACAGGCTGGAGAGGACACGAGTCCTCGGCAGCATCCACTTGAGCTACCTGCTCCTCCTAAGCCTTGCAGACACCGGAGCAGAGCCCCTGTGCCGCAGTGCCGGAGCTGCCGGCAGCCGAGCCCAGCCTGGCCAGACCCAGAGAGCTCACAACACGGCGAGCAGCAGGATGAACGGCCGCATCCACCGGCCTCACGCCTCCCTCGTGAGCACCGCGCCGGCTGCAGCTGCTGTCCCCGCGCCGTGCCCCGCGGCTCGCAGGTCCCCGAGGAGCCCAGCTGCCCAGACCCTAGCCCTACTCATGCAAAGCCCTTCGCACCCAGGAGCACACCCAGAGCCCCCTGTCACTGTCACACTGCTGCCATGATGGGGCTCTGGCAGAGCCACACGTGGTGCTCGCTCACGCGCAGCCTCACAAGCGCACGCATGCTCGCACCGGCCAGCGTGGGTGCTTGGGGAACCACGGACCCGCGTGTGCACCCGGGCAAGCTCTCTCATGCAGCCCTCTCTAATAGGCAGTCAGGAGCATAATTTTTCCTCTAATTACATATTCAGCACTTCTGAGAAAATGAGATTTTGGTAATTCAATTGGACTGAGAAGCAGGGCTATAATAAAATGAAATTTGTAACAATCGCGCAGTTAAATTAGTTAAATGGAGAGGAAGGAGCTGTGGAAAATTGACCCCTCGATCTCCTAAAGACTAATCAGACATTTGAACCGAGTTGTGCTAACAAAGCCCCCAGGGTGTTGCGGCGGCGGAGTGAGGGGGAAACCAGAGATGCTGCGAGGGAAGAGCTGGAAAACAGCCGGGACCACGTGGTGCCGCAGAGGGGACCTGCAGCTGCTCCGGTGCCAGGGCGGGGTGGGATGGGTTTGGTGGAGAGGGTGCTGGGACATGATGCCAGTGCCGTGCACTCCGTGGCACCGGCCATCGCCAGGACCCGGCAGCTAAGGCCTAACACTGGGATGGCGTTGGGCCTTTGCTGCCAGGTCCTGGCGATGGCCGGTGTGGTGGAAGCCACAGCCCTCACCAGCTCCTGGACACGCACCACATCCTCTTCAGGCACTGGGGCACGAGGGTACGGAGGATGGCGGGTGGTCGTGGTCTGCCAGCAGGGACCGCAGGGACATGGGCAGCCATGCCCCGCAGTTGGACCAGCCCTGAGTGGGGACAGCCACCGCAAGGACACCAGGACAGGGACAGGCACGGCACACCGCATCGGGCAGGCACGCTGGTCGGGAGACGGGCATCCCATGAGCTGGAGGGGCACTGCAGCAGGTACAAAGTAATTAGCCTCAATATTTATCTTGTTGTTCGTCTTTTTTATTTTTTCTTGTGAAAGAAAAGGAGAAAAAGACGAGTTTCTCATTTGCAAGTTAATTAGTCTAATTAGCTCTAATTAAGAGCTCCCCACACAATGCAGATCACAAATAAGCTGCCACTGTCGCCTGCTCCTGCTCTTCTCTCCCCATTTTCGATTTTATACAAGAGCTGTTTGAAGGCTGTGGCCGGCGCTGCGGCGGGGAGATGCCGAGCGAGCACAGCTTGTGGGGGGATGCAGGATCCCCCCTGGCTGGGAGCTGCTCCCCTCCGGTGCCGGGGCTCCTCGGGCATGCCTGGGGACGGCCGCGCCGCTGCTCCCCTGGGGAGACCCTCTGCTCAGCTCACCCCGGGCTCTCCGACCTCCGCACTGAAGCAGGACCCGCATGTCCTTCCCCCGCTCCCCTCCCTGGGCAGCTCCTGCTGCCGGGACGAACTGGCCACACACCCAGTACGCGTGTGTCCTGCCGGCAGCCGGAGCGGGGATGCAGCCAGCACAGCCCGGCTCACAGCCCAAAGCCGGAGGTTCAAGCTCCGGCCCTGCCAGCGCAGCGACGTCCCTGGCTGTGTCCCCGGCCAGCCTGGGCAAAAGGACAGGGACAGGAATCCGCCGGTGAACACCAGCCTCACCCAGGCCCAAAAGCCGCTGAAGCCGCCAACAGACTGGGTGGGCACACGCTGCCAGGGGCTCCCCAGCGCCGTGGAGAGCTGCGGGAGGCTGCGGGGATGCAGGGCAGCAGCGCGGTCCCGGGCACGGAGCAGAGGGTGAGACGAGCAGCCGGGGCAGGGCAGGGCACGGCACTCTGCTGTTCGGCTTCTCTGCCACGGCACGGCCAGTGCCCTCCTGTGCCCCGCTCTGCCGCAGCTCTGCCGGAGGGAGACACGAGGGCAGGGGGAGGACAGGGTGAGGAGCTGGGGGCCAGGCGGCATGCCACCCGTCCTGCCCGCCCCCCCGTGCCGCCAGGGAAGAGCTGCCGCGTGGCACTGGGAGCAGCGGCGATCATGTCAGCTTATGTGTCATTTTCTACTTGGGTAATGCGAGCGGTGAGGGATTGCTGCTCGGAGAGACGGGGAAAATCATGACAAAGTGCTGCAAGCCCAGCACTCTGGCGAGGGGGGAGCAGGAGCCAGACCTGCCTCACCCCCCTGCCCCAGGGCCACTGCTGGGCGCACTGCACTGGCTGCCACCACCCCTACATCCCGCAGCGAGCTTCCCGGCTCCTTGATGGAGGGGGAAAGGCTGCGATCCCCGAGGATGGGAATGGGACCTGGCTCTACACGCGCTGACCTCGACAGGTCCTCAAACCGCCTTCCTTCCCTGGCAGCACCAGCCTGTCCGCACACCAAAACCCCAGCAGCACCAGCACGGAGGCAGGGGCTGCCCGAGCACCACTCCCGGCACCATCCCCAAAAACGCCCTCCTCCAGCTGGGTCTCCTTCCAGCGCTCGTCTCACTCAGTCTAATAGGTTATTGCTGCCAAGGATCACATCTCAGCAGCGCTGCTCGCACGAGGGCTGGAGCGAATCCTGCTGATGCTGTGCAAAGCCCTTCTGTAAGATCTGTGCAGCGCAGCCGGGATGCGAAGGCTGCTGGGGAGGGGGCCCTGCCCCAGGGGGGCACCGGAGCTGCCCACTGCTGGAGCCAGCGGGACACTTGGGAAGTGAGACAAAGTGAGAACCCGGTGTGGGGACACCAGCAGGGGACAGCAGGGCATGCAGGGGATCTGGGAACCGCACTCGGCCCCCCTGTAAGCAATGCCCGCAGCCCTGGGGGATGCCTGTCCTGTGGCGGTCACCACAGACCCTGTCACCTGCTGGAATGTGGCCTTTCCTCCCTCCCTGGTCAGGCTCTGTGCCCGAGCCAGCACATCCCTCAACCCGGAGCCCACCGAGCTCAGGTCGGGGCAGGGGACTGCTTCACCCGCAGCGCTCCCCGCTCAGCCCAGCCCCTGCCCTCATGCCCCGCTGCCCGCCTGGCTGATGACGAGCTGGCCCAGCTGCCGTGGCGCCAGCAGGAATGTCGAAGCCACAGCGTTCCACGGGCTTGGAGCCGCCTCTGCCCCCACCGCCCCAGCCTGGGCGTCCCAGCACTGGGAAGACCCAGTTCCTTCCTCGGACGTTTGGTTCCCTCCTGTGCCAAGGCACTCTTCCCAGCATTCCCCGATGCCGGTGCTTTCCCAAACCTCTCTGCACCTTCCCAGCAGCCCAGCCCCATGCATGCCCAGCGTGCCCGCTTGCCAATACCAGCTGCACCTAAGGGACCGATGCCCTTTCTGGAGAGGCCACTGTGCCCCCCAGTCTCCCCACTGCTCGCCAGCTCCGCCACCGAATCCCGTCATTTCACAGACACAATCCCTGGGAACGGGGCAGCACCACTCCTGCTGCCCACAGAGCCACCGCGCTGGCACCGGGGTTGGTGCCGGCAGGGCCCCGCTGCCAAGGTCCTTCCGGCACCCACGCGCAGGGGTCCTGTCCGGGGCCAGCAGCAGGAGCCGGGCAGGAGCTGGCGGCAACGCTCGCCCCGTGGGGACAGCAGCCGGGGGGCCAAGGCACCGCCGTGACTCTGCAGATCCCCGGAGGAGCCCGGGGCGCTCGGCCCTGGCACCCAGCACCCCTCCTGGCCCTGGCTGCAACCCCCGGAGCCGGCCCGGCCCTGGGGCAGCGCAGGAAAATCTGGTTTCAAATGCACTTTCCCGTTTCCCGCTGGGCCCTGAGCACGGGCAGCATCAGGACGGGGGCGGAGAGCGGCCGGGGGTGGTGGGAGCCGGCGTGGGCAGCCTGTGCCAGCTCTCCTAATTAGCCTTTCTTCTTTGTTAAACCATACCCCTCCACCGACTGCCTGTAATGCTTTAAAGAATGATAGATACTAAATCTAATTTAATCTACTCATTCACCCATCACTACAGTACTAAAATAGGAATATACCTATAAAAAGAGCATCGCCAGGCAGTGTAGGCCTAAATTACAGCTATTGTGGGAAAACCAGCTTTGCAAAGCTAAAATTAACGTCAGTGTTTTCAATATATTAAAAAAAAAAAAAAAAAAAAAACCCACATGTTTTTTGCAGCTTTAAAGCCTGTCCACCGCCGTGCACGGCGGCCGCTGCAGTGCGGGCGCTCAGCCGGAGCCGGGAGCCACCGCGCCGGGTCTCGCATCTGTGCGACACGCAAGCAGGGGGAGAAACCAGGTTTGAAACGAACCCGCTGCTGCAACACGCTACAATACTGCTCGGAATAGACTTGCTCCCTAAAAATATAATATGCTAAACTTGGCAGCAGCCCTTTTGGAAAGGAATTTTCCAAGCAACCTTTTGCAGAGGTTGTTTCCCAGTGGGCTGGGTGCTGCTCAGATGAACCTCCTGTACCGTGGGCTTGGCAGCGCGGTGTGGCTGTGGGCAGCACGGTGTGACCGTGGGCACCGGGGACGCCCGTGGTGAGTGACGCCTCGGGGGCAGCTCTGTGGCAGGTTTCAGCCCACCTCTACATCCACCTGCGCTCGCGTCCAGCCCCGCATGCACATCACTGCCTGCGCCCAGGTCTGCGCTGCGCTCGAACGCCGACGCTGAGCCTCAGAGCCCACGTCTGTCGCAGGTCAGCACCGCGCCTCGTCCCGCAGCGATCAGCTGCTCACTCATCATTACAGCAGAGACACTTTTTAAGCAGTGACCGATTGCTCTGTTAACGAAATGCAGCCACCAAAGTCTCCCTCTGCGCCCAGGTCCTCGCTGAGCCAGAGCTGAACGTTCCCACCAAGCCCCGCTGAAGGACGCGGTGCTGCCGCCCGCCCCGCCAGCGCAGGCTGCTCCGGTGCTGGACCTGCCGTGGCAGGGCCAGGGGGCGATTCCTGCACGCAGTGCGGCTGCACCATGTGGAGAGCCATGCACCATGTGGAGAGCCATGCACCACGGCTCCTATGGCTGGCACCGGGGCGGCCACGCAGCCGCACGGAGAGAGCGGAGCGAGCTGCAAGGTGCCCGCAGCCACTGGGATGCGCCATTTGCATCCCCAGAGCCTGGTGGCAGCTGGACCTTCCCTGGCACTGGGCTAATCGAAGTTTTGCAGACAACTTAATTTCTTGGTCATTCCTTCAAATACTGACCCTGTTAAAAATACCGGGGCCGGGGAGCTACGAGACACGAGCAGCTTCCTTGGAGCAAATACAGCAAACACAACAAGCTTCCCACGGGGACAACGCATGCCCGAAGGGGATAAGGCCGGTTACCGTGCGCAGACCCCATGGTCCCCCAGGTTGCAGCCCCCCTGGCCAGCCCAGCCCGGAGCAGCCGGACGCGTGTCCTGGCACAGGAGGAGCCAGTGGCCAGTACGGACCCCTGCAGCCGCGGGGCTCGGGCACCATCCCGTGTAGGTGCCCACTCAGGTCTGACGCAGGGACACCGGCCTCCCTACGCACACACCCATTCTGGTCAGGGAACCCCAGCCCAGGGGGTCAAACCGAGCCCCCCCAGACCCCACGCCACAACACCTGCAGGGAAAGTCTGTAAAGCTCCTCCAGGCGTCTCTGGCCGCGCACCAGGGAGTCGAGTCGGCTGCCCAGAGGTCCAGGGCGGACACGCACCCACGGGCAGAGGCAGCATCGCTCCCCCTGCGCTCCTCCAGCGCAGGCATGGCCAAGTAGTGCAGATCCAAAATCCAGAGTGAATTCGGGGTAAAGCACTGCTGCAGAGCGAACACCGTGTGGCAGGCAGGGCCACTGCTCGGCCACGCAGGACGAGGAGCCGGTGGCAGTGCGTGCCCTGCGCCCCTTCCCCATGCGGCAGCTGTCAGTGACGTCCCTCTGCCTGACGCCTTGTCACGACACACACCAGGAACACCCTGTCCCCAAGAGCTGGGTGCAGAGCCTTAACAAGGGACAAGCCCTGGGAAGAGGACGGAGATTTTGGCCTCCACTGCACTCATTAGCCGGGTGAAAATCCAACTCCGTATCTTGTAATAAAACCCTCCTTTCTGGCTCCCGAGTCCAGATGTGCTGCCAAGGAGCGGGAGGCTTCTGGGAGAGCGGGGAAGAAGAGATGCTAAACATCATGTCCAAATTAAAACAAACAGGGTGCAGAGGGAACCGGGAGCTGCTGGGTGCACAGAGCCACGTATCGGGGAAAAGCGTCTCCTTCCCGGGGACCCCAAACTCCACTCATGCACAGCCCAGCTGGGCGCCGGCGGCAGCAGCCCTCGCCTGCCCGCAACGCTGCCGGTCCCCGCTGCCTCCAGCTGCAGCCCCGGGAGCAGGCAGCAGCGCAGCCCGTCCGCGCCGGAGCGCTCCGCAGGGTGAGTGACACAGCCCAGCCCACCGTGGCAGCTGGGGGATGAAGAGATCCCGGGGGACGAGGGGATCCCAGCTGGAGAGGGAAACCTCCCACGCTGCCACCCGCTCCCGAAAGACTCCAGGCCCTGCGCCGGCTGCCGGTTCAAAGCATCCATGCGCTCCCTTCACAGGGACAGAAAACCTCCCCGGGGACGGGCGGGGGCTCGGGGACAGTTTCTGCTCGGTGTCAGACCCACCCGGGCAGCCAAGCAGCGGCCACGGGGACCATGGCGTAGCCTGGGGAAGCCAAGACCGAAAGCCAGCGTGGCCCCAGCTCTCCCCAGCCTCTGCCTGCAGGAGGGTGCAATAAATCACGCACCCGTCTTGGCTGGCCTCTGCAGCAGCCCCCGCGTGAGCCCCGGCCCCGTGCACACGCCGTGGCCGCCGCCGCCGCACTTGTGTAACCAGCGGCAGCACCGGCTTTGCCAGCCCCATCTCCAGGGTGCCGGACAGAGCAATCCTGGGCCTCACCGTCCCCACCGCCAGCACGGCCACGCTCTGGCCGCAAGCCCGATCAGACACAGTCTACGGACGTCCCAAGGGACGGAAATGCTCCCCAGCCCTTCCCTGCTGGGGCGGGAGGGCTTGCACCCACGCTGCCTGTCCTCGGCTGCAGGGTGAGCCGCGCAGGCCATGCCGAGCACGGTGAGGATGCTATGAATTTTTAAACTCCTGAAAGCACAAATGGAGCAGTTCGTCTAGCTGGGAGACGGGATTTCCAACGCAGCAAAGAGGCTTTTGAAGAAAACGCCTCCTCTCCTGAGCTGTGCTTCCCCCGGGACGATGAGCCCGGAAACCCGGTGTGCTGGGTCCAGCGCGGAACCCGAGGGCAGCCCCGCAGGGCAGCACGCCCTGCCCAGAAGTTAAGGACCAAACTGACGGCCCGTGGGGCTGCCTGGTCCTGGGGCTCGCCTGGACCCGCCGCCCCCCCGCCTCTCTCTGCAGCGCCTTCCTATCGACAGCGACACAAGCCCACGCACGCTGGACCCCGCGGCCCCGCGGCACACACACACATACGTGCACACGCGTGTGCATGCACAAGCTCATCACCTTCCCTTCTCCCCGGAGGCTGCTCAGGCCACACAGGAGCCTCATTCCTTTATCTGAGCATCCATCATCACCCAAACAGCAGCAGTGCCGAGGCAGGAAAGCGCTGGACCCGCGCCGGCAGCTCTGCCTGCCGCACTGCCCGCGTCTGAGCCCGCTGCCCCAGCTGCCTCAGCAGAGAAACTGGAGAAACCCCGAAGGAATCGCGGGCCGAGGGCCACAAGCCCCCACTGCAACACCACTCGCTGGTGCCGCGGGGCTGGTGCCGGAGAGGCCCCGTGGCCGGCGAGGATGCGGTTAAGCTCTGACCCTCCGCCGAGAGGGAACCGGCCAGAAACACGTGTGAACCGGAAAGCAAAAAAATCCCCCGGAGAGGGTGACTTACCTGTTGGAGGTAGAGGAAGGCTGGAGGACAGGGGAGAGAGTGAGGAAGCATGCCTGAGTTGGAGACAAGGAGGCAGCCCGAGTTAGCCATGGAGCACAGCATGTGTCGACAGGTAGCCGTGAAGCTGCTCGCGGGTCCGTCCTCTTCCGCACACCGCGATCCTCGTCTTCCCGGCTGGCCCCTCGGGCTCTCCCCTCCTCGCCGTCCCTCCCGACCCCTCGGCGCTAGGATGAGGGGGGCATCGGCGGGCCGGCCGCCCGGCAGCAGCGCTCGCCCCTCACTTCGGTGCCATTAGCCACGGGCACGGAGCGCTCGGTCTGCAAAGGGTGTGTGTGAGCGGAGCGGGAGCAGGAGAGAGAAAGGAAGGGGAGGAGGAAGGGAGAGAGGGCGAGGGAGCGAAATAAAAGGGGTGGGAGTTGGAGGAGGAGGGGGAGTCCCCTGTGCATTCAGACATCAAACAGAGCTCTGTATAAAATGAAGAGAATCCGTAATGACATGAGAACAGCTGATCCCGCACTTAACCCCTCCGCCGCCGCCACCGCCGCTCGCACATGGCTTCCCCGCTTCCCCGCCGCCCCCGCCCGGGGCCGAGCTGCGGCTCCGAGGGAGAAGGGTCTCACCGGGGGTCGGCGGCGCCCCGGGAAGCCGGTGCCGAGCGCGGGATCCCCCCGGCACCCCCGGCCGGACACGTGCGCCCGCGCCGCTCCCGGCGGGGCCGGGCCGGGATGGCCGGGAAGGGCCGGGAAGGGCCGGGATGCGGGATGGGATGCGCCGGGCCGGGCGGGGGGCAGCCCCGCAGCAGCCCCGGCT
>VZSF01003412.1:22485-54679 GCA_013398295.1 Chionis minor
CGCGTGCCCTCGCTCGGGCGCCCCGTCCCACCTCGCGCCCGCTCCCACCGCAGCCCCCGGCCGGGCGCTGGCACGGGGGTCTCTGCCCCGGCGCCCCGCACCGCTGGCAGCGCCCCACCGGGCCGGCGTTGTGCTCGGGCATGTGCGGAACAAAACCCGGCTCCGTTCAGTTTCCATCTTGGCCAAATGTGATGCACAAAGGCAGGGCTGTGCCAGCAGCTGCTGATGCTCCGTCTCCGCCGGAGCCTCCAGCACACGACCAGCCCTATTCGGAGCCTGGGATTTTCCACAGTATCCCCAGACATAGCGACACGCTGCAGTGTCCTGCTACACTCGCAGCAGTTCCCATTTCTGCTGCAGACACTCAACAGCAGCGGCGTGTGGCACGGCCGGCCTGGAGCCACGGGGCAAACCTGGCAGAAACACACAGCGCTAGGAAAAGCCATCCTGAAGGAGTGGCGGCCGAGGGGGTGCCAGCCCCCCCGTGGGGTCCTGCTGCTGGGGTGACCGCGGTCCAAAGGGACCACAAAGTGCCAAATCAGGGAAGGGACATGGGCCTGATGCGAGGGTTCCCCATCACCACCGCCCGCAGCACCGAGCTGAAAGGAGCCTGGGCCGCCAGTCCCTGCCAGGAGCGTGGGCTGCAACGAGCTCCCATGTCCCACCACAACTGCTCGCCCTCCAGCTCCCAACGGACCACAACAACCCCAATGCAGCGGCACGTCCTGCACACCTCACTGCGCAGACCCCGTGCCCCCTGCTCGCCTCCAGCCCCCCTTCCCCAGGGAGTCCCGTGGCCCCGGTGCCACGCTCTCCTGCACGCTCCAGTGCCCAGGGCAGGACACGGGGCAGCTTTGCAAGAGCCGGGAGACAAGCACGTCCTCCCACAGCCCCTCGGGCAGCTGTGGGGAGCGGGGCCCCAGCAGGCACCCCACGTGCACTGCAGCACCGCACAGCACCCTGGCCCGGGCGGAGGGACACCCTGGGCAAGGTGACAGGCAGCTCCCAAGGCGCTGGGCCGGTGTGGCTCCCGCGCTGCTCTCGGGCAGAGGGGAAAGGGAAGGGCACGTCCCGGTGCTCTGGGCTTGCAGTGCCCAACCAAGGAAACCACGTGAGCCGGGAGCCGGCTCCAGGATGAGGTAATCTGCCTGTCCTCCCCTGCGCCAGAGCCTGGCTCCGGGTAGGGTGACTCAAAGGTGCTCCTGGCCGGTGGCAGTGCCGCGAGCCCTGGCACTGCCCCGAGCCAGCAGCCCGTGTCACGGGACGGTCCGGGCTGGCTCCAGCCACAGGGCAAGGAGAGACGCTGCTCTCCTGCAGGGAGAGCGCATGGAGCGACATGCTGGGCGGATACGCTGGCCACGACCCCGGTGCAGACCCTCTGCGCTGCCATCAGCAGCAGGAACCGGCCACGTTTCCCCAGGGTAAATACCTTGGCAGTGGGGGAACTGGGCACGTCTCCAGGAGCCGAGTCTTCTCTTTCCCTCCTCCTGCCATCACCAACATCTGCCTGGCTGCAGAGATGCCCCCATGGCCACGGGGAGCCCCTGTGGGACACTGGCTGGCTCCAGAGTGGGGAACACTTCACCGGCCACCACCAGTGGACTACCTCACCCTGCTGCTCCCAGCCATTCCGGCGGTGATGCCGTGCTGCAGCCCCGGCCGACGGCACCAGCAGCATCACCAGGGCTGTGCTGGGGCAGCCCCATGGCACCCACCACCTGAGAAGCCCCGGCCCGCAGAGCCCCAGCCCCAGAGGAACCCCTCCGAAACTGAAGTCTCCTGGAATGAAAGTTTATTTATCTGTTTAATTAAGATGTGTTCACCAGGCGCACAGACCCCGTTCCATCTGTCTCACTTACAGCCACGTCCCAGTAAAATTAAACCTAATAAATATCAGACGAGGGAAAGCAAAGGGCACATGTAAGATATATGATCAAAGGCAGAAGTTGCACAGGGCTGCAGTTCTAAGCACATCTTTCTCTCTGCCCTTCGGGGATGGGTTGGCGATGTGCTCCCATGCACAGGATGGGGCTGGCTTTCCTTCAAATCAGCACTATTTTCATTTTTTATTTATTTTAAATGAACCCTTGAGGGCTCCTTGGTTTTGTTTTCTGGAAGAGGCAGAACAACACGGCACCGGGACAGGAGCAACCTCGGCCGCTGGTCTGGAGCCCAGCGAGGAGCCCAGCGAGGGGCAGGGCCTGCGCCGGGAGGGCTGATGGACCCCCCGAGCTGCCGAGGGAACCCCCTGGGAAAAGTGTGACCCTTTGGGCTGCTCCCAGGCAGTCGGGATGCACTGGCCGCACGTGGTCGGGAGCTGGCCCAGCAGCAAAGACCCACTGGGAGGTGCCCGACGTGGCCGGAGAAGCACTGCCAGCTCCCGGGGGGTTATCAGAACTGACGGGCACTCAGCCACCCTCCGAGGCACACTTCCCTCCGCCTTTTGGAAACTATCCAACAGAAGGGAGGGCTCTGAGGTCTCCCTAGAGCCCTGGCCAGGGCTCCGCCCCGGAGCCCACCTGGACACCGTGTCCAGACCCCTGACCCACGGGGTACGAGGGGAAATCGCAGACCCCAGCGCTGCAGTCCGCACCGGGACGCCATCCCACACCCTCTCCCGGCAGAGAGGGATGACGTGGCAGCCCACGAACCTGCCAGGGATGCACCGAGGAGAGGCAATGTGCAGCCACGGGTGGGCTGCGAGCATCCCGTGCTTAACGGGACCCCCATGGCACCCCCCCGCCACGCTCCTGCAGTGCAAAGCCGGGGCATGAGCCCGGATGCTGCCGCTTGGGAGAACTGCCACGAGGGGCCGCGGGTCAGGCTGAGGCGCAGCCGCCGGCGCGAGGACCAGCCAGAGGTCGGGTGCTCCCAGCCTCCACGGGGTCAGCCTGCCAGTGCGGTGCCAGCGGCCCCACAGCACGCAGGCAGCGGGGCACCCGCCCAGTCCTCCCCTCCCGCCCACTCCAGAATGCCCCCAAGCCACGGCATTCATTAATTAAAAGCTCATTAGTAGTTAGTCATAGACATAAAGCGATTAGATGAAGGCGCTGACAGATCTGAGCTGCGGTGAAGCCAGGGGAAGGTCCCATGTGCCCCGTTGGCTCGGCTGCAGAGGGTGCCCCAATGCTGGGTGCAGACCAGGACAGCGAGAAGGGACCGACAGAGGTGACGGGTGGCAGCACCACGTGCCAGCGGTCTGTGCCCTGCTGCAGAGAGGTCCCTGCCCACTGCCCTGTCACCTCCATGCCATCGCTGTGCTGCTGCTCCCTCTGCCTGAGCACCCCTGGGCTCTCCCAGCCCCTCTGCCAGGGGCAGCATCAGGATTTACTGGGACTGGACTGGGATGGGGACACCTCTCCCAGAGCATGACAGGCACCAAGGAGCGTGGGAGGAGTAGGGGGGCCGTGGGGGCTGTGCAGGCTCCCACACAGGGGTCACCCGACTGCCAGGACCTGCCAGCACTCAGCAGCCAGCACCACCACGAACCGAAGCGCTTCCTCCTGCTGCCACATCGCCAGCCCCGGCCGTGCTGCAGCTCCCGGCCCAGCCGGCTCAGCTCACACCGTCCCAGCGCCACGAGCTGCCCCGAATCCCCGCACGCTCCTGCACCCCTGCCGACAGCCACGCAGCCACCTATGGATTTCTGGTTTCTTGCTCCATCTCTAAACGACAGATGTGGTTTAAACCAACCGCAGGCGTATTGGAACCCTATATGGCCATTACGCAGCAGCCCCGCCAGGGCACAGGGACACTTGGGGAGCACGGGTGGCATGTTGGGAAGGATGTCTCAGCTCCCCAGGGACACCTGGGTGACCCTCCTCTGCACCCAGTTAAACTTCCTCCCCCTCTTCCCTCTGCTCCTTCCTCTTCTTCTGATGGCTCTTGGTGGGTCGCTGGAGCCACCCCTGCTCCGCACTCCCAAAGAAGCTGGAGATTGCACTTAAAACCTCCACCCTGTGCCCTCTCAGCGCCCTCGTAGCTGCTGCCCCAGGTCCTGCCTCTGCCCCCAGTGCCGCCTCCCTGCCTGCCGCTGCGGCCATGAGCTCCCAGGTCCCAGGCAGGGGTGGTGATGTCATCAGCACCGAAGCATGACCTCACCTGGAGGGAACCATGACCAACACATGGCAAGTGTCTAGGGCAGCGCCTAGATGGTGCCGGTGGCAGCCAGGAGGGGCAGAGAAACGCAGGGAAAGCACGTGAAGGTTTAGTGGGATCTAGGGAGAAACACCACCTCACTGAAACTTTCCTCGCCTGCTGCAGGGGGACGGGATGGGGGCCCAGAAACGCTCTGGCATCCGGCCCGAGCTGCCAGTGCCGTGGCTGGGCCAGCACCCAGGGACGTCCCGCTGCCCTTCGTGCCATCCATCCCTCCTCTGCCCTTCAGCCGACACGGGAAGTGCCTCGGGACCCTCGGTGCTCTCCACAAAACAGAGACCAGGTTACAGCTGTCCCGTGAGATCTGCGAGCCCGGAAGCCAGTGTCCTTCTGTCATCCGGCACGAGCAAATGGTGCACAGGCACCTCCCGGCAGCGGGCCATGTCCAAGCTCTGGGCTCACCACGAGGCACACGGCGGCTCCCGCGGGGACACAGTTTACATCTGTGGTTGGGCAGGACAAGCAGGAGGTTGTCACTGCAGCAGCGAGAGAGCCTGGCTTCTCGCCTTCAGTCAGCACAGCCCTTCCTAAAGCCCTTTCACTTGACAAAATATTTACATGAAATGGCAATTAGGCTCCCTAGATTTAATGAGAATTAACGTGCAGGCAGCAGAACCATGGCAGAGCAGATGCTGCCAAGCACCTCGAGCTCATGGGCTGGGTGGGCAGCGCCGGCAGGGCTGTGGCAGGTAAAATGGCTGCACCGCACTCGGCAGGGTGCCCCGCACCAGCGCTGCCAGGGCCAGAGCCATGGCCACTGCGGGACGGAGGGTGACGCAGGAACGACAGAGGGTGATGTGAGGAACGAGCAACATCAGACCCGGGGACCTGAAACGCTGCATTCCCAGAGCCCTCCCCTTCCCCAGGATCAGACCCGCTGCCCAACAAGGGGTTCCCCAGAAGGTGCATCCCCCCGAGCCGGCGCATCGCTGCACACTGGCCTTGCACGCAGCAGCGGGGGCTTCGGCAGCAGCACGGGGGGTGCCAGTGCAAGGGGCAGGATGGGACAGTTGAGGCCGCCCGGGGGGTCAGTGTATCCCCAGCAGGAACGAGAGCAGGGCTGTGTGTGGCACTGCTGGTGCTGGGCACGGGACAGCCCGGGCTGGGACAGCACTGGGAGCGGCAGAGGGGCGGCACCAGGCAGGAGGTGCTCTGGAAGCAGACACTCAATCCTCATTATAAGGCTTTTTAAATGCACAGACAGGATATTAGCGTTTAAACAGGCTCTAGGACTCCAGGGCAAACTTTAAAAATCATAATATTTATAGAACCCTCCTTCCACTCGCCACACATGCTCTTTATTTCGCCTGCAATTACTGCTAATTTGAAGACATTTTGCTTTGGCATCTCAGCCTGTTGCGGTGTCGATTACTGAGCCACCCGCTGCCACCTGTCACCGCAGCACTCCCCGCAGCGCTCCCGACGGCGGCCACGCTCCCGCCACGCAGGGAAACCAAAGCCTCCGCTTCCTCCCACACTCGCGACACAGAGACGACCACGATGCCAAGGAACGATGCTCAGCCGCTCCGCCAGGAGCAAAGCCCTCACCTGGCCTCTCTGCTGGGGGGCATGCCACCGTGTCCCACGCGATGCCAGAACCCCTGTCCTGGGGTTGCTGGGTACATGCACCATGTGGGACGGGGAAGAGAGACTCTTGACTGCCACTGCAGTGCCCACTGCCCCTGGCAGCAGATGCACTGCATGATGCTGCACCTGGAGCTGCCACGGGATCAGGCACCCTGGCGCTGCTGCCCCGCACCCTGCACTGGCCACAGCTCCGTGAAGCCACGCGGCGCCTATGGAGCCACAAGCGCAAACTCCAGAGCAGTTTGCTTTCACAGCTGTGGCAGCTCATTAAGTCCCTGGGCAGAATTAACGCCCCAGCAGGAGAAGGCTCCGCGAGCCCCGACGGGCTCCTGACCGGCGGGTACCAGCGGCTGCACCGAGATCTCTCATGACGAAGCACCTTATGCCCGAAAGCCGCTTTCCCGAGAAACAATGAAACACATTATCCTCCTCCTCCCCGTAAGCTCCTTTCCCCGCATCCCTCTTCACCTGGCTCTGTCTGCTCTGCTCCTTGCTCCAAAATCCAGAGGAGCGTGGCTCCCTGGAGTGTGTAACCCCCGAGTGCCGCCGCAGCCCCCCGGCTGCTTGGCCAGCTCCGGGAGAGCAGGAGGGAGAGGGTGGAAGGAGCTGGTGCCACTGGATTAAGCCCCAGTTTGTAAGCTGGGATGCCACTGGGAGCCCCCTGGGACCGTACAGAGCTCCAGACGCTTAGCCCAGCTCCGGCACCTTTGGGGAGGACATGCAGCCCCGCGGGAGGCTGCTGGCCTCCGTCCCCTTCCCCTCTGCCGTCCCAGCTGTGCCAGGAGAGGAGCTCGCGTTCAGCATCCCGTCCCGAGCCTGGACAGACCCCGTCGCGTCCCCCTCCTCCCCAGCCCTGCTCAAAGCCTTGGGGTCTCAGCTGGTCCCCACCGCCCTCTCCCCGGAGCCGGACGGCTCCGCTAGTGCAGGGAGAGCCCGACCCCACAGAGCCCAGCGCTCCCACCCGGCCGTGCCCCCCGGCTCCGGGCTCAGCGAGGGGCGACCAGACCGAACCGCGCGGGCTCCAAACTGCCTGAACAGGGACTGCAGTGCCGCAGAGGGGCCTTGGGGTCCCCGCGGGGATCTCGGCAGCCTCGGGCACCAACTTGAAGCTTGGGACGCAAGTGTGGGGCTGCCCCGCAGGTGGCCTTCCAGATCCTGGGTGGGCACCTGTGGGGGACAGACCCCCAGGCGAGGGAGAGCGGCTGCGGCTCCGCACAGACCCGTCACCTGAACGCCCCGCTGCCACCACAGACCCACGTCCCCTCCCAGCACAGCCCCCCCAGGACAGGCTCCGGAGCCCACCACTCGCCAACGCGGCAGAGCCCAGAGGGGACGGGGTGGGGGGTGTTTCGGGCAGGTGAGGGGGCTGCTGCCTGCAGCCAGTTCAGAGGGAGGGCAGGGGGGGCGGGACGGTGCTTGGGGGTGCCCAGGCAGGGATCCCTGTCTGTCTCCACCACTGCCCTGCTCCTCCCCGGCGCCAGGCCTGCCTCCAGCACCGCAGCCCGTGAGCTGCAGGGCAGCGAGTGCCTCGCCGGGGGTGGAAAAGCTCTCCCTGGCCAGCAGCTCCGCTGGGAAACAACAGCGGCAAGAAAAGACCCCGACCCCAAGCAAAACCCTGGCAGAGAGGGAGGGGAAACGCCCACCCGTGGCGGTGGCACCTACCCAAAAATACATCATCATGTCGGCAGCGCGGTGCTGAGAGCTCTGCGGGATCGGCGGGTGGGCTGCTCCCCGACGCCGGCTGCGCTGGGTGCTGCTCCTCCTCCTCGCTGGGCTCTCTCCCCTCGGGTGCTCGCTGTCTGGCTACAGCGCCAAGGGCCGGCGTGGCGGGGGTCCCTGCCGCTCGCCTCCCTCCCCGGCACGGCGTGGGTGCTCGCCGTGGGCTGCCCGCGCTTCAGAGCCAGATGCCGGTGTCCGACATGCTGCTGCTGGGCGGCTGGAGAGCCGGGGCCGGCGCAGGGCCGCAGGAGAGCCCCAGGAGTGCAGCGGGGCAGGGGCTTATTCCCCCAGGGAAAAGAAACGGGAGAGGGAGGGATAAAAATTAAATCCTCTCTGGCGTCTTTGAGATCCAAGGGAAGGGCGAGCGTGCGAGGGGCAGCTGACCCGCTCCCCAGCCAGTGCTGGGGTGGGGGTCCGGGGCCCGGTGGCCGGGCTGGACGTTGGAGGGGCTGGCAGTGGCAGCGGGTGCGCTCCGGCGCAGCGTGGGCTCCTGCGCTGACACCCGGAGGAGCCGATGTTCTGCCTCAGCGTTTTTCCAAGCCACCCTGTCAATAAGGGAATCGGCCGCTCTCACGGTTAACCTGCGAGGTGCCAGCGGCTCCCAGCACCCCCTGGCAGGCAGCGGCTTGCACGGCCGCCCGCTCCCCATCTCTGCTCCCGGTGGGCAGGGACGCTCGGCCGGGTCTGGCGGGTCCCGCTGGGACAGGCTGTCCTGGGGCGACCAGCAGCGCCTGCTTTGCAGGATGCGGCCGAGCCGCGGCCCAAGGCAGGGCAGAGCCCGCAGCCCCCAGTCCTTGTCT
This sequence comes from Chionis minor, assembly GCA_013398295.1. Taxonomy (NCBI): domain Eukaryota; kingdom Metazoa; phylum Chordata; class Aves; order Charadriiformes; family Chionidae; genus Chionis; species Chionis minor. The sequence goes on from VZSF01003412.1 coordinate 30,750, forward strand.
GTGGCAGCAATGGGGACAGTCCCTGCACAAGCCAGCTGCCCTGTGGCCCGGGACGTGGCCACCGCAGTCTGCAGGAGAAGGGCAGCCAGAGCTCCCCGCCAACATCGGGGCAGCGGCCATTCCTCGACCCCCAGCACCGCACCCTGGCAGACCCCTGGGACAGAGGGACGGACGCCCCGACCCACAGGCAGAGCCGTGGGACTGGCCGAGATCCCGCACGGGAGGTGAGGGCAGAGCTGGCTGCAGGGCGGGCCACGGGGACAGCCCAGCTCGTCCCCCCGCGGGGCAGCGGCGCTCCCAGGGTGAGATGGACCTTCCCCACGGCGAGCAAGCTCCCTGCCGCCTCCGGCACACACCGCGGGCACGGCAGCTCGGCAGCAGGGCAGCGCCGCTTGGCAGGCGCTAAATCTCCCGTCCTCCTGGGGCACCGCTCGGCGGAGGAGAGCGAGGGGACCGTGTGCGCTGAACCAGATGCGGGAGCAAGGGAATAAATAAGAATAAGGGAAGGCACAGGAGCGAGAGGGGTGGCAGATTGGTCTCTGGGGCGCAGCTGGCTCTGACATCTCCAGCCCCATAATCATATTCAAAGCATAGCCGGGCTGAGGCATTTCTCCTCCAGCACAGCAATAAAAGAAAGCAACACTCTCAATAATTCAGCACCAGGAGAGGGTGATAAAGCAGAGGAGCCACCACTGCAGGCAGCTGTGGCGGGGGGCTTCCCGCTCCCTCTTATATCTTGGTGATCAAAATCTTCTCCTCTTTCCCTGCGCCCTGCAAACGCAGCCCCCGCCGTGGCCTGGGGCCCCACAGCCTGCTGGACCCCCACGCTGCCGCATGGGACGTGCTCTCGGCATGTGCTGGCTGCACGGAGACACGGGGCAGAGGAGCCCAATGCAGAGGAATAAACCCCCCCCATCACCAGGCAGGCGGAAACCTGGGGGTCACTGGGCAGGGGGGCGGCACCATCCTGGAGCCAGGGCAGGGTCAGCAGTGGGACCACTTCCCGGCTCGGCTCCCTGGCCCAGCTCTCTTCCCAGCGCTGTTTCACCTTCTCCGGCTTCAGCATCCCCAGCCCCGTGTCCATGTGCTGCCCCTCGTCCCAACGCACCTTCGCAAACAGCGCCCCGACACCCCGCAGCCACGTCCCAGCTCTCGCATCCAAACCAGGCACTGGGGCTACTGGCCACAGGACAGTGACCCCGCTGCTGCCTCCCCTCCGCTGCCGGGGCACATCTCCTCTCCAGACACAACCGTGCAGCCAGGCGGGCGCCTGCAGCCCCCCGCAGCCCAGGACTGACCCGAGTGCCACCCGTCCCCCGCACGCAGTCGGACCCTCGCTTCGGCACAGGGAGCAAGCTGCAAGAATGCCAGTACAGACACGAATGCCCGAGGTGGAGGTGAGCCCTGGCCCCGCAGAGACCCCCTTGCCTGTCCCCCTGCCCGGCCCCAGCAACCGCCCGTGCCCTGCCTGCGCTGCACCGGCGCTGTCACGTTTCCCAGAACGGCTCAGCGTGGAGCCAGCCAAAGCTTGGACTCTCACTCCCGCACGGCAGCGAACCACCGTGCCCAGCAGCCCCGGCACCCTGTGCCCGGCCCCGCAGCCCCGCTGCTGCCGACTGGCGCGTTTCCTCAGCTCACACTTGCAGCACGGCCTTCGTCCCATTAATCCTGGCTCCTCTGCCCGTGAGCCCAGCTCCCACCCCAGCCCTCCCACTCCTTCTAGCGGCTCCTTTTCCACATTCCTCACGGCATCTCAGGGCCCTTCTGGACCACAACACCCCCCCCAGCAGGTCACCTTTGTCCTTGTCCTGTTGGTGACAGAGAGCACTCCTTTCCCCCCCAAACGCCTCTTTCCTTGATCACTTTTGCAGTGACAGCTCCCCTGTGCCCAGCACCACTGCCATGGCCACTGCCACCCCCTGGTCCCCCTGCTGCACAGACACCTTCGGACCAGCGCCGTGGCACGGAGGGGTGGAGGCATCAGCGTCCTCATCCCCAGCCCCGCGTCTTATCTTTGCTCCTCTCCTTTGCCAGCTTTGGCCAGGGGCAGCACGGGTTTGTGCTGTGCTCAGCAGGGTGGACCTTAGGGGGGACCTGGTCGCCCCACCCCGCGATGGGACCAGAGTCTGCTGCCGTGAAGCCCAGCAGCGTGAGGGTGTGATGGGAAGGAGCCATCCCCATCTGCCCAGCAGGCACCGGGCTGGCAGCGACCAGCTGCAGGAGCCATCACCTGCCTGAGTTCGGGCTCAGTCTGGAGGACACCGTGAGCTGGTGTGACACCTCACGCGCTGCAGGACGCTGGGGGAAAACATCCTCCATGGGGGGGCAACTGCCTCCCCCACGGTGGGCAAGTGCCAGGGAAAGGACCCAGGGCTGGGGACTGGTGCCACCCTGATATGGACAGAGTCCCCTCACCAGGCTTCCCCAGGGATCACTCCTGGGAGCCACCCAGAGCACAGACAGACAGACAGACAGCAACGTCAGCACACACAGAGCTCACAGACACCGCAGCCCTCGGCCCTCCTCACCCGCGACTCACATCACGCCTGCGTGGGGGCTCAGTGCCCGGCGGACGCTGACGGCTGCTGACGGCTGCTGGCCCGGGCAAGTGGGCAGCCTTCCTCCTGGCCCTCCCCGGTGCGCGGCTCTGCGCCTGCCCTGCCGCAGCCTGGGCCATGGGCAGAGGGTGCTGCCCCCTCCCACCCAGCCCCCCGCAGCTCGGGCAGCAGCACCCATCGCCGGCCCCTGAACGTGCAGGTTTTAGCATGCAGTTTTATCATGCCCAGAGGGACCCCGGGCCCCAAGAGCACCGGGTCAGGCTGCGCAGCCAAGGGGCTGCTGCCCGAGCCCCAGAGCAGCCCCTCGCCTCTCCAGCCCGTCAGAAACGAACGCCCCCGTACCTTTTATTCAGCCCAGCTCCTCCTGCGGTGCTCGCGCTGGGCTCTCTAAGAAAAGACAAGAAAGAGGAGGAAGAATTAAAATCAAGGATCATCATCGCTAACCTGCTTACAGTCAATGCTATTTGCTCGTTGACTGGCAAAATGCTCAAATATGAGTACGAACGTGAGCACAATCTCGCCAGGCGCGCTGGGAAACCTGCCCCAGCCTGGGTCAGCCCAGCAGCAGCAGCAGGACCCCAGACTCCAGCTCTGCCAGCGCACATCAAACCTCACCCAGCTCCTATGGACCACGGGCCCCTTCCTTGGCTTCCCTGGCGCTCTGCAAGCGCAGCCCCGGCCCCATGCACAGCCCACGGCTCAGCAGGGTGGGGAAGGACACAGCGGTTGCCGAAGCGCTGGACACAGCCAGTTCAGCGTGCCCCCAGCCCTCTGCCCAGCCCGGCTCGCTCCACGCACCCAAGGATGCTCCCCCAGGACCGCCTGTCCCTGCCCCTCGCTCCCCAGCCCAGTGCTGCGCTCCCACGAGGAGCGAGCCCTGCGGCACATGGCTCTGCTGCTGCTGTCCCAGCTCCGGGCACTTCTTGGAGAATATCGCCAAATTTCAAAGAAAACTTCCTGAAAGCTGCACTTCAACTAATTGGCTTTTGCAACATTGCCAACCCAAATGTTCATAAATCATGTCAGACCCTCAAAAATAATGAGAACAGCTTATACATCACGAGAGTTTTTTAAAAAGAGTAAGCGAGGCTGTTTCTGTTAGCTAACTGCTTCTTTGGGGACCTGGAGGTGTCGAGTCCCGCAGCCTCCCCCCGCCTGCCCAGGCATGGACTTGCAAAGGCTGGAGCCGCGACGCTGCCCCGATCCCCCGCTGCGGGCGGCAGCAGCACCCCGGGACCAGGCAGCCCAGGGTGCACAAGCTCGGGCGTAGGGACCTTGTGCCCGGGGGAGCTGACGCCGCTCCAAACCCACGGCCGGATCCCTGCGAGCGCAGCCACGGAGGGTCGGGAGGCCTGGCCACACGTGGTGGTGGCTCGGGAAGAGCGGAGCCGGTTCCCAGGCACTTGTGTTAGCAAACACCGCTCTGAGCCGCACAGCAGGATAATCAGTTATGGTAATTCCTGCCTCAATGAATCAGATTCATGGAGGAGCACAGCTCATTAGGTTGGTGCTGACTTCCATTAGTGCTCTTATGATAAAAACCCTCCAGAAAGCTCTCGCCCAGCCAGACGTGTTCTCCAGGCTCGGGGGTCTCCCCTCCCCGGCGCCCCCCGCCAGCGCAGACTCAGCTGTGGGACGCGGCTGCCCTGAAAAAGTTCGTTGGGAACTCCCCGGTCCCCAGCAGCAAGGGGACATCCCCGTATGGCCGCGGGGCCAGCAGAGCTCCTGCCTCGCAGCAACCGCTCCGAGGTCTTCCTCAGCTTTGCCAAGAAACCGCTCCCCAGGATCCCTGGCAGGGGCAGGCAGGAGACGGCAAAGCAGGAGCAGAGAACTCCAGCCCGTGCTACGGCAGGTTTGGGTGTGCTGGGAACCCAGACAGCCTGTTTGGCAATGAATAATTGAAGGACGCTCGCTCTCCTCGGGGAGGTACAGTGATGGGTAAAATCTCATTTCCCAAACACATTTCCCAAGGAAGGCGCCTTCTGAGAAGCTCCCCACAGCAGCTCAGGGCCCCAGCAGTCGGGATGTGCCGCGCTCGCCTGTGCTGCCAGGGAGCTCGCCGAGCCCAGCGCCAGCCCAGGCAAAAATCTCAGGTGGTGCCAGGCACTGAAGGGACCGGGACGCTCAGTGAAAACTGCTGTCCCGCCGCACGTGCCAAAGCAGGAGAGCAAAAGCCCCGGCAGAGCGCTGGTGGGAGCGGGCTAGGAGCAGCTCAGGGCTCCAGGCGATCGGGGTGAGCGTTACCGGGGGTCGGTCGTGCCGCCGGCCCTGCTTTTCTGGCAAAGCTCCGGGCTGATGGGCTCGGCCGGAGCCCCGAGCAGCCTCTCAGGGAGCCGCATCCAGAAGAGGCGAGTCCAACGCAGGCCAGCTCACAACCAAAACCCAACCCAGCTAAAACCCCTCAGACCCAAGGCAGGGTGTCTGCACGGGGCCCCCCAGCCCGGCAGCTGCGCGGGGCCCCCCGGGTGCTGCAGCCCAGCAGCCCCATCCCGGCTTTGCAACTACGGACGAGCCCTGCGGCAGGCCTGCGCTAGCTGCCCCGCTCTCCTTTGCTGGGAAACTTCTCGGTAGTTTTTCAAAGTACGTTTTGACCCCCCTTCCCTCCACCAAAAATCCTAAATTAATTTTGCTTTTAATTAAATTCATTAGCAAAGATTATCTGGCTGAGGAAAAATAATATCCCGCCCCTCCCCCAGCAGCCCTCTCTATTTATATCCCCTATATACATAAGCAGCAGCGAATATTTCTTTATGGGCCATTAAAGGTTTAATGTTTAATTTATAACCACGTTCTCTGGCGGGCGGGATGGCCAGGCACAATGTCAACACTTTTAATTAAATGAGAAGGATTTTTTTTTAAACTAAGATAAAACGCCCCGTTCCCAGCAGCTGCGGGAGGTGTGTGGCAGGAGCGGGCAGGGGCAGGGGCAGGGGCAGGGGCAGGGGCTGGCTCACCAGTGGTTGCACCACCTTCCGGCTCTGCCCGCTGCAGCACCGGGGCTGCGCCGCTGCCGGCCAGGAGCTGCGGGCAGGGGATGCTCGGGCAGCGCCCAGAGGAGCCCCGGCTCACGGTGGGACTGGGTGAGGGGCTGCCACCAGGACGGCTTTAGGGCTGAGACCCCAAAGCAGCCACTTCAGTCCAGGAAGCGTAGTCAGTCCTTGGGGACAGTGACAACAGGGCGCTGCTCTCTCTTTGGTAACCCCCTTCCAAATACCGCAACTGGCCGGCTGCCGCCTGCGCGGGACAGGTGCTGCTCGCCGAGCCCAGCCGCAGGCAGGGTGTGCAGGTGGAGCGGCACCCACGCGGCTCGCTCCGTCCCCAGGATGGGCAGGGTCCCCAGCACAGGGCTCACCACCAGCTCCAGCGCAGCTCCCTCGGGGCAGGCGGGAGTGTGGCACCGTGGGGCAAGGGCTGCTGCAGGCGCTGAGTGACCACCAGCTCCCCCCGCCCCGGGAGAATCATCTCCGTTGGGAAGGGACACCCGGCGCCCACCAGCCCGCAGGAGGGGACGGCGGGACCCAGGGAGCACGCCTGCCCGGCACAGCCCCTGCCAGCGTCACCAGTCCTGACTCTGGTTACCAAAACACCAGCCCGAGTAGCTGCTGTGAAGCTCTCAACCAAAAACCTTGCTGCAACTTCTGCTCATTCCCCGGCACTTACTCCCACCCGATGATGGTGGCTCCTGCAACATCGCCACCTCCTCCCTCCCAGCGCACCGCGCTCCCAAGGAGGACAAATTGCTTCCAGTACACGCATCGCCCATAACAGCCGCCGGCAGAGCCGCGTGGCACCCGTCCACATGCCAGGCACCGCTGCAGGAGTCTGGCGTTCCTAGCTCATCCTTTTGGCATCCCTCCCACAGCGCCTTGTCCCACCCACATCCAACACGGGGGGCCCGGGGGGAGCGTGTCCGGCCACACGGCCCCAGGGCTGTTCTCGGTGCTCCCCCAGGAGTGGCAGCCTCAGCTCTTGGCCACGGGAGAGCACAGCCCTTCCTGCCTGGAACCCAGAGCGGGGCGGCTCTGAGTAGGCAGGTTCCCATTAATGGAGTATTTTATCTTACAGGGGAGATTAAATCTCTGTACAGAGAAGCGCAAAAGAGCTGAGTCAGCAGCTGGCTGGGGGGCAGCAGGTTCAGCCATAAGCACTTGGCTCCAACACAGCACTTCAGCGCTTCACCCTCCTGCGGCCGCACTTCACTGGGCAGCGTCCAGCCCCGAGCGCCCGGATCGCACCCTGTGCACCCTCTGCCTGCCTCGGCTGGTGCCGGGCGCGCCGGAGGAGCTGCAGGCAGCGCGGGCAGGGGATGGGACCAGCCCCTTCGTGCCACCTGGCAGCCCCACGCTGGTCCTCTGCCGTGCACCAAGTCAGCTGAGTGCCCTGTACCACTGGTGGGCGGCCTCCCTCCCTCCCTCCCCTGTCATCCTTGGCACCGCAAGGATGGGTTGGCAGGAGGTGTCCCGGTGTGGCCGCTGTGCCCGTGGGAGCCTGCCAGGGCCCTGGGGCTGGACCTCGTCCTGGGCACGGCCCCTGGCCGGCAGCGCAGGTCCCAGCCCATCCCACCCCAGGGGGCTCTGCTGCCCAATTCCTGCCCGCACTGTGACCGGTGCCCCTTGCAAAGCCGTGCCCGTGCTGGTGCTCCCACGGACACGACTCCCGCACCCGGCACGGGTCTGTGCTGGCTCCGAAGCCAGGTGAGAGGCAGAGAGGCCACTGGCTGCACACGCACCCGTGACCGCACACGCGTGCACACGAGGAGCAGGCGTGCGAGGGCTGGCCACCACCCTTGTGAGCCAGGGAACAGAGTGGTGATGGCACTGTGCCGCTCACTAAAAGCAGGAGTGTCACTAAATCAATAATTCATTTACTTTAATGAGATAAGTACTTTGAAAACTAATTGCAAACCTGCTCCATTTACTCCAACCCGTTATAGCCTTTAACGTAAATGGCAGAAACAGCGCTGGAGGAAGGGGAAGGGCTTTTGGTGGGAGATAGTGTGTCGTCCTTCCCCCTTCTTCTAAGAAAGAGAAATACCAAACAGGAACGCTGCAAACCGAAGTAACCGGCCAACTCACCGCATGGAAGCACCGAGGGTGGAGCGCGGGGAGCACCGAACCCACCCTCCCTGGGCCACCGCTGTCCCTCTGCACATGCCGCCACCACGGAGGGGTCTGCCAAGAAACCACCCCCAAAGGACTGCCACCAGCATGGGGGAGACGATGGAAGGGCAGAAAATACACCCGGCAGGCGGAAGGTGCCGAGCTCCCCCGTGGCTGGGAGCTGCTCTGCTCGGGGCACTGACCAGCCTGTGTGTAATTAGCAGAGCTGACGGGCCACCAGGCAAAGAGAGAAACCGCACTTGGAGCCCTGACCGCGTGCGGTGGGGAGCGCTGCCCCAGCCTGCTGCCACCGCCACTGTCCCGGCAGCGCCAATGCTCCCAGCTCCGCCTTCGGCAAGGCCCACCGGTGCCCTCCTGGCACTGCCCGCCCTGGCACCGGGGCGGCAGAGCGGACGCAGCAGCAGACGGGATGGGGCACCACTCCTCCCCCGTGCGGCAGACCCCCCAGGCAGACCACAGGCCGGCCGCCGCACACACTGCAGGTGGTCGCTGTAACAATTCACGTCTCGTTATGAAAACCACCGCCGTATCGCTGGCACAGCATCCTCCATCGCCGGCCGGCAGCTGCCAGCTCCTCCTGCCTCTGCCCCTTCCCACCTCTCGGCACGCGCCAGCCCGGGTGGGGAGTGCAGGCAGAGCCTGGCCGCGACGGCAGGGGGGAGACGCGCGGCCCCCGCCTGCTCTGTTGTGGCACGGCCGAGGCGCAGGGGCGGGCAGGGGTGTCCTGCCAGGCCCCGGCACCATTCCTGAAAAGGAGCGAGCGCTCCCAGCAGCGATGCCGACGTGTTCCTGAACAGCAGCCGGAGCGGGAGCTGGACGCCAAGGGCTCTCTCCGCGCTTGCTGGAGCAAATGGCAGGTCATAAAAAGGAACCGTGACAGAAGAGAAAATGTTCCAGAGTCCACAAGGACCAGTCCAGGGTAAATCCATCTGCTCAGCAATTTAGCTAGAAAATCCTTTCCAATCATCCGTGCTGTTGGTCCTTCACCCCCAGCGCACAGCTCCGGGCAGAGCATTTCCCACTCTGGCAGCCACCGGCAGCATGCGTGGCGTTCCCGGTGCTTGGTGATCCCACGCCACCTCCAGCGGGGACACTTGGGGAGGGGGGTCACGCTGCCCCCCGCCGCATGTCCCCGCTAAGGCCACACTCCAGGGACCCTCTCGCTGGCATTGCCGCAGCCAGTGGCAAGGGGGACGCCTAAACCGTGTGCCATGGGCAGGAGGGACGGTGTCCAGGCCGGCAGCAGCGGGGACCCCGGGCAGAGGGCAGGTCTGGACGCAGGGACCGACAGCAGCACCCGCAGCGTGGGCTCTTCCCCGAGCTGTGCCTCCCTGGGGAGGAAGAATGCACCATCGCTCCCCAGGTCACAGATCCGCTGCACCACGGGCAGGGTGCAGGAGGGCTCTCGGGAAGCCCAGATCCCACCCGGATCTCCGTGCCCAGCCCTCGCCCAGCAGCACCTGGCCGAGGAGAGACAGATAATCCCCTCCTGGCAGAGGACTTGGCACGGCTCAGCCTCTCGCTGCCACCGCAGCGCGAACAGACCCAGAGATCTCCCTGCAGGCATCCCTGCGAATCCCACCTCAGCCGCTCCTGTCTCATGGAAAATCAATGGCAAGCATCTCAATTAATCACACCGGGGGCAAATTGATTAGGAGCCTAAATAAGGTCAACATGGTTGTCTGCTTATAGGGTAGGACCCCTTAATCATCATTTTATCTGCAATAGGCTGCGGAACCTGCAATCACACCGTCTTTGGGAGCACGGAGGGATTTTTCACTTATCTCCTGCGATTGCGAGGGCCAGCGAATGGGAGCCCCGGCTCTGCCATAAAGGAGCTCAATTTGAGCACGCAGCAACCGCCCAGCCACACGCAGCTGCGAGACCTGAGCGCAAGACCCCGTGGCCCACCAAGCCCAGCTGTCTCCTCTGATTCAGGGGAAGACAAAAGCAATTAAGCGCTGCTGCTCTAGGTGCAGTACATTCCCTCCTGACCCCAAACCCCACAGCTTATGCTGGAGATTTGATTAGCCCTGTCATTATCCTAGATTGCATACCTGAAAATATTGTTAGTGGTCACAACGGCACTGAACCTTTGCAGAAACGCAGCCACAGGTCTCTCAGCTGCCCTTGGCAGCTGGAAGGCCCCCAGGGCTGCTTCTCCTCTCCTTGAGGGGCCATGCTCCTGTTGCTGCGCGCCCTGCCACCCTCGCCGCACAGAGCACAGCGCTGCTCGCAAGCCCAGGGGTTCTACAGCCCGACTGTCCCCCGCCGCCGTGCAGGGCAGGCTGTTTCACACAGCCCCGTGAGAGGCGCGCTGCACGGCGCGCAGCACCGCGGGCTGGGCTTGGGACGCCGCGGCTCCCCGGGCAGCGCGGTGGGCACAGCGCTGCGCCGTGCGCTGCCCGCAGCCCCTCGGGGCCGGTATGGCCCTCACCTCGCCCACACACCGCAGCCCCAGCAACACGCCACTCCCTTTTGTTGTAAATACAGTTATAAATATTATAATTTGGTTTAATATTTAATATAGTCAGGTTAAATAAGCATTCCCAGCCCCATAAATAATCATTAACGGAGGGTTCTAATTGTGCTGTTGGGATCCTGCTTCATGACTTATTTAGAGGGCAGACGTTATTCCCATCCTCGGCTCCCCCGTACACCATAAATTAACCTGCGGCTCAACCTCTTTAGTGAGAGCTCAATGGGACATGACAAAAGGAGACAGCTCTGCTCAGGGGGTGACCCCCGCCGAGATCACTTGATGTGGAGCAAAGGAGGGACATGGTGGCCGGCGGGATGGCCGAGGCGGAGCTGGCGGGGACAGGGGGACTGGAGCTACCGGAGGAGCCCACGGGAACACCGAGCAGCCTGCAGCGGCACCTGCACCTGCGAGTGGGGTCAGACCGTGGAAGAAGCACCCCGTGTGCCGGGGCATCCTCAGCTGCGGACGCCCGGGCGAGCCCCGGGGCAGAGGTGGGGGACCGTGGGCGAGGGGCAGCCCCCGCTGCTCCCGCGCTGCCCCAGCAGAGGCACAGGGGCACAAAGCGTGCGGGGCGAACAGAGGACGGGGGAGGCTTTTATCCTAAATACAAACGTACTGTAAGATTGATTGGAAACAATAGCAAAAAAAAAAAAAAAAGAAACAAAAAACCAAACCACCAAAAACCCAGAGCGCACAGAGAACTGGCCAGAGGCGAGCGTTTTGAAAGCGCAGGAGAACTGAGACACAGAGGACAACTAAAGTGCAAGAAAACCTCCGTGTAAGAGTGTTTTCCCCTTAAGGGATGCGTTGATGCATTGCTTTAAAAAAAGGTTTGTTTTTTGCTCTCTGTAGCTTAATTTCATCTTGAAATGAAAAACTACAAAAGTAAATGGAAAGAACCCCCTCCACCGAGCCTGGACGGCTGCCTTGCCACCGCCAGGCTGGTTTCGCTGGAACCGCAGGCGCCCTCAGCTCCGTGCCCGAGCAGGGACGTGCCCCCGCGCTGGGGAAGCAGCTCTGCGTGCCCAGCTCCGGACGGATACACTGCCCCAGCTCGGGAGGAGCGGGGATGCCGGCCCAAGGGAAACCAGGACACTGCCCTGCTCCCCAGACACCTCGGGCTGCTCCTGCTCCCACTCGCCTGCCCAGGGCTCCCCGCTGATGTGGTCCCGATGGTCACATCGGGGAGGTCTGTCCCCAAAGGGCACCCCGTGCCCTCCAGCCACGCCAGTGGTGGTCCAGAGCAGCCCTGCAGCCAGGTGCAACCCACCCCGGGTGGGCACGGCCCCGGCACCCCTCCCGCCCCCCAACAGCAACGCCTCCCGCGGGCCCTGGCAGCGGCGCGGGCGGTGAGCAGGTTAGCATCGATCCCCCTGGCCGGGATTGAGTTTCCATCGAGTGAGCGGGCTGGGGCAGGGACCGAGCTGGGAGGAAGCCTGGGGTTTCCATTTCATCTCCGCCCTAGTTTCTCCCACACAAGTCAGTGCATTAATCAAAGAGACTGGCCAAGTATTAATGCTAATGAAGCAGCAGCAGCGCGGCTCTCGCAGGGTGGGGGAGCCCCTGCAGCAGCACTGGGTGCCAGTGCCAAGGGCAGGGGCCAGGGGCAGCCCAGCGCCTCCGAGGGGCTTCTGCCGGACCGGGGAGGGGGCACGGGGGCTGGGACAGCGTCTTGGCGCGGCATCACTGCTGTCCGTGCACGAAAGCCTGGGCGCTCCCGCGGGAGTCGGGCAGGCAGCCGGCCGGAGACCTCCAGCCCATGGCGAGCGTCTCCCAGCGCAGCCCGAGAGGGGCTGGGGACCCCCGCGCAGCATCTCCGGCGCGTCACACAGACCACGCACACCGTGCAGTAACACGGACGTCAGCAGCCAGGACACTTGCAGGGGTCAGACCGACATAGGGGCACTTGTTCCAGCCCTGCACCCTGTTCATTTTCCTCAGCAGCTCAGATCCGCACAAAGTTGGCTGGGAGGAGCGGAGCATCCCGGGCTGCAAAGCACCTCGGGAGGTTTCCCAGCCCCAGGGAGGGAAGCAGCAGAGGGCACACGTGGGACCCTGAGGTGACAGCCCCTCCAGAGCAGTTTTCAGTGTCCCTGGCACGTTTGCTCCAGACCCTGCGCAGCCCAGCAGGTTCCTCCTGGCAGAGCCGGGGATGGTCCCCAGCACGCGTGTGCGCAGGGCTGGTCCCGGCCAGTGCCAGCCCCAACTCCGGGCTGCAGCTCTGTGGAAAACCGTGTGTTTTATCTTTATGTGTCAGGATTTATATAAAAAGGGGATAGTTCAGCTCTAAATGTAATGAGTTGGAAGAACAGCCCTCCAGTGGCTTCCTCCAGCGAGCACGGCATCAATAACATCGATTGCTAAAAATAACTAATGACCCTGGTCTGGCGTGGCTGGGGAGCGCTCCTCCCCACACAGGGTCCCGAAACCGCCCCCGCGCACCGCGAGCATCCCACCAGCTCAGCTCCGGCCGTCGGGAGGCTGGGCAGGGCAAGGGCAGAGATGGGGACAGTCCCCCCGGCGCAGGAGGGTGACGGTCCTGGAGGGACAGGAGGAGCAGAGGGGACGGCGGCGCACAAGCCTTGGGCTCAGGGCTGGCAGGAGGGAAGAGCCCAGCGAGGAGTCGGGGGAGATGCCGCCGGGACAGGATCGAGGCAGATGGACGGGTCAGGAGGTAGAAACTTCCCTTTCAGGTTCAGGACACCCCTCCTGCATCCGCAGCCACCGGCTCAGGCCCTCACCGGGGCTGGTCCGGTCCCAGCACTGCTGCGTCCCCCCGACCCTGCCACAATCACCCAAAACGAAGCCACAGGCACCCGTTCTGCAGGAGGAGGTGACCGGTGGGAGGAGAGACCCAGCACGTTTGTGCCTATCGTCCCTCTCTGCACGCAGGGACCTGCCAGGCCAGATGTGTCCCGGTGCCGAGCCACCACTCGGGACCTGAAATCCCGAGGAAGCCGCTACAAGCCACAATCCCTCCAGGCTCTGGGAATGGACGAGAGGAGACTGGTAAAGTCCCCATGTCCAGCTTCTCTGGTCCCTGTCTCTTCTGCCATCACACATTTCCGGAGCAGCGCAGGGATGCATCCCTACCTCCTGCAGAGGAGAGAAGGCACGAGGATACCCTGGGATCAGCCGCACAGTACGGCCCGCTCCTCCTTCCATCCTGCTGAGCTTCCCAGAAAGGGAGCAAAAACTAAAGGGGAAAGGAAATGATAAAACACCCGCCCGCAGTTAGGGAGAGAGAGTTATTTAGTCTGTTGGAAATGAGTCTAACTTAATAGAGAAGAAATAAAGTGTTTTAAAATTAACGACATAAATGTCAGCCCTGATCACAGGGATATTAAACTATATGGTTATTTGACTGCCTTCCGCAAAGTTACCTCTCTCACACACGCCTGCAGCTGGAGCCAGCAGGAACACCGCTCTGCGTCGGGTGGCACCAAAAAACGCTGCCCCAGCCCAAAGGCAGCTCCAGCACATCTGGGGCTGCTCCCCCGGCTGATGCCAGCCTGCCCAGCACGAGCCTCCGCACTGCGCCGCTTGGCTGCTCTGCCAACCACCCCCCAGGGTGCCCGGTGCCAGGCAGCCACATCATGGGGCAGAGGCCACCCGGCCCCCCACCATCGCCAGCCAGTGCGCCCCGGGGCTGCCAGGAATACAAACCCCCCCCCTTGCAGCCCTCCAGGCACAGGTACAGCTGCAGGGTTGTGTCCTCCCCAGGCACGTGTCCCCCTCGGCTGGGCGAGCGAAGGGCACCGGGCACAAGCCTGGCTGGTTCCGGTGGCTGAGCAGCAGCACCCAGCCCCTCCTGCCCCGAAAAAGCCCTTAAACCCATCCAGGAGCAGAGAAACCCAGGCTGCTTCTGTGAAAGTAATTCTAAACCCCCAAAGACTCTTGTCCTGACGTTGGCGGGGACTCTGCCAGAAACTGCCATTGAAAACAAATTAGTCCATGGAGCACAGTCCTCCACAAGCGAGGTCACTGCGGCGAGCGAGTGGGTCGCTATGCTGCCACAGCTGGCATCCCGGCCAGCATCCCGGCCAGCATCCCAGTGAGCATCCCGGCCCGCATCCCGGCTCACCCGCGCGGCTCCTGCCACCCTCTGCCCCAGCAAAACTGCTTCCCAAAGCCCCGCGGGAGCAGGAGCGACGTGCGGGTGCCCAGGGGCCGACGGGCTGGGGCAGCGTGTGTGCACGTGCATGTGACGGGGGGCGGGCGGCGGGAGGGAGCGCACACACGTGGATGGGGCAGCGTGTGCGGCACTGCGAGAGCACCGTTATTTGTAAATAATCCTTAATTAACGAGACTCTCAGTAATAGATGGCTCAATGTTATTCCGGGCAGGGACGATAGCAATCTCCATTCTTCCACTTTTCAATTACGTCTTCAGGGAGGGAAGCAGGAACTGGCCAGGGTGAATTAGAGAGACTTTTGTCGCGTTTAATATCAATTCATTTTGCAGACTGCTGACGCAGCTGGATTTCACAGCTTGGAATTTATGGTTCTTTTGAGAGACATGCGCAAAAAAGGGGAAAAAAATACTCTGCCATCAGCACAAAAACATAAACTCTACTGGGAAGGAGCAGGGGTCCAGGGGGAGCCCTTGGGGAGCAGCGCACGGCACAGCTGGGTCCGCAGCGCCTGGCCGCTCACCTCCAGGAGGAGCACAGCAACGGCTCCCAGGGGACCCCGAGCTGCCCCATGGCCAGGGTGCCCATGTCCCACAGCCGCCAGCTGCCGGGTCGCTGCCCGCGCCACCGCCGGCTCTCGGGCAGAGGCGCTGGCAATAACGGAGCCGTTATTACGCACTGTTATTCGGCCCCAAGGGGGTTTTATGCAAAATGACACACAATATAAATGACTGTTGTAAACAGAGAGTTTAATAAAGGGCTGTGTGCGAATTTACAGCCTCCCCAAGGATAATTAAAATTATTTATCTACTTACCTAGCTAGCCGCCGGAGCAGTCTATTAATTATTATCTATTATACACGGCCTGCTTTGCATGCTGCCAGTGCATTGCCTGCCATCACCATCCAACATGGACGCACTGCAGCACGGGGAGCGCTGCAGGCACTGCTGCCCGCCGGCGGCGCTGGGCTCCCGGGGCGCTGCCCCAGCCCGGCCGGGCTGCCCCAGCCCCTCGCAAACCCGCTGGAAGCACGGGGCTCCTCGGGATCTGGCGCTGCTACACCAGCCGGGGAGACCCTGCCTGCTTGTGTAAAGCAACCGCTCCGTGCCGCCGGCGCAGCCCAGCTGCAGCGCGGGGAGCGGAGGCAGCACCAGGCATGGCACAGCGCAGTGCTCTCCCGTTCTGCACCGCAGCCACACGCACCAGGGATGGGTGGGTGGAGGGAGACGCCACCAGCACCTCCCGAGCCGCGCAGCCCCCGCCTCCCCGCACCCTGCCCGGCGAGGGCGCAGAGGGACAGCGAGGGCAGCGGGTGCTGCGCGGCGTGCCCAAGTACTGCTGTACTGGGCACAGCAGGAGAGGCAAAGGCATGTCCCCCCATGCCCAGTGCCGGCAGGAGGAGCGGTGGCTGCCCCGCAGCCCGGCGCAGTGCTACCTGCTCCTCTATTTATTAGCGTGACAGAGCAATCATCGGCACGGAGGCACTGGCATCCCCCGGCTCCTCTCTGCACATAAAGAGACCTCAGGGGGCTCCAGTGTGCGGATACTTAACATTGTTTTATTAGCTTAATAAACCCAGCCGATGCTGCCAGAATCTCCAAACCAGCCACGAGCGCTCCTTGCCGCAGAAGCGGGCAGGAGCAGGGAGAGCCGTGGCAACGCGGGCTGCCGGCACGGCTCCGGTAGCCTGGCTGGCACCGAGAGCCCGCGCGGGGCTGCCCTCAGCAGGGCATGGCCCAGAACAGCTTGTCAGGAGTGGAGGATCCAGCTGCTCATGGCCACCGCGAGCACCGCGAGCTGTTGGCTCTCGCCAAGGCACCATTAATCACCGCTGCAATTGCTCTCCCTGCCCCGTCCTGCCTGGCTCCCTGCACTGCCCTCGGCAGCCCTGGCGCGGGGCTGCCGTGGCACCCGCTGCTGCCACCAGTGCTGGTGCTGCCAGGGCCCCCCGCAGCCCCTGGGGACGCGCCGGGATGGGCTGCGTCCTCAGGCACCACGGAGCCAGCGGGACATTTCCCCCTTGGCTGACCGAGCTCTGGCGGGTCCGACCCCCAGCACGGAGGTCCTGGCTGGTGGCACGGGGCAGGACAGCCCCAGGGCTTGGTGGCACCTCGGCAGAGGAGCATGCTGTCCTCCAGCAGCCGCCGAGGCAGCAGGGCTGTGCTGCCTGCACATGCCCGCTGGAGCACGGGAACGGCTCCGTCGTTGGGAGCTGGAGCCCTTCAGCAGGCTGCTGCCTTGTTCTCATCTGCCGGGGTGGCCGGCAGCGAGGGGCTCCTCTCCCGCAGCCCCGCAGTTCCTGGCTTACGGCGGTGCCTGCTTCGCTTTGATCCCGTACAGTTGCACTTCCAGTCTCACAATCTAATAAAAGCCGCGTGATCAAATTCCAGGTCATTACTCAAGGAAAGAGACCCCTCCACGGCCGGCAGCAAGAGCTTCAAACCAATTAAAGCGAGCCCAGCGCTCCTGCCTGCCACGCGCGGGTCTCGGCGGGCCCCGGCTTGCAATAAGCAAGATGCAAAAATGTTAATGGAAGCGCTTAAAGGCCACGCCAGGGGGATTCTTGTAAATAAGGGCACTCGGCGAGGCGGGGGCAGCTTCTCGGGCTTGGCCGCAAGGCAGCAGCGATAAAAGGCAGCTCTGAGCTCTCAATCAGTCTAGGACGGGCTTCTGGGAGAAAAGCTTGAGTGATTCCTCCAAAACCCCTCGCGAGCACCCCTGCCTGCGACGGCTGCCTGCGGGCAGCGGGACAGCGCTGCAGCGAGGAGGAGGAGGAGGAGGGGAGCGAGTGGCCAGGCTGCCGGGGTCCTTGGCCCCAGGTCTGCATCCTGCCCACTGCCGGGACTGGTGGTGTGGGGACAAATCTCCCCACAGCAAGGGCTTGGTGACAGTGAGCACACGAGGGGCAAGGTCCTCAGCACAGGGAATCCCAGCCCGGCTCTGAGCGAGCACGCCGCAGTCCACAGGCCGCCTGCATCCCCCGGCACTCGCAGGTGCAGACACGCACGTTTCCGATGTTAAATACCAAACAAAATCACCGTAACCAAGCTGGAATCAAGTCTGGTGGGAGAGTCAATACGGACATTGAGCGTGACGGCTGGGTAGTGCCAGCTCCCAGCACTGCGGCCATCAGCACGGGTGCAGGTCTCCCGCGGGGAGGGGGCAGAGCCCGGGCAGCGCGATGGGGAGGGGGACGGCATCAACAGGGGACGGGACCCAGCAAGGAGCCCCAGGGACCTGGGGACAGAGCGCTCACAAGCCAGGCAAAGCAGCGCACGCTCCGGAGCAGCAACAGGGTGAAGGCAGGACAAGTCCCCAGGGAGGCGCTGGGGACCTGCTCCAACGTGGGCGGCACAGGCAGGTCCCCAACGGCTGCGGAGGATCCCGCTGGCACAGCGGGCACCAGCCAAGGCTGCTGGAGCAGCAAAACCCTGCCAGCCTCCTGCCTGGATGGCACCACTGCCGAGGCCCCGTCCCGCAGGCAGCAAACACCCGCAGCGAGGGCAGGGGCACCGGGGGGTCGGGCCAAGCGCAGCATCCCCAGAGCAAATCCTGCGAGCGCACGCTAACAGGGCTCTGCCAGCGCACGGCTCAGGAGCTGCCGACTCCGGCACCCCCAGGCACGGGCCATTGCTATGGGCCAGAGCCTGAAGACGGCAGGGCAGGAGCTGGAGCCACGTGTTGCCCGGTCGCCAGCGGTGCCCACCAGCACGGGGCTGGGTAGGGGCTCGGACAATGCAGGACCAACGGCCCATGGACCACGGGGGAAAGGACATCGCCAGAGCCACCTGTAACAGGCCACAGGCTCTGCCATGCGCGGAGGGGCTCTGCCTGCCCTGCCCTGCCCAACGCACCAGTGCCCGGCTGCCTGTTTGGAAGCAGCAGCAGCTTCTTGCTCAGCCCGGCTGGCCCCAGGGGCAGAGGGATCCGCAGCACCCCGGGGCTGGCACTGCTGCAGGGAAGAGCACAGCACAGCGCGCTGCACCACGCAGCAGCCGCGCACGCAGACGATGCACAGGAAAGCAGCTCCCTGCCGGGCTGCCCAGGCTCCTGCCCGCAGCAGGGCTGTGCCGGCACACTGGTCCCTCCTGCCTCTCGGGAACTCCGGACTGCCTGGATAGCTGCTGCCCGGAGCGGTGTTACTCCCAGGTGGAGTCCCAAAGCACCCGGGGCCACAGGCAGCACGCGGCTGGGATTTCAACTGACACTCCTGCCCCTTGCACCGGTGCGGAGAGCGGAGCGGGGCAGCAGCCTTTGGGAAGCCCCCTCAAGCCCCCACGTCCCCGAGGGTCACATCGCACTTGCCAGAGCAAACAGGGCTCTGCCTAAGCACACCCCTGGCCCCGCTGCCTTCCCCTCCCACAGCTGCTCGCAGCCCCAACCTCCAGGATATTTATTGTTCATTCGCTCCTAAATCACGGCTGATGGTGGGGCTGCTCGCACTCCATTACAGAGAGAGCTCGTGCCGTGTCGCAGTTCCGTTTAGCTTGCAGAAAAAGCAGCCTCAGAGGAGAAACCCACCCCGATGCTGCCCAGCGCTTGGCTCGGGATGATGGACGATTATGGACCATCTGCACTTTCAGGAGGGGATAGATTTATGAGCGGCACAGACAGCTAGAAGAGTGTCCATTACTATAACTCACTGGCCTCTTCAGAGATATTGTAATCAGGGCCCTCTACCGCTGCAGCGGGAAAGTCCAGGTTAAGCGCTGGCAGCAAGGAAAATCAATTATGTTTTTTTAATACAGTGCTGGCAGCGGGCAGGGGAGGGCAGCCCAGGGACCCCGGGCAGTGCAGGGTGGGGGGCTCTGCCGGCAAAGCGGGACTGCGCTGCCGGAGCGCGGCACTGAGGATCGGGGACCCCGACCACCCTGTCCCCACTAACGCGTGCTCAAGCGGCCAGGGGCAAACTGCCGGCGCTCCTCATGGATCCGCTCACCCACCCGCGATAGGGACAGTGACACCGACCTCGCTGTGCCCGAAGGGGCTGTGCCGACCCCGCACTGCTCGGGGGGCTGCGAGCACCAGCGAGGCTGATCCATCCCGCAGGCGTGCCGACCAGCAGGAGCCATCGGCGCATGGAGCACAGCAGCAGTGGCTCAGCCAACACAACACCAGGGCTCCCCTCCGCCACGAGCCCGGCCGGGGCAGCGCCCTGCTCCCGCTCCCCACGGCAGGGCAGGGCAGGGGGCAGCTCCCACCTTCCCCTGCACCAGCCCACCGGAGCTGGGACCTGCACTGGGAGCGTGAGCAGGACCAGGCTTCGGGAGCTGAGCGGGGACACAGGTACAATCCAACGTCCCCTGCACCCCTTCGACTCGAGGGGTCTCGGCTGCGACCTACAGATGGCCCGTGGCCACCCATGCCCCCTGGCAGCAGTGTCCATGGTCACCTTCTGCTTTAACTGGGGAGCACACAAGGAAAGGGGCTGGGGAAACAGCCCCCTTACTCAAATGCAGAGGAGTCCCAGAGGAACACAAATCCATAATTTTGGACAACCACAGTCACACTGTCCGCAGGGCCCTTGGGGCTCTCGCCCTCCCAAGGCTGCTCCCCCCCACGACGGGTCTGCTGGGGGGCTCCTGCCGTGGCTGGGGGGCACCGGAGCTGCACTTCCCCCTGCCCCCTCGGCAGCCAAGAGCTCCCCGATCAATACCCCCTGCCACGGCAGCCAGCCCCGTTATTTTCTACACAACGGAAGTGTTAAAAAAAAAAAAAAAAAAAAAGGAGAGAAATCATTACTCAGGAGAGCGGATGAAGCAAGTGCCAGCCCCAGAGAAGCGGCCGAGCCCTGGGGGGAGCGCCTGGGAAGGCGGCGGGGTCCCACGGAGGGAGGGATGCTCCGTTCCTGCACCCCATGACCGGCAAAGGTAAAGCCTGGAGTGTGCAGTCGGGTCCTGCAGCCCTTGGGAAGATCCAGCCCCAGCGAGGAGAGGGATGCAGATGGGATGCGTGAGCACGGCAGCACGTGCCTCCTCCGCACCCCAGCGCCCACCCGGGCACGCAGCCCGGCACGGAGAGCTGCAGCTCAGAAGAAAAAAGCTTTGCAAAAGCCGTATCCAACATGAAAAGCGATTTCCCAAACTGGTTTTTGCAGAGCAGCTCTCCTCCAGGAGCCGTGGGCAGCCGAGGACAGGGGGGAAGGTGGCTCGCCACCGTTCCAGTTGCTTTCAGCTGTTCCAAGACACAGCGAGAAAGGCTGAGCCGCTCATCCCAGAGGAGCTGGCGAAGGCCGAGCCAGCACCATCCCCGGACCACCAAGAAGAGCCGCCCACAGCCCCGCTCGGCAGACAACCGGGCTCTGAGAGTACCTGCCCCGTGGCTCACGGCGAGTGCGGGGGGCGCCCACAGCAGGGGGGATGCTGGTGCGCTCCTCCCGCGGACAGGACGCCAACACGTGTGCGTGTGTCCGCCCCCAGGGATGGAGACGGACCCTGCTCCAGTGGCCCCGGAGGAGGAAAGGCCCCAATCCCCACCGCCAGCTGGGACCCACATTGCCGGCACAGCCCCCACCACACGCGCTCCTGGTAACGGCAAGGACCGTCCCCGCAGCCCCGCGCTTGCTGGCAAGATCCCACAGGCGCCTCCGTACTGGTTATGCTGCCCGTGAGCACCGCGGTTCCCAGACACCCGCACAGCTGCACTTGGAGAGCCCAGCCCTCTCTCCCTGCCTCCCAGCGACCCGTGCCAGCAGCAGGGGTGGCACTGCAGCCCCCTCCCTGTCTTCCCTTACTGGCACCCACCACTTCCACCGAGAACAGGTCTCCACCAGCAAGACCAAGCGCGCAGCGGCCGCACGCTCAGCACCAGCCAACGCGGCGTCCCAGGAGCGACGGGCTGGGAAGAGGGAGCAGCTGGGATCTCTGAGCGGTGGAGGTGAGGAGAGAGATACAGACGCTGAATAACAATGGTGAATTCCCCTGAGCTTTGGTGTTTTTAATGGTGGATTAGACTGTCAGGCAGCAATTAAATGGTGTAATAAAAAGCTAAGTGCTCGTATTTCAAGGTCCCTGCCTCCCGCTGGGCAGGGAGGTGCAGGGCAGGGGGCTGCTCCTGCTCCCCACGGGCTCCAGCCTGGGGTTTCCGAGGAAGAGCAGAGGAACTCACAAAGGAGGTTTGCACACAGTTTACATCGGAACTGTCGAATGTGGGATTACGGCGTGTAAATCTGCGCAAACTTCCTTCTGCAGCCTTTGAACGTGCGGCTTTTGAAGGAAACGCTCCTCGTGCTGCCTGTGGCCTGCTGTTCGGAGACACGGGGGTCCCCCCGAGCCGCAGCCCCGCAGGCGCTTCCCTGGGAGCCTTGCTTTTGTTTTTCTTACATTGGGTGGAGAGAAGGAAAGGCAAAATGTTCCCAAAAGTGCCACACCGAGCACCCGACGCCCCCCGGGCAGGGAAAGCACTGCAACACTTCCCTTACTGGATTGCGGAGAACTTCAGAAAGCTTGTGGGGAGATGGAATAACAACTCTGCGACGGCATTTCCAAACGGCATTTACACCCATCACGACACCTCCTCTGACACCCTCCCGATCCGGCGGAGAGCTCTGTTCATCTCTCTGCACTGTGTTCCCGCAGCCTCACGCCGCCCATGCCAGTTTAAGGGTGAGCACGGGGGGGTGACCACCCACCCCAGGCACTGCAGACCCCACCGCTCCCTGTCCCTGTGTCAGGGCAGGGATGGAGCGGCCCCAGGGGACACGCCAGTGCTCCTGCAACTCTCAGAGGAGCCCATCGGCAGCAGCAGCCCAGCGGCAGCAGGAGCCCAGCGGCAGCAGGAGCCAGGCTCCCTGGCACGGAAGGTGCCGCGGCCCCAGCCGGGCTCTGACCCGGAGAAAGGGGAAAACCCTACACGGCAGCTGCCCCGACCCCCAGCGGCGCCAGGGCACAGAGGGAACACACACGTGGAGACGGGGACCATCCTGCTGTGCCAGCAGGGCTGGGGCAGCCCGGCAGGCGTCACCAGGGTCACCGCACCACGGCCTGACCTCCCGGAGGCGCTGCGGGACCCCCGGTGCAGCCAGCAGCCACACGTGGCTGGGGAAAGCGAGGAAGAGGCTGCAGCAGGGCAGACGCCATTAAGTAACACTCCAAAACATGGAGCTTCATCTTGGAAGACACCCTTCACGATCACAGCCTTCATAACTCGCTACTCGCTCTCAAAACCAATATATTTGAGAGGCGTTTTGTGCCAAGAAACGCAACAGCAGGAGACGTCCCTCCACGGCCAGCGGCACCCCGAGCTCCTCTCTTCACGCCCACCCCCCCCAGCCACCTCAGCACGGCCAGGGGGCTGAGCCCACCCCCGCTGCCCGGAGCCCCTGCAGGTGGGTGCTGCGGCGCCACGGCCGCGGGGACAGCCCGGCAGCTCCGCCGCTGGCAAACCCACAGCCAGAGAAGCGATGGTGAGGGAACACGGTGCACAAGAGGGACTTGCCCACAGCTACACCCAGCTCAGCCCCAGGCCTCAGCATCCTGACGTGGCACCACGGGAACTGCAAAAACCAGGGCTTTAGGGCCAGAGAGACCCTAGGAAACCCTGCAGGGAAGACCCCAACGAACCACAGACTATCCGCAGCCAGGAGAAGCGCTCCAGGTTCAGACCGTGGCAGCCAGGATGCTGCTGAGAAGGTGTCCCAGGCAGGACTGGGAGCATCTCTGTGGCCCCTCAGCCCCTTCCCTCTGCCCCAAGGAGGGGATGCAGGGATGCTCCCAGCCCTGCCCCTGCTGCCTCTCCCCGTGGGGCTGCGTGGCCAGGAGTGGGACCAGCTCAGCCTGTCCTGCCTCCCCCCTCTCCCCGGGGGCCAGAAGCATCCCCAGGGGCAGCTTTCCCGTCCCACCTGCCGCTCACCTCCCCGGCCCGTCACACAGGATTAGGTGTAATGAAAGCCATGTGCTTTTCTAACCTCATTGTGCATCTCGTGTTTAGGGCCCTTGCTTTATCAGTTTTTATCCTGTGTAATATTCATCACACTGGTTTATTTATGGGCCCCCTCTTCGGGAAGGTATTTTTCAGGCCTGGTGAATAAAACATAAGCCTTTGCTGCTGTCAGAGTGAATGCGGCTCCTCTGATGTCAGCCTGACTAACGGCCTTTAGTTTTCTCCAACGACTGCACTTTGAGAGAAATTTATTTGTGTTTGGGTTCGCGTTGGTTGAGGAGATGTGAATTCTTTTCCCTTCAGAATAAATGAAGCTTCAGCTCTCTGGCAAGGGGTGGGAGCAGGACAGGGGCGGGCGTAGACCCTCGGCTCCGAGGGACAGCGTGGGAATGGGACCCCAGCACACGCAGCCCCCTCAGCAGCCGTCCCCACGGGCGGGAGCGACGAGGACAGGCTGAATCGACCCTCTTGTAGAGACCCCACTCGGCAGGGCTGCTCCCCGTCCCTCCATCCCCAGCCCGTGCTGGCACCGGGGCTGCCCCGACCTGGGTGCAGGACCCAGCGCTTGGCCCTGTTGAACCCCATGAGGGTTCTCACTTCCCAAACATACCCAGGTCCCTCTGGACGGCATCTCACCCGCCCCACCATCAAAAGGTACAGTTAGCTCCTTTCCCACAACAGCACCTCCAGCCCGGAGGCAGGAAATACACGTTCCCTCTGCTGACAGGAGCTCCCCTCGGCCCCTTCAGCCCCCCCCC
>VZSF01003412.1:54825-65088 GCA_013398295.1 Chionis minor
CCCCTCGGCCCCTTCAGCCCCCCCCCAGCCTCCCCCCTCCAGCCACAGAACCAAAACACCAGTGCCCACCGGGCAGGAGCCCGACAGCCCAGTGCGGGCGCTGCTGGAGCCCGGGCAGGACACGCAGCAGGGACGGCTCCTGTCTCAGCCCTCAGAAACTCGTGCTCAGCGTCAGCAAGGCTGATCTCCTGGACTGCAGCTGCCCTGGCTGCAGGCAGGGTGACAGGCACACACTGGCGAGTGGAGCAATTGACCCACCCAAGTGGGCTGCGCCAATATCCCTGCGCTTGGGCAGTGCCGGAGTCCACAGCCCACTCGGATCAGCGGCAGGCAGGCAGCGGGGCTTGTCCCCCACTGCCACGTGCCTGGGGTCGGTGAATAGCGCCACGTGCACTGTGTGCCCGCAGCGTTTTACACCCACTCTGCTCTGGAAATAACGAGACAAATCACGCCCGAGAAGCCATCACCTCCTGCCAGCAGCGGGAGCTGCGGTGGGTAGTTCAGCAGCATGAAGCCAGAGGAGGCAGAATCCTCCTTCGCAGCAGAGTCCACCGCAAACAGTCGCAGCAAACACCAGCAACAGGCTGCAGCCTCTGCGACCGGCCGAGCATCCCCGACGGCACGATCCTGCCCACGCTCCAGCCGAGCCTCTCGCCGATGCCCTGCCGGAGGGAAATCGCTTTCAAAGCGTCCCACCAAGGCTGTCTCGCGGCACAGAGAAACGATCACCAGCGCGTCCCCAAAGCCGAGGCACCGTTACACGCCCCCACCCACTCAGTGCCACGTGCCCACAGACTCCTCTGCCCTCACAGGGACACGGCGGTGGGCAGCAGAGCCGCACACCGCCGGCACCCGCGCGCAGCCGAGGGCTGGCGTCTGCCCAAGCACACGCACGGCGCAGCCAGGCGGTCACCACCGCACCGTGGGGCAAACCCTTCCCTTCGCCAGTTAAGGAATTCCTGGCGGCGACCCAAAACTCCTATTAACAAATCAAACTATAAAAACCAACAGAAGCAGCCAGGAGATTTCCCTCCATCATCTGCTAATTTATAGGGTTACTGGTGTCAGCAGTTTAAAAGAAGCAAAATTCTATCAAAGAGCCACTAAAACCCGGCGCTGTGCGCTTTAAAACAATCACAAACGTTCATCTGAAAAGACTGCTTGGGATATAATTCCTTGATGTTTAATTATTAATATTCTAGGCAAACTAGTTAAATTCTACTGAGGGGAAGGAGAAGCAATCAGAGTTAAAAATTAGCTGAAGGAGTATCATAAATCATTCTGGGGAGTATTTTGCAGAAGTCCCACCGGAGCCGCCTGTGCCGAAAAGGAAGAGAGGGTCTGCCGTGCTCCGGGGAAACTTGGAAGAGAGGAGAGGGAACAGGCTGCACGTGACGCCCCTGAGACCCGGAAAGGCTGTGGAGCGTTTTCCAGAGCAACGTGGATCCCGCTCCCCGGGCAGACAGGGAGCGGGCAGCGGGCCGAGCGCAGCGGCTCCATCTATCACAGGAGGCGGCTGCGGCTCCGACCTCTCAGCTGCTCTCCCGCACCGCCGCGCTCCGCGGCTCTGCTCACTCTGTACACTGACGCGTTTGTCAATACACTTCTGCGACGCTGATGGATGCACCTCATTGCCAGCCGTACCCGATAAGCTCCTCTTACCACAGGCGTTTCTGCAGCCCATGATATTTGGAGACACCTCGCTGGCCTTCCAGACCCAACTCGCCACCTTCTCTCTCCCCGCTCCGCACCCTCAAACCCAGCGGGTGGGATCCCGGGGCTCTGTGTGTCACAAATCACAGCACGGTTTGGGTTGGGAGGGACCTTAAAGCCCAGCCAGTGCCACCCCCTGCCCTGGGCAGGGACACCTCCCACCACACCAGGCTGCTCCAAGCCCCGTCCAGCCTGGCCTTGAACCCCACTCCAACAGGTCCATGTCTCTCCTGTGCTGGGACCCCCAGAGCTGGACCCAGGATTTCAGGTGGGGTCTCCCCTGAGCGGAGCAGAGGGGCAGAATCCCCCCGGCCCTGCTGCCCCCACTGTGGGGATGGGGGGGGTCCCATCACAGCCCAGGGGCGGGGGGGTTCTGGGCTGCCAGCGCACGGTGCCGGCTCCTGTTGAGCTTCACACCCCCCAGCACCCCCAGTCCCTCTCTCTCACACAGGCCCACTTCTCCAGCCCGTCCAGGTCCCTCGGGATGGCATCCATCCCTCCGGGTGTCGACACCACCACACAGCTGGGTGTCCCTGGCAAACCCGCTGAGGGTGCCCCCGATCCCAACGTCCACGTCCCCAAAGATGCCAAACAGCCCCGGTCCCAGTACCGACCCCTGCGGAACGCCACTCCTCGCTGGTCGCCACCTGCACACGGAGCCGTTGCCCGCCGCTGTCTGAGTGTGGCCACGGGGCCAGTTCCTCACCCACCGGCTGCTCCATCCCACAAATCTGTGTCTCTCCAGCTCGGAGGCAAGGACGCTGTGTGGGACAGTGTCTTGTGCTTTGCACAAGTCCAGGTAGATGACGCCAGTTGCTCTTCCCTTATCCCCCAACGCTGTAACGCCATTGTAGAAGGCCATCAAATTTGTCAGGCACCATTTGCCCTTAGTGGAGTCACGCTGGCTGCCACTAACCACCTCCTTACTGGAGGTGACAAAAGCCTCCAAAAGGCAAAAAGCCAAGGCCAGGCTCGGTGTCCGAACGCAGCTCTTGGGGTGATGCCCAAACCTTTCGCCTGTGCTCGGAACAAAGCCCCCCGCCTTCCCTCCGTGGGGCCAGCCCCAGCCCTGGCGCCTCCGCACGCACCTCCACGTCCGTGTGTCCTGGTGCGGCCGCTCTCCCCGGCACCGCAGCCGCCTGCCTGCTCCTCCCACGAGGCTCTGCGCCTCCTGCGCTCCCTCGGGGGATCCAACAGCCCCGTCACCGCCGGTCAAGCCGCCTGCCATCTCCTGACCAGCCGCCCCAGCTCACCTGCAGCTTCTGCCGGGCACCCCCTCCCCTCCCGGTACTGACCGAGCCCAGCCCCGCGGCAGTGCGGCACCTGCTGCCTGTACCGACTCTGGGTTCAAATCTGTGCTTTTCTACTTCTTTTTTTTCCTCCAGCTTCCAATTTCTTTTCCAATATGCTCTCAGAAATCCCTCCAAATCCCCTTGGCACAGCTCAGAGGGGAGGACAGCAGACAGCTCTGCTGAGCCATCCCTCCTGCTTCTTCCTGGGTTCACAGGAACCACATACCGGGGCCTCCCGGTTCCTGGATCACACACTACAGTTTTCTTCCCTCTCTCCTCTCCCTTCTCTGCACTTTTGTTTTACTTATCTAGCAGAAAATAAGAGAAGCCAAGGCTTCTTGCTGCTTCATCTTGATTCAGTCAGTTTTATATCTCACAAATGCATATGCAGATTTCTCTGCTTCTTTATTTGTTCATTAAGACTTCAATAAAAATGTTATAAAAATGCCCTTTTTTGTTGTTAATTGCAATTTCTGTTTCAATATGCAAGTTGTGCCGGCTCTCCTCAGAGACTCCCCACGCGCCTCTGTAAATACCACGGGCGGCCCAGCCCGATGCGCTGCCCGCTGCCTATTCACAGGGCTACCGGGGCCGGTGCCTCCCCCAGAACGGCGTCTCCTGCGCCGACCCCAGCGCGGGGCACTCGGCAAAGCTCCCACTGCCACGCTTGCCGCAGGCATCGCTGTCCCCACAACGCATCCCCCATGGGGGACACCGAGCAGCAGGGCAGGACCGGCTGCTCAGACAGACCCCCCAAGCCCGCGGCATCCCGGTCCAGCTGCACGGGAGCCCCAGCATCGCAGGCGGCAGCGCAGCCTCAGCGGGAGACCGAGGAAAACAGCGCTGGAAGGTGCTGCAGGCGCCGGATCAGGCCAGGAAGGAGCTCTGCTGCGGCTGTGAATGTCCCCTCCGCCCCGGGGCCACCCAGCAAGGGGCAGGGAAGATTTCCTGCCTGCATGGACTTGACCTGGGAGGTCGGTGCTGTGATTCCAAGGGCCAAACCTGCCTGCAGGGACTCTGCGGGAGCCTGGGAAGACACCAGGGATGCAGGGAGCCCGCTCATCTCCGGGCTGCTACAAGGCTTTATAGATTGCGGTGCCACCGTTCAGCGATTCCCCAACACTTTAAAAGGGCCTATTATCACTTGCCTGCATCTTTGCACAACGCGAGTCATTTCACTCTGATGTTTCCTATATTGAGCGTGTGCCTCAGGCTGAAATTTTGAGGGAAGTTTTAGCGAGAACGGTTCAAACATTTCCGAGAACAAGGCTGTGGCAAAATGCTGTTTTGACACATTAAAAAAAAAAAAAAAAAAAAGTGTTGTACAACCCGAACGCTCAGAAACCTCCCCACCATCCTGCAGCTCGGCGAGCAGCCGCAGCCGGGCAGGAGGCAGCGGGTGCCCCCGTTCCCTGCTCCCCCTCCGAGCCCCTGCCAGCCCAAAGCTCCGGTGCGACGCAGCAGCCGTTCTTTCTCCTGCGCTTCTCCTCCTCACCACAAAGCCAGGGAATAAGTCAGGAAAAACAAATTGCAAAGCACCACCGAGAGCCCCAGCAGGAGGCAGGGAGACGCTGCCCAGCCCCTGGGCGAGAGGGCCCCATCCTGCGGCAGGGCAGCCGATGACCCGTCACATCCCTTCCGGTAAAAAGCGCCCAGCGCAACCGCACTCCTCTCCCGTTTTTACCAAAAGCTGGGCTTACCCCGAGCCAGACCTGCCACAGGGGCGGCCGAGCAGGGCTGGGACACCCCCGGGAGCAGAGATCCGCTCCCCAGCCACCAAACCCGGGGACGTTCTTCAGCCCCGAGCCGAGGCGGCAGAGCCCAGCACGGGGCTGGGAACACGCCGCTTGTGCTTGGGTGACACCAGTGCCCCTCTACAGCAACCTACGAGCATGACACGAAGTAAGGAGGGGCATGGCCATCAAACACAGGAAAATGAAGCTGTTAGACTCTCAAACTCATTAAATGGCTGTGATAACACTTTATTTTAATGGTACATTTAATTCATACTTAATTCCAGGGGAGCTCCGACAGAAGCCCCTGTGGCATCCGCACGACGAGCAGATAAATGGGTTGTACTTAGTGCTGAGACAACGAGCACACGACAACTCCAGCACGGTCACACATGAGAAATGTGTTAACAGCAAATACATTCTGTGACGTGTATCCCTGGCATATTTGATACCACATCAAGACGCAGATTCACAGGGACAGAGACAACTCTTTGGTGCCCTGACAAAGGGGCGTGCAGATCCGCGCAGGGTCCACGGCTGCCGTTTGTACCTGCTCTCACGCCTGCACAGCTCCCAAGCAGGAGGAGGAGCAGGGAAGCAGGGGGGCACGGAGGGACCACGGGCTGCAACAGCAGCAGCAACACAGCAGCGGAGCCGGTGCTCGCTCGCTAAAGAAGAATTCCGCAACTGGCAGCCAGAAACTCCAACTTCTGGAGTGAAAACAGCTCCTGCCAGCGCTGCTGCAGCAGCAAAACGCAGCAAAATGAACCCAGGAATTAGCTTGGCGTAACTACCTCTAACAGCCTACCAGTCAGCAGTAAAATCAACTTTCTGGTTGCTAATTCTGGATGATTGAACTGCGCAAAGCTTAAGATTTCTTTATGCCATCATTTTTCACTCTAAAAAAATTCAAGAAAATGTTGGGCTCTCGTGGCAAATGCCTGTTTTGGAAGCAAGCTGCTCTTGTGTATCATATTGTTCTGGTACCGCATCACAATCTATCAAAGTCAGAGTCCCCAGAGCAAGAGAAATCAAAACATCATGAATAAAGTGCAACTTTAAAACTCCAGTAGTCTGACAGTGTTAGACTAAGCCTCCTAACATGCAGCGTCGTATTGATGCTTTCCCCTAATAAAGTCAATGCTGGCCCAGCTTCACTGCCTACAGCGCATTTGCTCAATTAGAGGAGAACAAATAAGGCAACAAGCCAAGATGGAAGTGGTAAACACTGCACCGAGCTCGCGGGGGCTGCTGCACCCAACGCGCGGGCAGCTGCAGGTGCCCGCTCTGCGCCCGCCCGGAGGGATGCCGGCGCCTCTCCCCTCTCCTCCTGCCCCGGCGCTGCGGGGCTGAGCACCCACCCATGCGGGCACAGCACCCGCCGCGGGACCCTGCAGCTCAGGGCCAGGACGACGCGTGGTACCATCATCCAGACGCGGCAGCCGCTTCAGGACCTCCCCCTCCCCGTATCGGGACCACCGCTCGTCGGGACAGGGACACAAACCCACGCAAGTGCAGCACCGGGGTCACTGCCATCGCCCGGCCTCGCAGAAACACCCAGCTCCTCTGTGCACCCCGGCCCCCGGCACTGCGTACTGTGCTGCCAATGCCCGTGTGCCAGAGCCTGCCACGGGCCCTCCGGCTTTGCCAGCACCCCACGCAGCAGCGCGCTCCGGGTCTCCTCGGGGCCATCCCGCTGTGCAGGCTCACCGTGTCCCCCCAGAGCCACGTATGGCTCTGATCCTCCCCGACACCTCCAGCGGGCAGAGACTCCCTGGCTGCTGCGGGCAGTGGTGTTTTCTTGCCCTCGTGCGGTGCCTCTGGCTCTTGGTTAGCATTTTAAAGGCAATTAGAGCAGCCTGAGCTGTGAGATTTGTCAGCTCTGGCTCCAGCAGGCTGGCAGCGCAGGAGGGTCACGCCGTCACACCTCTGCTGCTGCTCAAGTCACCCACCTCGGTGCAGGGGCCGGAGGAGACCCCCGGCGAAACAGGCGAGAGGGAAGGGGCAGGTCACCGCTCGATTCACCCGCGCAGCCCTGGGGAGACGGGCAGGCAGGGCACCCACGTCGCAGGTGGACACGTGCGCTGCAGCACCACGAGCAGCCAAGGATGCCCAGGCTGCAGCAATGCAAGCCAGCCGAGCACCCAGCCCCACTGGGAAGACACCGAGGGGCCCCCTGGGCCCCCCCACCTCCCGCTCTGCCCAGCGCACCCTGGAGCTGCCGGAGTGGGGCTCAGCCCTGCCACCCCCCCAGCCAACACCAAGCATTCCCCGGCGGGTCCCCATCCTCCCGCTGCCATCTGTGCTGGCACCGAGCACTGCCGTTGGGAGCACAGGACGGAGGTACCCGAAAGAAAACTCCCCCTGCCAAGAAGAGCAAGCGCCGGGAGAGCGGGGAAGCCGCAGGGAGCTCGGTGCAGGGTCAATGGTCAACGGGATGGAGCCGGGCCGGCCAGCGCGGCAAACAGCAGGAAATACGGGCACGTGCAGCACGAGCTGCAGCAGGTCCAGGGCCAGCCGGCAGTGCAGGAGGGGGGAATGGAGACAAGAGCAAGGCAAAAGGGACGACAAAGAGGAGAGGAGAAGAGAGGAAAGGGGCCGCGGGCAGGACCAGACACCTCATGCTCCGGACCAGCAAACCCGCTTTTTCCCAGCCCTGGCGCTCACTCCCCAGCCTGTCTCCACGAGGGAAGGGCGAGGGCTGCAAAGGCTCTGCCAGCCCTCCTGGGGAAGACGACCATTGCGACCAGCAAAGAGCCCGCTCCCAGCCTGGGGCACCAGCGCAGAGCTCGCGCCAGGCGCCACGAATGGCCCATCAGGCAGAAAGCACAGGAATTAAGCAGGCTCCTGCGTGGCCAAGTCCATCACCTCGCAGAGCGGCTCTGCTGGGCTGGCAAGTGGAAGAGAGAGGCTGTAATAGAAAGTCTCCCTGTGGCTCCATCCAGTCTAAGAAGAATTAGATCAGAGCAGCAGAAATCCCCGGGTGCCAAGAGCTCCCAGCCTTGCCGCTGGTGCCGAGCCCAGGGAAAGGCGCAGGCAGGGCGCGCAGGCAGCTCGTGGCACTGTGGGCTTTCCCCAACACCGAGACCTCAGAGACCTCCCCCCACCATGGGCAGCACGGAGCCCCGCGGGAGCTGGGGTGCTCCCAGGGGAAGGATGGGGCTGGGCTCAGCGGGTGCCCCGCAGCTCCGAGCGGAGCCAGGACCCAGCCGTGCTGGCAGCGCCGCCTGCCACGCTGCAAAGGCAGCAGGGTCCTGGCCAGAGCCCAGCCCCGCGAGCTGCAGCATCGACCCAGTGCCACACTCCTTGCCTGCACCACCTCCCTCCGCTGGGCTCCCACCGCCAGGGCTGAACCGCGTGCGACGCTGCGGCCGCAGCACACAGACCTCCCGCAATTCCTCCTAAAGCTCTTTCTCACTGCGAGGGCCTTTCACCGCTCCCGCCCGAGGAGGCACACAGACATTATTTTTTTTTGCATGTTTTAAAGCTCTGTCACATCCCACTGAGCTCCTTCTCTCACCACCAGCTCTAAATCCACAACCCCGACTGTGGGATTTCCACTCGGCCACCGCCCCCGCCAGCGCAGCAGGGATGGATTACGGCACCTCAGCTCAGCAGCAGCGATAATCCTCTGCCTTATCAGCGCAGGGAGCAGCCGGCAAGGACAGCTGGAGCTGGCGGGGACCCCGATGCCAGCGCTGCCCACCCCGGCTCCCAGCAGCCGGAGGGAGCTCCTGCCCGGCCGGAGGGTGCCGATCCTGCGGCAAACCTGCTCCAGCTGCTGCACCAAACCCAGCCGCCAGCAAAGGCCCTTTTCACACAACTGCAGCCCTGTAGGTCGGGGTTTTACTCCCCGGGGATCCGGGCTGGCGGGGCAAGGGGGCAGCCACGGGGTTAGGGGACGGGGCGGGTGCGGAGCTGCCTCCTGCATTGATGCAATTAGTTAAAGCACTCAAACCACAACTCGAAGTCAGCGCCAAGTGAGCGGTGTTTGCAACAACAGACCCTCCTCGCCTCTGCGCCCCCGTCACGCCTCGCGCGCCCCTTACTCCTCTTCCCCTCCACCCCCCAGCACGTGTCACCCTGCACGGTCCTGGGAAACCCCCGGCCCAGCCCGCCCTGGTGCTGGGAACGCACAGGGCACCAGTACAGCAGAAGGATTTAATTGCATGTCAAAATTAAATCTCTTTTGATGAAGAACAATTCAACTACGGCTCTGCCTAATCAAATTAACAAAGTCTTTTTTGATTTTCAATTATCTTCTTCACTAGAACGCTTTATCCGGTGCCCCTGTGATGCAGCTGACAAGCCCCGACTAACAATCGAGGTGTTTCGCTGCGCTTCAGCCAGGCAGGGCGACCACGGGAGCCCCCCTCCGCCTGCCCCCCACCGAGCCAGGACACAGCTGGAGCAAACACGCGAGGTTCAGCGACGCCACAGCCCCTTGTTGCGGCACAGCCGGACCCCTCCCTCTGTGGCTGGAGACGGACCAGCTCCTCGCCTCGCCGGGAAGCCACCACAACGGGCCCGGTGGAAGGGCTGCACTGGGACCATCCCACCCATCGCCTCCACAGCGGTGCCCGTCGCTGCCCACCTCCCCCGGACACCCGGACCCGCGGCGCATGGGCGCTCCCCAGCCCCCCGAGCGCTGCAGACGCGTCCTGCCAGGGCCTGGCGTTCGCCGCCGGCCAGTCTCACTCGGGAATCGCACTTAAAGGTCACTTCAGGAAGAGAGTCGACTTGTGTGACAATGTTAATGGAGAGGCTGGTGCGGCCATCGCCGGGTGCAGCAGTGCCTGCGGTGCGGACCACGCGTGCTCACCGCCCTGCCTGTGCGCGGGAGGTGCCTGGACCCGTCTCCGGGAGGAGCAGCCAGGCGAGGAGGGGCAGGAGAGGCGCCAGCCGCCAGGGCACAGCAGCAGGCAGCACGCCTGGCGCGGGACAGGCAGAATTCGCAGGCAGCAGAGAAGCACCGAGGCTGCCCCAAGCTGCCCAGGCCCTGGTGCCTCTCCAGCCCCTTCCCCTCCTACCAGGAATACCAACGGAGGTGAGGATGGAGGTGCCTGTGCTGCCCCTCCTGACAGACCCCAAGGACCTGCAGGAGATAGCAGGCGGGACCCAGCCCCAGCACCCCCGAAGGGGCACATCCTGCACCCCCGGCCCACCGCAGTGCCCCAGGCCGGGGGGGCCGTGCAGACACACCGCGGCCCTGGAGGGGCTCCGCTCCCTGCAGCTGGAGAGAGAGACGTTAAGCTGTGGTGGCGGGACTAAATGTATTAGAAGATGCTAATTTAATTAAAAGAACACAACAATCGCTACATTAGCAAGCGAAGGAGAACACCTCTCTGCAAGGAGGACGCAGACAGCGGAGCAGAGTGACGTGGCAGAGGCACAGGCTGAGCACCCCCACGCAGGGGGACGGGGCTGAAGGACCATCGCGCGCCCCGTCCGGCTGCAGGTGCCCAGTGCCCGCAGGGACGCGGAGCCTCTTCCCATGGGTTGTCCCCAACTCGCAGCCCTCCCCC